>OY735198.1:30267416-30304916 GCA_963457665.1 Thysanoteuthis rhombus
ATTTGTCTTATTGAGCATATGTGCCCAATACTGATTCGAATGTGTATAAATGGTTGTTTTCACGCGCAGACACCGCTCCGACACCAGCCTATTACTTTCAACAGCTCATCCAGTTGCCAACGGTCCGGAATATATAAACATGCACTTAGTAGACCCCGACGAAAACGGTAGGCGAGGTGCTAACGGGGTGGCAGATGCACACATCTGCCTGTCGAATGGTTTACACTAGTGGCGGGAATGTTTGCCTCATGGCGGGCCAAGCGTCAAATAGCCGCCACTTCACTGTCAGCAATGATGATGTCGTCATCAGTGGCGGCTCTGATAATGAAAACGCACCAATATCGCCACTTCACCCTGTTTCATCACAGAAGGGAACGGAAGAAATGGGCACATGGACAACGATTATACAATTAATGCTTGCAAAAGATATGTGAATATTGACTATATATGAAAAAGAATTAGGATTCTAATAATGAAGTCCGCGGAGAAGAAATAAAATAGGAACATTGATTTGAAAAGGATGATGAGGGTGTAAAATTTGCCTGCCTTACAAATCAGCATCAAAATTCTTTTTTTTTTTTTCTGGCCCAACAAGTAATCAACAATGTAAGTGCTTCAAACAAGTTTAATCTGAATGAGCTGATATTTACCATTTGATGAATTTGGGGAAGTCAAACTAAAATTCAACCTAATTGTAGGGTTTTTTTTATCTAACAGGTAGCAGTATTATCTTTAATTAGTATTCTTTTAATTAAATCTAGCAAAGTAAACTAGAATCAAATACAACCGTTAAATCTAATCATAACTTATTTTTTTTATTTTTCACCTATATTTGTATGGTTAGATCTGATTTACTGTCAACCGTTAAGCTCCAATCGCTTAATTGGTTAGACTAGACATTTGGCTTTCCAAAGCAAAAAAGATGCTAGTTTGAGTCACTATGAATGCATCCTCTACGCTATTCACTAATACTTGTAGTGAGACGATCTATTTCCGTAGTGCGATGAAAAACTATTGAAATTAAGACGAAAACAATATTAGTCAAAAATTGATAATAGTCAACTGTAGTGGTTGCAAATAAATCGTGGTGATTGTTTAATTGAGATTTTGATTATTCAGTGCTATGTGTATGCGAAAGTTCCTTCATATTCCTGTTCTGTACCTCGGGTTTCTGTTAGCCATGAAATGGAAACTCATCTACGAAAGAAAGACTCACTTGATGGAGCTTGAGCAAATGGGAAAAAGAGCTGTCCAATGTGACATTTAGTCACCGATGATATCATCTTAGTTTTGTCATTGTCATGATATGATGGCAACAGGAAAGAGAGAATGAATCTGTTGTGCAAGCTCCGCTGACTATTATTGAACCCGAGCGCCAACACCAATATCGAAATAAGGATTGACACCATTCTTTAAAACGAATGACTATTTCTAAATACTCCATGATGATATGATGCATTTCTTTTTCGAATATTTTTCCCTTGTCTTCTCTTGTTTTCCATAGTTTATTTTGTAGAAATATTACCATAGATTGAAATCTCCCGTTTGATAAAACAATGTTCTAAAACATTGTTTTATACCGATTAATCTAATAAAAAGGAAAGAGTGGAAAAGGATGTTTGATTAATGGAATAATCGAACTAACTTCACAGAGCCGTCGTGTTAGATTTAATCGAAATAACGACAAACAGATAGTCATGATCAGTTTCCGACGATAGCCTGCTTTGATACGACCATTTAAGAGCAATAGTTTTTTTTCCTTTTTTATTCATTCTGTTTTGTTTTTTTATCATCTTCCATGAGTCTCTTTTTATTCTTCCTTCATTTTCATTTTGCCCTTTCCTTTCGTAACTTCTAGATACTGTTTTCTTTTCCGCTCTCTTTATTGTTTATACATCCATTATCTCTAATGCACCGCACCTTTTCTTTTTGTCTTTTTCATCTCCAGTTTTTCTCTCTTTCTCGCTTTTCCTTCAGTCATTTCTTTCGATCTTTTTTTATCGTTATTTTCTGTCTTACATTTTTTGTATCTCTGTTGCTTCGATTTATGTTCTTTCCTCCTCTTCTCATTAATCTTTTTTTTTCTTGTCCCCGGCGAAAGGACTATCATTCGCTGTGGGTGTCGTCATTGTGTCCCTCTTCTTAGTTTGATAACTTTGTTATTCCTTGATACATTTCAATGGAATTTTGTGTGTAGGTTTTGGGAGATATTTTACTTGGCGGGAGGAGTTATGACCGATCCGATTGTTTGTTTACATTCCATAAACAAAAATATTTTTTCTTTACGACTGGGAAAATTTTTCAAATTTTCACCGATTTCGCTGAGATATGGCTTTAATGTTGATAAAACCCCAGAGTTTGAAAAATAGTGGGTTACGGTCAATCCGATGGCTTGTTTACATTAAAATATATGTAAACAACTTCGGAGCTGCTTACCCGACCAGTTTTTTTTCTCTTTTTTTTTTTTTTTTTTGTTAATTCATTTGCTTTGTATCTGCTTCCCAATTGTTGTTGTGTTTCAATACTTTCAATACTTACCCTTTTTTCTGTTTTCTAGTTTTTATTCTCCTTTTATTCTCCTCCAGTTTCTTCCTATTCCTTTCATTTATTCACTTATCTTTTTATGCATTACTCCTTTCTTTCCATTCATACATTTATTCTTTTTCTTCCTTTTTCTCTCTACATTATATAATCATCAATTATTCCCCCTTCCCTTCATTTTAGTCCTACTTCCTTTCTTTCTGAGAATCACCCAGCTTACCTATTTGTATCTGTTTTTTTTATCCATTTCTTCTTTCCTTCTAGTCCTTTCGCTCTTTAATCTTTTCCCGACATAGTCTTCTTGCTGTCATTCTCATTCATCACATCCTTGCAGTCATTCAACAGCACAACGCTTCATCTCCCTGGCGACCGACACGCCACACCTCTTAAATATTTCGACATTTAACGATTCGAGAGAACGGAACGCCTGTGGTGCCCTCAGTGACCTTAAGTTCACGCCGACTGACCCCAATTTCTTTCTTTAATTGTACCAAGTCGACTCTCTTAGTCGTTTCTCTTTTCTTTACTTCCTACTCTACCTTCATCATTATTTCCACAATAATCGTTAATTTGTAAATCTTATAACCTTGAATTTCATTGCAACCTGGGTAGACTCATCTAAGAACACAAGCAGAAAGCGTTTGATCAAAAGGAGACGAGCAACGCCGATTCCCTGGTTTGGATTCGATCCCACAACTTCTGGGTCTCTCAAATTGATAAAAGGTACAACCAAAGAAGAATTGATGGAGTAAATACATCTGATGTTTCCATGTCTGGGATACTAAGAACTACGTAATCTTTTTTGGTGTGTCTCTTAAAACCATTATAGGCCTAAAATTTTGTCTGTTGTTTCCTACCATTTTTTTCAGCACCTTATTCCTGGTTATTCATGAAGATGAATCAGTTTTCAACTTCTGGAGTCTTCAATAGTGTTCTTCAGTATTAGGCTCGAAATTTACCTTTTTTTTTGTACTTTGCAAACAATTCCCAACGCGTTGTTGCACCTACTGAATCGTTACTATGAGTTTCAATGGTCCATTGGCTAGTATTAGCAGCGCATTATCCCGTATCAATCGAGAAGAGGAAATGATGTATGCCATGGATTTCTAACAAATAAATAAATACACCATCTTTCTGCAAACGTGAGTATGCACTCACTAGCAATAAAGAGCTGACTGAACTTCAATGACTTCTACATTTTCTCCAACATTAGAAAAAGAATTGGACTGGGGACATTTCCATTAACCTGGCACGAATTATATATATAATTAAACAATCGAGTTATATATATATATATATATATATATATATATATATATATATATATATATATATATATATATATATATATATGCGTGTGTGTGTATATATATGTATATATATATATATATATATATATATATATATATATATATATATATATATATATATATATATCATCTACCATTATGTCCACTGCTGGACAAAGGACTTCCCCCATCTTCTTCTTCCATGATGGTCACAATTGTGCTGACCTCTGCAGTGTCTTTCCAGCAAACCTTTCGATCTCATCTCTCTATCTTGTGTCTGGTTTCTTTCCATTGCATTCAGAGTTATACGGGCGTCTTTAGCTCCATTTGGTTTCATCCCTCCTTGCTAAATGTCCAGCCCATCTTTCGTTTGATTATCTGTAAAATATCCTTCAGTCTAGTCCTCCTTCTGATCCATGTTGATCTGTTTCTATTTCTCACATTCTAGCATTGCTCTTTCCATGCTTCTCCGTGTGATTCTAAGTTGGCCTGAAGTATACTGGCAAGGTGCTCTTCAATATGTCTATTCAAACCAAATAATTTCCAGTTTTCATTATGCGTCGTTTTATTACGCTTTCATAGTCTTTCTCTAACTTTTTAATCTGTGCTAGGTAAATGTATTCGCCAACCTCTTTTAGAGCATTGCCCTTTATTATAATGGTCTTTTTGGAGACTGTATCGTTGAACATGACTTTTGTCTTTGATCTATCCATCTTTAAGCCTACTTTTTTACTCTCCCAATTTAGATCAGTCAGATTGTTTTGTAATTCTTCTGACGTCATGGAAACTTTATCGACGTATATACCCCGTCTATATTTATTCCTACTCTCACCACAGTCATTATTTTTTCGAAAGTTGCTGTAAATAGTTTGGGTGATATTGTATCCTGGGTAGACTAAACACTTTCTGCTATCTTCATTCTTTCTGTATCTCCATGTAGTCAGATTATTGCAGGGTCATTTCAGGATTTGCATGTGATTCTCGGTAATTTGGCACGGTAAAATATACGATAGTCTCCAACTCTCTCTCTCTCTCTCTCTCTCTCTCTCTCTCTCTCTCTCTCTCTCTCTCTCTCTCTCTTATATATATATATATATATATATATATATATATATATATCATGAAATGAGTAACCGTTAGATTCGGGTAGTATCCCGGGGATAACTTGTGATGTAGTTTTCAGTGATGATAATTTTCTTTAATAAAATGATTAGTATGAGTGCTTAGTAACTGTTTATGATAAAAGGGAAGTTTTAAAATATCATTACGATCAAATTAAGACCACCCACTATGATACAGCTCTTTTATAAAATACTTCGTCCTATAAGCTTCGTTTTCATGATACTGCAGTTTTTGAATAGAGAATACACCCAAAGTACAAAATACGAAACCCAACCTCATATACCACGTCTTAGAACCAGTTTCATTCAGAATAAGAATAAACTTTTCAATACATAGTGAGTCGCGGAAAGCCGTATTGCCTTGATTCTTCTTCAAAGGGACGCTAGAACTCTATAGCCACCGACTATTCCACAGTCAGCTTTACTGTTTGGATGTTTCTGCGAAGGGGCGAAAGACCCACAGAGCTGGCACAGGCACCTACCAGGAGAGAGACACTCCTGTCAAACCCTCGTCCTAAGGGCATTGCTCCTATTCACGCCACCTCGGTAAACCATGATCTCATTTTTGGTTAAAAGAGTGGTGTCAGTTCTAGGAAAGTTGCACTTCACCCCATTCAAAACTTGCTGAAGCTGGAGGTTGTGTACACAGGTCCACCGTCTATAGCCTTACTGCAGTGGAGAACTCCCCTCCCAACCAAAAAAGCCAAGTCAAGCATATGAAAGGTATACGCACATTTTTTTTAATGTTTGGCTCACACACCTGATATAATTTAATGTCGATTATGGACTTGCAATAATCTGATACATTCGTGTCAAACAGATAATATGGGATGAGGAAAAGGTACTCTTTCTATTGGATGATACCATTGGTTACTCCGAGTTCCCATTTGTCAAAGAGACACGTCACAGACACACGGGCTTCTCTCTTTTAACTCCTTTTTTTACATTAAAAATGATTCACACAGTTTATTCTTTTTTTGTTAATTGATACGATATTTAACCATGGATTTTTTTTTACTTTTCTTTCCGTTGTAATTCACGAAAAGTTTTGAGATTTTTTTATTTCTTTTTAAATTCTCAATAAAGTTTATATATATTTGTTTATAATCTTAATGAAAAAAGTTACGGGTTAAATTCTCAAGTGATATCGTTCAGCACGAAATATCCATAGATTAGGTTTCTGTTTGAAGAAATAATCGTACGATTATTTTTTTTTTTCAGTAGATTAATATCCATTTTTTTTTCATTCTCTTTTTAGAGAATTAACACTCAATTTTACTTTGTAATGGAATAAGTTATGTTTTTTAATTAAGTAAGTTTCTCAATATGCTTCTTCCCATACTGCACGATATCAGTTGTGTTTTTTTTAACAGTAATTGAATTCATCATTTATTTAACCTGAACCAATAAAATATTTTGATTTAGTATTTTTTCGTTAAATTGAATCAATTTTGGTTTTATTGTGATATTTTTTTTTCAAAATTAGAGGGTGGGGTCTGCCTTGGAGTTGGCGGGTCACTTTGTTCAAAATAGAATTTCTTTGGGCAGGGAGGGGTCTGATTATTCCTCTACAGAAATAATCTTTTGTAGTTTACTACCATCATCATCATCATTAGTCTTTTAGCGTCCGTCGTTGGACATAGACCTTCCCCAGGATTTGCCACACTTCTCTATCATGGGCGTCACGGAGCCAGTTCTTCCTGAACTTGTCTAGCTCGTCTCTCCATCTAACATTTTGCTGGCCTCAGTTGCGCATGTGGTCTCGGGGAATCCATGTTGTGAGTCGTGATGTCCATCGATTGTCTGCCATTCTTGCAACATGGCCAGCCCACCGCCATTTGAGATTTTTTATGGATTCTAAGATGTCTCTAACTCTTGTCTTTTCCCGGATGTACTGTGCTGTTTTGTGGTCTCTCCATGTGAGGCCCAGCATTATTCTTTCATGTGCACGTTGCATGGTTCTCAGCTTACGGGTCTGTCTCTTGGTTAAGTTCCATGTTTCAGCTCCATAAGTGACTATTGGGAGGATGCATTGGTTATACACCCTTCTCTTTAGGATTAATGAGATCTTATTATTTTTGAAGGTCGAGCTAACTCTGCCAAAGGCTTGCCATCCTAGTGTGATTCTTCGCTTGATTTCTTCTTCATTTGAAGATCTCATGGAGATTCGTTGCCCTAGGTAGATGTAGTGGTCTACTTTCTCGAGTTCTGTGTCATCGATTTCGATCGTAGTGTTTTTATCTCCAATATGGTTGTTGCACATGATCTTCGTCTTGCTGAAGTTCATGTGTAGGCCGACTTTTTTGCTCTCTTCATTTAGTTCATCTATCATTAGACGGAGGTCGTGTAGGTTCTCTGTGAAAAGGACAATGTCGTCTGCAAATCTGAGGTTGTTCAGATACTCGCCGTCTATTTTAATTCCTTTACTCTCACAGTCTAGCCTTCTGAAGATCATCTCGAGGCAGGCCGTGAAGAGTTTAGGTGAGCTGGTATCACCTTGTCTTACTCCTTTCTGGAGCTGGAAGGGGTCCGAGTCTTTATGTAGCCCGATAAATGAGCTGCCATGATTGTGTATATGTTTCAACACTTCAACATATACTGGATCTACACCTTGCCGACTGATGGCCTCCATGACATTGGGGATTTCTACTGAGTCGAACGCCTTTTTGAAGTCGATAAATGCTACGGCAAGTGGAAGTTTATACTCTGCTGCTTTTTCTTTCAGCTGATTTATCGAGTGCAGGTGGTCCATGGTCGAGTAGCTTCTTCTAATGCCAAACAATAACCCTAGCATTAACCCTAATTATTTCCTTTGAATATTTTCATTTGCTATTTTCTGATTTTTCGGATGAACTGAAATGTCTATATTTGTACTTATGACAGGGGTTAGGGTTGGGTTGCAGTTTTGTTTCTTTATATCACTAACAAAAATGACGGTCTTATTTTATGGATCGGCAAAAAGAAGTATTAAGCCAATTTATCTGGTGTTTTATTTCAAATAAATTAAATACATATTCAAGTTTTTATTTTCATACCTATACGTTTGTAGCAGTAGCAACAGCCGCATAAGTCAGCATTATTTATTACTTCCTTTAGTATATACAGTAGAAACCTTTACCATTTAATGTTTTATAGATCTCCTTTAAAAAACATTTTATTGCTAATTGTAATTTGCTTTTTATTTTTGAAAAAATGGGTCAATATTCATTTTATTATACTAAACACTGGTCCCCCAATTTACATCCGTCGCCCGAAACGGCAGATGTAATTCTTTCTTCATATTTAAATTTATCTTTGCTAAACTAATTTTTTGATTTTCTTTAAAAAAAACTATTTACAATCATACTTTTTTTTAGCTACAAATATGCTGTATAATTATATGTCTGTATCAACTATTAATGATTTTTTTAAAGAATTAATAAAATTTTAACTTTCTTTTTGGATTTTCCCATACTTTTATCGATATCAATGGTTATTTTTCTTACGTTGCTCTTCATTTTAATAATTCATGTCCGATCAACCATACAAAACAGTTGATGCATTAACATTATCTACTACATTGGCTTTTGGCTCTTTACTTGACTG
This sequence comes from Thysanoteuthis rhombus, assembly GCA_963457665.1. Lineage (NCBI taxonomy): Eukaryota > Metazoa > Mollusca > Cephalopoda > Oegopsida > Thysanoteuthidae > Thysanoteuthis > Thysanoteuthis major. The sequence continues at coordinate 30,275,953 of OY735198.1, forward strand.
ACTACACACATACATACATGCATATGCATATATATATATATATATATATATATATATATATATGAATGGCTGTTATTCCGTGTGTGTGTATATGAGGAATGGTTGTAACCTCACACGTATATGTCTTATAGACTCCTAAACGACTGCACCCTAAAGGCTGCAAATTCGTCCATAGGGGTAGTTTGATGTCAGAATCAACAAAGAATTATCAATCAACAAATCTAGGAAGTATACTTGAACCTCAAGCTCCCTGCAAGTCTATTTACGATCAAAACTACTTTTCTGTCCTAATCTGAAATTTTCAAATCCAGTTATTTCTGGGAATTTATTTACAGTGATAATAATCCAGTGGCTAGAGTTGCGGAAAATTAAATCTGCGGACCGAGTTCAAACTCTGAAGCGCTTTCATTTCAAACAATCCGGAAATTTGTCAGTTTTGAGTGGAAAGAAAGTTTCAGATGTAACTAGAATGTTATAATTTTCAGTTTTAAGAAAAAAAATCCAAGTTTTGTATCTATAATACTACTATAAAGCCAGCAAATGTTTGCTTGTTTGTAATGTTTTTTAAGTCACATAGCAGCTCAAACGACTGTTAAAATATGTTTATAATGGTAACTTGACCCGATTATAAACACATGGTGCTGCTGCTGACCCCCGAGGTCCGTAAGGGCCAATTTTGGGTAAATTTGTAAGCTTTCATTTAAATATTTATTAATTGGAAATTAGTGGAAGTACTAATGACCCCGCAATTAAAAGCACGAAAAATGGAATTAGCGGACCAAATTCATGCTGTGACAGGGAAGATATAAACAAAAATGAGTTTCTTTAATTCCATGTTCTTTCAATCTATTAGATCTTCCAACCCCCCGGATGTTCCTCAGTTCTCAGAAAAACATTCTAAAAAGTTTTATAGGCCAATTCAAAATGTAAATATAATGTTTCAGACCTTCTGGAAATTTGTCAGTTTTGAGGAAAAAAATGTTAAAGTTTAATTTACAATGTGACTATAAACCTAAAATTGACCCTTATTTCTATGTATCGAAACCACAGATATTGACTTCTCTTTCAGAGCTTATACAAGTGTGGCAGTATGTTTTGGATGGGTCTGATCCCAACTCAAAAATGAAAGATGTTATTTTCGAGTAAAACCTTTTATCCTATGCATAACTACCAGCCCAAACCGAACACGACAATTAAACATGGGTATTATTTTAATCTGATGGTTTACTTTCATCTGCAAACTACTAACACCAAAATTGAGCACATGAATCATCAGTTTTAAGAAAAATTAATGTATACAGTTTTTCAATGATGTCAAGAAGCGGGTATGCATGGTCCTGCAAGGCACTGCCTGGGAGTGTAAGTCTATGATAGCATGCAGATAGAAAAGATTCACATTTTATCTTCTGATCCAATCTTCTTTCCTTGAAATACCTCGTAGTTCCAATTAGAAATTGGAATACTTAATAAGTTTGATTGTGACGAAACATATTTCAGTTTAGCCGAAAATAGCTACATTGCCGTAATTTTGGAATATTTAATTCTATTTGAAAATGAATATAACTTTAAAATAACTTTCAGGCGAAGGAAAAGAATTCTGATCATTCTTCACTCCATGAATGTTACAGTGTACATTTTCCATCAATATTTATTCTGTTGATTTTGGTCACATATGAATGCACAGATATTAGAGATGTATCAAGATGCAGTAGTAGTTCCTAACAAACAGTTACTATGCTTTCTGTGAATTCTTATTCAATATTGGATGAAGATTTTATGCGCATCCTGACATTGATGATACAAGTTCAGATATCTCAACTGTAATCCATTGAATCGAGGAAATCGTGTTGATTAGTTAATTGGTGAACAACCATAAGAATGAAAGGCGCTTTGAAGTTTTACTTCAACATTTGTTTGCAAGTATCATGTGATACACGTCTCTTATCAAAACTGAATAGGGAAGCGTATCAAGTCGTAGCGGGGCCTATCGGCGGTGTGTCATGGATTCTTAGCTTCGTAGTGCGAGCAGAAGTCGAATCACCACAGGGAAGAGACAAAGGTCGTGGCTATCTCAAGAAACTGAAAGACTATTTAGAAAAAACACCACTGTTGATCGGTGCAAAATGAATAATGCGCTCATGTCAGTATTTCGACTATTACCTTAGTAGTAAGATATTTAAAATCATCTACATCTCTGAACGATTTTAATCTTACCACATTATTCAATCAAAATAGCTCATTTATAAGATAAAAAATTAAAATATCATCTACATCACCGTACGACGACAGAGAATTATTGGAAGCAGAGGCCAAAGATCAACAAACAATGCTTCAAGCACTTTCTGCAGACATCAAGACTCCAACGGCAACTACATCATGTCATCTCAAGGCAATAGGAGAGCTTGAAATGTTAGGAAAATAATAGTGAAAATCCAATCCTTCTTTACCGTGACTCAGCTTAGAGGATTAGGGTATGAAGTCTTGCAGTATCTTCCATATTCACTTGACATTTCTCCAATGTGTCATCATCTTTCTCAGGACTTAGAACTCCATATCAGCGAGAAAAAGTTTCAAAAATACGGAAGCCTTAATTTGTGCTTTTACTGAATGTGTCGCCATTAAACTGGAAGAATTTTATAGAGATGATACATTATAATTAGAAGATTGTTATCGCTCATAATTATCATGATTAAATATTTACTGTTTTTATTGTTTATATGATCCTGTACCTTGCTATTCAAAAAATGGCATTTGAAATGTAACAACCTGATAATTAAGCATATTACCCTTCATCTCTATCTATATCAACACCCATTTATTCACATATTATCTTCATGTCGATAAAACCCACTATCTATCTATCTCCTGCCATTTTAGGGTGCCAAATGTCTGTCCTCTGGCGGCTGGAAAACTCCTACCTGCTAGCAAGGTCGATCGGTTCATTTGGATGACGCTGCGTGACATCGTGCTTCTGACAAAAGTCGAATGTAAAGGCAGCGGGATAAAACAAGAAAAAGGGGAAAGAAAAAAGAAATTAAAAGGCCAAAAATTCATAACGAAAGTGAAAAGAAAGAAAATAAGCGAAAGTAGGTGGGCGGCCATATCTCTACCTACATGCCATATGTTAATTGAGTCGAATCGAAAACTCTCGGTGCAATAATCCTGACCCGACCACAACAACAACAACAACTACAACAACAATAATAGTATTAATAATTCCAGTAGATAACTTGAATCAAGAATACAATTGTTCTTCATCTTCCTATGTTATCATGGGACGATGAAGAACAATTGTATCTTGTGATCATCGATCAGGACAGAAGAGGGAGCAAATCTGAAATCTTCAGTATTCTTCTTAGTATTCACTTCGATTTAAAGGTGCCGGGATCAAATCGTTTCCATTCTTACTTGAGTTTCTTTTCAAAAGTACGAGGAACCCTTCAAAGTGCATAAATGATTGAGGTCACTGCCTTCACGTTCATATTGCACAACTTCCGTATCTCTCAAGCGAAGTCTTGGTAAAGGACATATCATAATAAAAGAAACTTCTTTGCAGCAAGATGCTTTGCTTCGAAAGGAGCGTGCAGGCTACACTTGATGTGACCTGTCGATATTGACAAACATGGAAAAGATTTTTGTTCTTTCCAAGAAGTTGGATTTGAAAGATGATCTCAGTTTCTCAGAAGCTTGGGGTCATCATGAAGGAGAATATTGAAAATGTCCACTTGAGCATGATCAAAGAACAGAATCATTCTCGACAGCAATTGACAATGTTGATTGACAAACTTTTCGAAGAATTTAAAAGCGAACAACAAATCTTCAAAATCTATCTCGGCTCATTTAAAACGAGGTTGGGTTTTGCAAAGGTTTTTAGTGATAAATCAACTGAAGAATTATTTTATTTAATCACGTATCTCTTTACTTCATTATTCCCTTGGAATTTCTACTTCTTACATTGGACATTCTGTTTGCAACAATTAAGTCTCGTCTTCTAGTTTGTTATCACTATTCAAATACTAACTACCATGCAATAAAATATAAATAAATTTAATAAAAGACAATGGAGAAAGAATCAGGAGGAAGCGCGTAAATACCGAAAAAGTTTAATAAAATTGTTGAAGTTCGAGATAAAATTGATTTGGCCTTTCCTTTAGAAATACCTGCCAGGAGAGATTGAAAGAAATTAATGAAGCACAAAAAAAGCAGTTCTTCGAATACAATAAATGAAGAGCATTCATGGAATATCTAACAAAGAATGTATGTTTCGTAAAAAAGTACGAAAATATAAAAGTAAAAAAGTCTTCAAAATATATCTTCAACAGATAATTAGAAAATAAGTTTAAAGCTGAAGAGGATTTTTTTCAAAGAAATACCTTTTTTTATGAAGTTATTGATCACAAAAAATTAATGATGAATACTTCTTAACCCTGTGTGTATATCTACACTTCCATTCTCGAACGCAACCACTATATCTACTTACAATTTATCCACAAAATTCTTAACCAATCTCTGAAAGTAAAATATCATGTTAATAATCGTAAGTATTGATGATGATGATGATGATGGTGATATCGCTTAAGCTGAGTACGAGTGCACGCAGTCGTGACTGTAACATGAACCCTGCACTTAAAGCTGATCCGTGTCCTAAACAGTAATTCACCCCTGTCGGCTGTCCGAGACAGTCAAACACCGCCATTGCTCGGCGTGAAAGAACGAGTTCTGAAGTCGCTGTTCGGTTCATTTCGGCACAGTGCGTACGTCGGCATCCCGTCTGGCAACTGATGGTTATTTTGCAAAAGATTGGCCTTGACGCTGGCACCCACTCGGATGTCTGGATCACGCTTGAACAGCCACGTGCCAAAATTAAACTAGCGGCCAAATATAGAGGAATACGCTCTCAAAAATGCACAAACGTAGACACACATAATTGATTAAGCACAACTGCACTTACATAAAGTGCATACTTTTGGCTTTAGCTACACATACTCATTTAAACTCTCTCTCTCTCTCTCTCTCTCTCTCTCTCTCTCTCACACACACACACACACACACACACACATACACACACACATACATATATATATATATGTATTTATGTATGTATGTACATGCACACACAAACAGTCTGTCCGGTAAGTATCCAGCCATTTTGATTTTCACCAGAACCGGTTGCTCGGTCTTGATATATTTGGTGGAGACACCTTAAAAGGATATTTTACAGGAATAAAACAAAGCCAAGGAAAAAAGACCCCTCGCTCTCACTCTCTGTTGATAGAAGGTTTTAAATGCTATTTTCCAAGATAGGCGAATTACTCTCAATATAAGCAGTTAAAATTGATATGCATATTTGAATATTATTGGGGGGGGGCATTTTATAATTTTCCTGCGACTTTTCCTCATAGCCTAAATATGTTTAATTTGATTTATGTGTAGTTACTGCCTTAGTCATAACTTCATAGGAAATCTGCTCATTAAATGATGAGCTTCAGGTGGTCCTTACAAGACAACCTTGATATCTGTTTACTGCATCCTTTCATAAATGGTGACAAGTTGGAAAAGTGACTTTTTCTGGCTGCCCTGTCATAATACGATGAAAATTGTATACTTCTGTTGAGTGGTTGATTTCGTTATGTCGGGATTTTTTTTTTTTTTTTTTTTAGTTTTCTAATTGCATGAAGATACTCTTCGAGGTCAACAAGTGTGACGCAGAAAAATACGGGATTTTAAAAAGCGTATATGATGGAAATGCATGATAGTGTATTTTCCTGTTGATTTTGCGGGCCTTGGTTCTGGAGCGATTTCAATCTCGAAATATATCAAGCTCCTTGGAATTCATACATTCATACAAAAGCAAATGTACTGAAAAATCAAAATCCAGACAGGAACTCAATTCGATTGGTTGTGAGACTTTTCAAGCCACATTGCTGAAAATATACAACAAAAGTTTGGTGATGTTATGTGATACTTCTGTGTGATAATATCCCAGCTGCAAAAACTATGCCTGATGAAGATTTGCAGTTCATTATTGTTTGTTTGCATGCGTGTCAATGCGTAAATGTAAGATCTGAAACTTACTAAGATACTGAAAAGCTTGGTACCACACGCCATACTAGCAGACGCAATCAGTAATACATGCAATAAATAGGTCCGATACTAGCTACTGCATACTAGTGGTTTGTACGACAGTCCATGTTTCACTTTTTAGGCAACACTATCCTAACCCTGAGCGACCAATCGTTCGACAGTCAAACGCACCCGGAGCGGACAAAAATGAGGAGGGGGAAGAGTTGAGGCCCTGCTTCACTGGTTTCCGGTCTGGCTACCTCCACGCGAAAGAATCAATGGTTTTCCTGGGTAACAGGCGGAAAAATGAGACTAGTAGATTGGTTTTTGCTGGGGGACGGGAGATGGGCTCTCTGGTCAGACTTGGACCCTGACGTAAGCAGGCTCTCTGGTAAGTCTTGGACCTTGAAGTAAGCAGGTTCTTTGGTAAGCTTTGGATCCTGAGCTAAGAAGGCTCTGTGGTCTGACCTGGATCTTGAAGTAAGCAGGTTTTCTGGTTAAACTTGGATACTGAAGTAAGTGGAGTCTTTAGTAAGACAATGATCCTGACATGTGCAGGCTCTGAGATATGAGGGCGGACGGACAATGTTACCTGCCGGGAGCAGGTGACCAACAGCCTTGATCCGTGACCGATAACTTGTATTCTTAAAACTTACTTAACTTGTGTTTAACAGAAAAAAAAAGTTTTCATTTGCTTATTTGTCCAATTCAAACGAAATTTTCAACATTAAAATGTTTGCCAGTCTTAAAATGAAATTTGGTAACGCATAGAATTATTTTTATTTTGTATACAAACATTGGCAGCTGAGGTTTCTACAAAAAGTTGGTAAGAAAATGTGCCAAGCTATTACACGCATTTTCCCTACTGTATGTTTCCTAGTACATAGAACCGTGAAAAAATGCTACCAAATAATACATAGGAAAGCCTCGTGTCTCACGCAAGGTACATTACCTGGAATGTATCTTGCGTGCGGTACCAGGCTTTCCTGTATATTATTCGGTAGCACTTTTTCACGGTTTTATATGCTAAGATATAAGGAGGAGGAGAGTGTACTAAAGAGACAGTAAAACACATTATACGCATTGATGACGTGCGGATGTACGCCCTACACATAAGAAAGTGCGTATACATATTTACTTGGAGAGAGTGAGAAGAAAAATGTTAATATAAATTCTCTTTAGAAGTTTTATCTCGTTCCATACCAATAAATAAACAAACATTTATTTTCATCTAATCTTTATTTCATAACTTCGTTGAAAATTCACTGGATGTTTTCATTGCGTCTTGCAACGCTCTACTTTTTTTTTAATAACACCGCCATTAGCTGCACAAAAATAAATGATGTGTCTTCTCTACCTGGTATGAATATAAATGCTGAACCGTCAGTATTCTACTATTTTGTTTGCATTATTTATTAGAAACCGTCAAGAAAAACTATCACCAACATTTTCAAGAGTGGTTTCTTCAGTTTTGAACTTGATCTGGCTGACTGGATGGCTATGAACGTATTTCAACGCGTAAAGGCTGCACCAACAGAGCTAGAGGGCTGGAAAATTAAACATTTATTTCCCGACTATGTCTAGATTCTTTTTTCAAATCCCTTGCCCCAATTGGGTTTTAGTGAGGGAAATCCAATTTAAAATGTAATTTTATGATTAATTGTTTCCTGGTTTGTTCAAAGCTGTGTTTATATATATATATATGTTTTAATAAGACTTTTTGTACTCATTGCCTTGCAAAAGCAAGAGAAGTAACTTACTCATTGATCACCCCTAATCTCATTTTTCTTCCCTCAATACGGTATGCTGAAAAAAGACGTTGTTCACGGACGAGTTTCGATTGAGTGACTAACCAGACCATTTGTTAATTTGTTTTTTTTTTTTCCTCTGACAAATCTGTCGTCAAATTTTGGGTGAATATAAGCAAAAACACAACTTGTAATCTCAGAACACGTACATCTTACTCGTTTCTTCTGTTCTAACTCCAGGTTTCTTTAATTCTGAACAGCGCTTGTCAAATCATCGCTGCCATATCCATAACAAGTCCTTAAAAAGCTTTTTAAGTCACTTGAATTAAAAATAAACTACCAACTTCTATAGAACGCAAAACACTAATAAAATTTTTGAAAGTCATATAATAACAAAATGCTGCAGTAAATCTATAACTAAACTTATGTTTCATTATTTTTCATGAGGTCATGCAATTTCTCATATCAAAATGATGAATTATTGCACATTTTACAGGATGAAAATGTACTTGACAACTTGAAAAGAGAGATGAATAGATTTCCCTTTCAAAGTATGAGGCAATGAATTTCAAAACACATCTTTATCCCTACTGCAGTTGAACGGAGCAGCCCCAAAACACTAGATTCTTTGTTTAAGCTGGGACGAGACAGCTGTTGTTGAAAAAACTTTTCTAAGTAGAGCCTTATACAGATACCTGAAATCATACTCAAAACATACATGGACATATTCACCCGTTATTTCAGAACCGTTACCCCAAAAGTCCTTTCTTTTTTTCTTTTTTTTTTTTTGCTTTTAATGTATTAAATAGCCTTGCTAACTCCGTATAGAATGCTAACTTATATTGAAACTTTATATCTACAACACTACAAAATATATACCTGTAAACAGGCATAGAATGATTATAGGAATATGGCACATGAATTGGTGAAAAACAAGGTATATTGCACAAATGGTATTGATCCAAGTTGCATTATAACAAACCTCTGTTTGACATAACAATAGTGATTTTTATGTAATTTAATTATGTAGTCTATTGAGAACTAAGGAAATTAGTCAACATCATGCGAAAGTCAAGAGGTTTTAGGCCTAAAATATTTTATTATTTAACCGAGTATTCATCGGCATTTACCTAACTTAGGGCACTATAGCTGAGTTTTATCTTCAACTGTATGTCTATTATAGATCTGCAATCAATTATACACTCTGAGCGTGACAGAGTACAACAAATTACCTCATGAGGCAACTGGGTATTTTTGTATGAAAACGTATCTGTAACATACTGCAACAAAAAACTCCTAGAAAAGAAACACGCATCAAAACAGACGTTCACCAACACCTTCTCCTTCACCTGCAATCTCTTATTCGTCCATATCACCTGCTTCAGACCAAATTTGAAATGGCTCAGCCTTAGATGGAAAGAAATACCAGTCCTCTTTACTACTCCGATAGTTTAGCTGAAACAGCTAGCAAAATCATCTACCCGAATCACACAGATTTATGACTTGATGGAGGGAAAGAATTTAATCAATATTCTTTTAGTTAATTAAAGAACAGAAGGAACAAAATATTCAATCAAAAGAGAATCAGGTTATCAAGAAAGAAAGGAAGATTTCTATTGCTGTAAGAGCAACAGTATCTGCAAAAAAGATAGATGTCTTCCAACTGGATGAAAGGAGTGACCATCATGTCACTCGATTTTACAATCTGTGTTTAACAAAGCTGACTGTGAAGTAGATATCAAGAAACAAAAGAGCAATAACAACCATAAAGAAGAGAACAATGTAGATTAATAACCTTAAAAGGATCTTTTAGGATCTGATGAATCTGAAAGAGACACGAATATGATTCTTATAGTGACATGGATATATCAGATGTATTAGAAGGTTCCATGACGATCTCTGAGAATGAACATCAATCTACTGATGAATCAGAAAAGTATAGAAGGGCTTTGGGATCTCAACCCCCAAAGAATATATAATACATAGAAGTCTTGTATGTTTTCAGGGTCCTCAGAAGATTCCTGGTTAATGGAAATGGCCCTGTCGGCAGCATCCTTAAAGGCAAAGGTAGGCTCTGAGACCCGACTACAAGCTGCACCTGAGCATCAACCACTAGATGATATCCATTTCAAATCGCGAAATAACATAGCAAGCTTTGGGGTGATTCTAGTGGGCCGGAGCTCAATGGACAAGGAAGCATCCAAGTACAATCAGTTGAGGGATCACCTTGAGATTGTCCACAGAATCAACCGAAAGCAGATTCTAGAATATCTGCTGATATAGTATTGTATTGTTGGTTATTGCTTGTGATATATATATATATATATATATATATATATATATATATATATATATATATATAATGTGGGTATATTTTTGTTAGTTTTGAAATATCTTCAAAAAGGTTTTTGTTAGTACAGGTTATTTAGTAATTATCTTATAAAGACAAGTCTTCTGTTTTTGGTACCTGTTTACCGTTAATTTACTATGAATCATTGGGTTCCGTGCAGATTTTCTGTATAGTGTAGTAAGGATGGGATATTTTCCTATAATGAATTACGCAACCCCTTAACTTGAATCAAACGTTCACAGGTTTTAGGGGCTCTTCTGTGTTATTATCGCCTACCAACGATCACCATCCCTACCACCAGTAGCCGCAGTATATGGAAACAATGCTATTGTTTGCAGTTTTCCAGAAAGAAATAAACCTTGTGAGTAAGAAAAAACTATGTTTTGTATTTGAAGTTATTCTAGAAAAGTTATTGAGCAGTAAGTGTCTATGGATGTTTTTTGGTAACTTTTTTTCACAAAAATATATCTCTAATATATTGCAACTAAAGAACTTCTCGAAAAGTAATATCAAAACAGCACATAACTCAAATGAGTAGCTGAGAATTTGTATAAATTGCAATACGTGAAGTTTGGACATTGATTTGTTTGGACTAGATTATGGTGGTTAATCTGAAAGTCGTGTCACACCAACTTCCCAGGACTGGAAATATTTGCCATAAAGCCTTTAGTTGAAGTGATGTTTTCACCAAAACACATTCACTGAATGTCAAAACAAGAACTTCATATCAATTGAAGATTTCGCTCATGGGTTTTGTTGTTTGATGTTTGAGAGGTTCAGATATTTCTCTCTAATGCTGCTTTATGACAATTCCCTTCAAACAATCCACTGAAAACGATACTTGAGTTTAACAATTCAGTAAAAATACTGTTCTTTTATATGGTTACATGGGTGAAATGAAAATTCCTTTCATTATTTAATTATGAAAAGGTATAAAATGCATTCTGTCAATGAGAAATATCAACATAAATCTATTTATTTTTTTACCCATAAGTTTTACCAAGTAAATGATTTATGAAGAAATAACTTGTTGAGAATTCTCTTATCTTATTTCTCAACTATGAGCATAGACAATTTTCATTTTAGACCATTGTGGGTGGTGACTTGGCAAATGAAAGTTAGCCTGTTTGAAAATGATCAATACTCGCAATCAACTAGCCTTCTTTTGCATTTCTTTTCAAACTTCCCTTTTTGCACTTTTTATTTCGTTGCTAATAAAAAACAAGCTACCAAATTTCTACATTATCAGCTAATAAGCACCCTCCACACTTTGTAATAATAGATATTTTTTTGTTGCTTGTTACAGATTTTTCTCGTTCTGTTTTACAAAGTTTTCAAAAATTAGATTTATGATATGATGCATATTATGATGATTAGAGGATTTTAAAGAATATGCGAGGATTTATGTGTTTCGAAAGTGTTTTTATACTGCAGATTGTTGATTATGACTTTATATCGTATATATAACTTTACTTTTTGAGTAGATGAAATACTTGGATTATCTAGATAAACAAACAAAGGAAATTACCAATTTGTCTTGATGATATGTCTGAAATATCATTTTCTTTGGTGTATTTTTCAACATGATTCACTAAATTATCTCTTCGAATGAAATCCATTGAAAGGTTTTATTTCGCTTCCTTTTTTTAACAAGATAATAAGATCTAATTATTGGAGTTACTCATTGGAAAAGTACAGTTAACCGTTTGTTTTGTTCTTTCACACGTTCAATTTATCACACTCGGAATAATCATTGTCTTTATTGATGATATTTTTGTAATTATCATCATTATCACCGACTAAATAAGTATCTTTGCCAAATCGTAATCATTATTATTATTATTATTATTATTATTATTATTATTATTATTATTATTATTATTATCATCATCATTATCATTATTATTATTATTATTATTATTATTATTATTATTATCATAATTATTATTATTATTATTATTATTATCATTATTATTATTATCATTATTATTATTATTATTATTATTATTGTTGTAAAATGAAGAAATACGAAAGATAATGCTTTTAAGAAGATAACCATCAAATCATCCCTACGATTATTGACTTCAGTATCATTTCTATAAATATTACAAAAGAGTGTAACGATATGCCAGTCTATTATCGTTGCTATCAATTCCGAAGAACCTTCATAATCCTCATGGGTTTCAGATTAACAGTCTTTCATTCATTGAAGTTTCTTTCATTTTTAGTTTTTTTCTTTTAATGTTTAGGGAATCACTGACGGGTTGTCAACTGGCATCGTTCGCCCCGCTCCATTGCACTCTTATGATCTAATAATAGTTTAGTCCGTTGTGCATCAAAGTCGAATCGTCCCTGGGAGCCTCGGTGCAAAGGATAGAGGAGTGGCATTGGAGCAAAGGGACAAGCATCAGATTCAGTTTTGGCGTGTCAGAGCAAAAGAAAGAAGAAAAAAGCAGATAACACACAAATACTTGACATAGACAGAAAGACAGACAGAAACAGAGAAAGAGGAAGAGGATATAAATAAAGATTTCGTACGCGTCTAACGTTTTCCAACTTCAGGAATGTACAGAGAGATGTGTAGAGAATTATAGAGTACTAATCTGTCACAGTCTTGTCTCAACAATCGGCTTCTGAATTGGTTTTCATTCAATTGAATCCAATTGAATTTGTTTTTGTTAAAATACATTAGATGACGCTAACATCAACCAAATCCAGGAGAGGTGACCAATATATTTTTTTCAAAAAACGATCCATGAATAAAAGCTGTTAAGAAAAAATATCAACATAAATACAGTATTTGAGTACCAGCTTGAGTCAATAAGTTCGATTTCTGAAGTTATGCCTTGTAATGCTGCAACACTTACCTTCAAAAAGGGGAAATGTTACTGTGTAGTAATTATAAATGAGTTACACTAAACAAAGTTTACCTGTTTTCACTTTTCTTCAATTTTCAAAACTACACTCCATTTTGAATTGTGATTTGTTCCTTCATAAACAGTAGCGACATATATTCTTTCTATCATTAATAGTATTATTACAAATCTTCGCTAACAATTTGTGTTATGGTGTATAGCTTGGACTTGAGAGAGTATTTTACATGCTTAAGTAATGAAAAAAAGATCTTGTGCTTTCTAACCTGGCATTCTTGGAGGTAGCCATCATTAATAAATAATCAACCATACTTCACCACAGAGGAAGCAGTACGTTTTTTCTTTACATACTTTTAAGCTGTTACTCTTTTATTGTTTCCACATAGTATCTACTATTTGTAGTAACTAGTTATTTCTCGTTTTCTGGCTTCAAACTGTTGTCCAAGTGAAGTAGGTTAAAGGGTTATTATTGGCTTTATAAATGTTGGTTGGGAAGAGAAAGCCAGGACTTTAACTAAGTCCAAACTAATAAGTAGACCCTAGGTTTCTTTCTGTGGTGTGATTTGAATTTGGGTAATAATAAGCGAAGGGAGATATACTGTTAGATCAATTCTCTGAGGGAGTAGCAAACCCCATACTCAGTGCACATCTGCTCCTGTTGGAGAGTCCAGTGTCTATGTTCAAATTTGCAGATAGCTAAACTGTCCTGAGGATCTGTGTTTAGAGAAAGACAGCCATACTGACTTGATTCTCCTTCAAAGGGGCTATAGAACCATATAGCCAGCTTAGGCATCCGGCAACTACGGGATGTCCCTATCCTGTGGTTCAACCTCAGGTCAGATTTACCGTCGGAACGCCCCCTTAAAAGGACGACGGACTCCCAAAAGCTAACTTGTATCTGCCAGGAGAAGGACACTCCTGTCAAGCGTACGACCTGCCTCTATCCATGCTACCACGATGGACCATAGGATGCAAATCCTTGGTTTAGAGGGTGGGGTTTATGTCTTTTTATTGGCATTTATTATGCCTCCGTATGTACATTACCTTAAAAAATATATTGTATAATTCACTGCAGAGATTTATCAGTTTATTCTGACTCAAAAATAGTTTATTGTCCAACTCTTACGATAATTTTTGGTTTAATTCTCTCATGTAACAACAAAGATGGATGACTATGACCAGACTAAAAACTAGTCACTTTTTGCAGAAATAAGAGTGACAAGTATGCAAAAACTGATGAGGAAGTCACTCCATCAATTCGAGCCCAACTCGACTAAAGTTTGCAAATCCAATCAATAGGAACTACTAGTAAATGAATTGGAATGGAACATGTATTTATGGAATGATATTGTGTAGAAAATTCAATTCTGTTCTGTTTACCTTTCAGATTTTAATGGAGCAAAGGAGTTTGATCTCAGTGCAGCCAAGCTTGTAATTGTTCTCAAAACTAACATCTTTGCGAATGTGAAATGTTTCTATGTTTGATTCACGACTTCCAACTGTCTTTTGGTTAGTGAAAAAAGTAACCTTAGAAATTAACTAAAGAGCAGTATACAAAATGCATCAGGATTACATGAAATTATCATAATTCATTTAATGTGCGCCCAACTGTGTTTGCAAAAGTCAGGAACGACCCGACCTATGGAAGCGAAATCTTCAGTGATCACTAATGGGACTAAGCAAGCTAGTTTTTAAAAACCCCTATCAATGTACTCTTACTATGTTTCACCAAGTGTCTAAGGCCAAATGGTTATCAGTGCAGAAAATGGACTCGGTGACTCGAGTTCAAACTCCAACTGACACTGGCACTAATGCCCTTGGAAAAGGCATGAATATGGATAAAACAGTGCATGGTAACATGATTGAAACTGTTTCGGTTGTTTATTGCATCTAAGTCTATTTCACACATCGCAAACTACGAAAAACTGTCCTCGACGAAGATATTTCTAATATTATGTCAAACCTGGACAAAAATACTTTAAGGATGCTACTTTACTTCAGAAAATGAATCATTATCTGATTACCATCCATTTATCTTATAATTTCTTTTCAGCGACTTTCTCTGCTTGTTAGTTTGTGACACAAACACCTTGGGCGCTTGTCTGTTACTATTTAAGGGGCTCTGAAGAGAGTTTTTAGCCAGTCATTTTTTTTAAAGTCATCCCTCAGTAGCTTTCCAGTGGAAAGTTTCAATTTACAAAGAAAATCTTTGCTGAATCGGCCCTTTAGAAAAATTTCAGATTTTGAATATCAGGAAATATTTTTCAAAAATCCCTCAAAGTATGATCATAGATTAACTCAACAAGTTTCTAGATTGTATATCAACATTGAATTCTCTTCATCCAATTTGTCATAATGATAGCCTACTCGTCCACGCCCACCCATCTATGAATCTAGTGTCTACATTATGTTCCTTATACTTCGTTGAAATACACTGACTTACCTATCACAGGGTACATTAATAATCATGGATCCATTTACAGATCACATCTAATTTTTTGTCGAACGTTTTGAATACAACTTTCTCAACAGAATATCTTCACATATAACTGCGCTGTTTATTTTTCATAGAAATCACCAACCACAACTGTCAGCATAGGTTTCTTCAATTATCATATTGGTCTGGTTGGCTATCTATTCTATCTATCTATTGCTATTTTTTTAATGCAGACTTCTATTGATCAATGCCCAACAAAAGACTTAAAATAATTTATATGTTTTTGCTCTTTTGTTTCGACAAAGATATGGGCTAAATTAGTTTTTAAGAAAAGATTGAAAAATCGAGGACGGAATTTTAGAAATCTTCATCATGTGTTTGTAATCAAGTATCGATTTGACGATGAAAATTTTTGTTAAAATGTGTTCCTGCCAAGCGTAAACCTTTCTATATCATGTGATTTCCTGCTGGTGTGAACAGATGCCGGTAAAAAAGATACGTGTGTGTGTTCATGTTAGTTTGTGTGAGTATAGATATTCAAAATGTGTATGCATACATATCTATGCACGATATATATATATATATATATATATATATATATATATATATATATATATATATATATATATATATATATATATATATATTTGCATACGCTTTAGGATACACACATTCGTACATGCACAGGTAAATGTGTCTTGAAAACGTTTTAATTTTATTTACATGTATGTTTTCATTTAAGGCAAGAAACAAGATTGGCGTGTGGCTCACTTCGTTTGAGTCAATGATACCGGATGTGAATGAGAATCTTTGGGCTACTTCTTTCCCGGAAATGGAAAGTGGGTGAGTGCAGTAGAAGAAAGATGAGAGAATTAAATTCAACTCGTTTTCTTTCTTGTGGTATTTTTTCGTTTTTTTAACGTTTTTATTCATTTACTTTCATTAATTGATTTTTTCAAGAATATATTTTACTTTATTTTTTTTTACCTATCATAGCAATAGCCGCCCACGAATTAGGGTTTTGCATGATAGAAAAAGGAATTTGGAAATCAGAAAATATTAATTGCATGTAAGCGATAATACACTTCATATATATATGAGAGAGAGAGAGAGAAAGAGAGAGAGAAAGAGAGAGAGAGAGGTGGGGACACGGAAGAAGTAAATAGATTAAACGTTTAACAGTACAAAATGGAGTCTTCAGCAAATGCATTAGTATGTTCATTCTTTCTATTTCCTCTCATAAACAATGCATGATATTATGCCTTTGTGAGAGTCACTATCTTGCAAGAACATACATGGCCCGATGATTTTTTTATATATTTCTGTTGGAGCATGCCTATCAAAGAATTTCCTCGTATTATTGTGAGCAGTTTGCTACTGCAAACGCAGTTTGAGCAAAACAAAGACTTGGTTGGACCTTAAACAATTAAGCAAACTAAAGAATATGAAAATTCCAAGCATCACTGAAGGGCAGAACTGAATTAGCTGATGATGGAACTGGATAACACCACCTGGCACATCGTAGGTATCAGTGAAGCTCACAGGAGGAGAGAAAATATTTTTTACCTGGACATAACTAATCTAAAGATACACCGAACAGGTGATCCAGATATATGTACCAACTTCAAAAAATTGGAAGGGGCCAGAAGGAGCGAAATGTTAACGATTTTCTCACACAAAATAGTGTTAATGAAAACATTTTCTTTTTTTTTTTTTTTTTTGGATAACTGAGAATGTCTTGAAAAGAATTGGAAAAGTCAGCTAGGGATAACAAAAATTAGGTAGACTTCATAATAACTGTAAATATGTTTGAGGCTGTTACTGACATTAACAAGGTCAATACTTGAAAAGGCCATAGAATGAAAGCTTGCAGAGTAAAATTCGACTTTAGAACTAAAATTGAAAAATTCATTCCCCATAAAAAAAATATATATTCTGTCAGAATATGAGATAAAAATAACGAATTTGACGTAGAGGTGGAGACTCGGTTCTAGGCTTCGTGGAATAATACAAGTACAATAGAGGATGATTTAACAAATATAAATTTTTAAAAAGCAGCAGAGATACTAGGCAAAGCAAATGACAACATAAAGGGAAATATCCAAAGCCAACATGAGAACTGATCACAAAGATGAGAAAACAAAAACAGAAAAAGACACAAATGAAAGAACAAAACTGAACAAACTTAAGAACGAAAGGAAAAAAAAGAAGAAAATGGAAAAGATAGAAGAAATGGCAAAAGTTTGAAGCAAGCTCGATCTATGAGTCACGCTGGTAAACAGCATATACTAGCATTAAAAGGCACAGAAAGCGAAGATGATAAGAATAACCGAAGAGTATTATGCAAATCTATACGCATCGAAAATAAAAGTACCACCAATTGGTTGACACTACTGATGTTTCCGATGTTTCAATAGACGAGACAATCTTTGTGCTAAAGAATATGAAAGGCAGAAAGGTCCTTGGTGAAGATGGAATGGTAACAAACCTTTTGAAATATGCAGCTATTTACACTGTGCATACAATAAAAGAACTTGCTTGTCTAGGAATAGTGAGCTTACTTAATGAGAATTGAGATAAGTAATACCTTGGCAACTGTCATCCTGACACATAACTGTCTAATAAATATAAACAATTCTCGAAAGTACAAAAAGACTAGCAAGTACCAAGATGAAAATCGGCCACGTGAACCAGCAGGTTTCCTGAGTGGTTACTCAATGATTGACCATTTATATATCAGTCGGTCAAAAACCAAAGATTATAAGAAACTTCTTTAATGACCAGGATAACTCATTTAACAAAGTAAAATATGACAGTCTTCTAATCGATGCGAGATCCGGATATTAACGGAAATTATTTCAAACCTGTTAAGAATATACCTGAAAACGGAACTGCAATAATTCTACCTCATAAAGATACAAAAAGGTCCAAATTTGAAAAGGAGTGAGATTAAGGGATACTATTTTACCCATGATATTTACAGCAAGCCCTAAAAACCCGGAAAACTGACTGGAAAAGAATGGGAGTAAACATAGGTGGGGAATATTGGAACCATTTACGATTTGCTGACGGCATTGCACTAATATAGATAAAAAATATCAACATGGACCCAGAGCAGACCAAGATAAAATGATTTAATAAAAAGAGTAAGCCATAGAAATGAATATAGACAGGAGACATTGTAAGAAAGAAGAATAACACAATGCAAAATGTTACTCGATTGGTGCGCATTGAATACTTAAAGCTGAAGGAGAAGGACAGACATAAGTTGGAAAGATGAAATGTGAAGGTTTGATGTAAAGGGGGAAATTCATTTCTAAATAAATCCCTTTGTCTAAGCTAACAGTAATTTTAACGGTTGTTTTTTTTTATCATGTTTGACAATCTTAAATACAATTTTTATCAGTTTTGGCCCATAATCTATTTTGTTCAATTTTTCTTTTCAATTTAGGCGTCATTTGTGAGTGTTTCTGAGCGAGCCTACTGAGGACTTTGGTAAAAGATGGAGATTTGAAATTCAAATATATTATTCAAACATGATATGTAGATCATTTCACTTGAAAGAGTTTTTTTGGAAAACAAAAATGAGGCAGGGGAGATTTTTCGAGAAAAAAATAATCAAAATTTTGAATCTGAAAAAATTTTTATTTAGAATATTCTTAAAAGTACCTCTGGAAGTGTTTTGTCAACACATTTCACAACGAAATTGTGTTTCTTTTCGGATATAATATTTTATTTTTAAGGGGTTTTCCTTGATTGATATCTCTGCCTAGTATTCTATGTTAGATCTAAGACATTCAAACACACCATTTAAACTTTGACAAGCCAACCATATATCATCATTTACAAATGAAAAATACTAAAATAGTGCATCTTTATCTGCTTATTATTGGAAATTATACCAAATGAATTACAAACCAACAGTGAAATGGAAAATTTTAAGACAAATTAACATATGCCAAAATATAGAAAATCTTTATAATCTCTGCCCAAATGAGAAATTCTAGATATCAAATTTTGCAAAAATTACTAAGAAACCCCAAATACATTTATCAAATAGAAAAACAAAAACAAAATAACACTAAAATGCAGGCATTGCTCGAAATTCTTAGGAACGAATATGATTTAATAGCAAATTGTACATTAGTAAATGAAAAGTAATATAGACAGTCTATTCATATACTCATCATCCCATGAACTTCCTGTCAACATTATCAACACTCTCACATGTCCAAGTGAATTAAGAATAATACAATGCACTAGGGCCACAAAGGATACCAACACAGGCAATAAACCAAAGACCAAATATCAAGGTCAAGATAAAAACATCCTTCAGAAAACAATTAAGCATCTTTTTATAAATAACTCCTATACCTTACTCACACCTTTTGACATGTAACTTACAGCCACCAACAAAAACATTCACACTACTAAAAACAATATAACAAAATAAATACCTCCTCCTAGTGACACCCACAAGACTCTCACCAATTTTCCTAAGCTAAAATCTAAAAACACATACAATCATTCGCCTGATGATGACCAGAGTGGGCAGAAACGTAAACTTTTTGTGCAGCAAATACACTTCCTAAAACAACATGACTTTGGAAGTATAAAGTTGAATGTATCGAGCACTCTTTGAAATAAATCCATCACACTTATGTACTATATATATATATATATATATATATATATATATATATATATATATATATATATATATAATTAACAATATTCACATGATATAATTTTTTAATGAAATGATGTTACCCCTGACTGTCGGTGTCTGACTGCATTTTGCACCCTATATATAAACGGTATTAGACATAAGACATACGCCTTAAATGTTTTATCATAATTATTATATCGGAAGGAAATTGAATTTCCTGCAAGATTATAGAAAAAAATGAAAATATCGAAACTTGACCAAATTGAGTGTGACCTTTATATTAAGGCAAGATCAGCACAATTACTGGCAGCATGGAGGGAGCTGAGGAAGGCGTGTGTCCGACAGTGAACTTAAAATGTCAGATGTTGATGATGCATTTATTTACATGGATTCATGCATATTTTTGCAGACATGTATACATGTATTTCTACTTGAAATTCACTTTAGAAGTTTCCTTCCATTCTATCAGTGCATTTGTTTCAACTATACACAGATGTATATCTGTATTTTGCAATATTTTATTCCTTGAAAACCTGCTTGTGAATACAGACATATTGTGACCCAGGAGTGTCGAACAACGTGTCTGTTTATTTGTGCTAATATGCCTAAATTTATTTACCAAAAAGTGTGTGGATATTTTTAAAGTGAGAGCCAAGTTATTTATGTATGTTTGCATGGGCATTTTTATGTATATGTGAATGTACAGTTTACATGAAAAAAGAGAAACTATTTTTGTTAAAAACGCACCATCTTGTAAAAATCTTGAAAAAATATTAGTTTCCCGACTGCGTTACTTTGTTTTATACGTCATTTTTCATGCGATTTTATTTTATTTTATTCCATCTTCGATATTCTGTCCACATATTTCGTTTGCCTTCTTTCCACCTCCATTCAATACGACGCTGCACAATGCTCTTTCTTGTGAATGAACTTTTTTGTTTTTGACTCTCCTACAATGGCCATTTAAAAAGATATTAAACAAGGAAGAAGAAAAAAAATATCGGGAAAAAGAAGGCTCTCCAAGTAAACAGCCCAAAAGACAAATGACAGCAACAGCTTCTTGGGAGAGGAAAAAAGTTTTCATTAAGAAAACAAAAGGAAAGAAAGAAAATGGCGGAAGAAAACAAAATCAACAGCAGAACTGCTTTTGTTGCGTACAATGAAATTAAAATGCTTTTGGATACTTGCCATGTTCTGGTGGCTTATATGAATCGGGAAGACGAGAAGAAAATATGAACATACATGCAGACATGATACATTCATCGTTGTTCACGCATCTGTTTTAACTCGGACAAAAAGTTGTATATTCAGACCCCGTGGGTATCGCTGATCCTGATAATGCAAAAAATGTTAGGAAACTACAAGGAAATTTCATTGATGAGAATTAAAAGTTTGCTTTTTAACAAGGTATCGATGCAAAAAAAAAAAGAAAACAAAACAGCAGAATCATAAAAAGGACAAAAATGTTAAAAGAAAGACAAAAAGATGCAACTATTTATCCTGCAATATTTTCAATTCTCACTTCGATTAGTAAAAATAATTATTATTGCTCTCATCGAAGACCATAGTGGTGTAAAGTGTATAATCAGATGAATTGCAAGTTTACCAACAGCTCTTTCTATCATTTAAGCTCGTGTCAAGTTTTAGTTAATGTCATGGGAAAAAATCTAAATCCCACTGTAAGTTACATCGTTAATTGTTTTTTGTTTTTGTTTTTCTATTTAATGAATTTATTCATTTTTGTTATTAAGTTTATAAACAGTACTGTCAAAATTATTGTGTATTTTTTTCAAAATTGATTTATTTCAAAACCGCATTTAAACTACGAAGTTGAGAACATTAATATATATTCTTATGTATTTGGGATTCTCCATTCTTCCTAGCATTTTGTACACGGAGAATTACAACCATCGTTGACCTGATGTGACCCCAAGTTGACCTCAAGCAAATTTGACCTCATCCAATCCATGGATTTTGAACTAGCATGCCTTTTCAAGACTAATTATTCCCTACCTCATCTGCATTTTCTAATAACACGTCTCATATCAAAAATCATACTCTTGTAGTTAGATTAACATAGGTGATTGTCCGATACTGCGTTAGTAGATCTAAAAGACACTTCCTTGAGACGCCATGAAATTTCAAGAAAAATCGGAATATCAAGGAGAAGTGTATTCAACATTAAGAAGAAACTGAAAACTAATTAATAGTGAAACATTCTCTCTCCAAGGTGTTTCAGCTCAGGACAAGGCAGATTGTTGGCTGTATTTTGCCAAAAACAACTTTCAGCATCATTTAAGGGCTTGAAAAATCTATGGAAAGCTCATGGCGTGCAGTGCAGTTTGAGTACTGTACATATGAAACAAATTTTGCTGCTGGGGGACCTCAACTTCACCGCCAAGTAAATGTTAATTATCTTCCAAGGTAATAACAAAATCAATGTCCTGTGTTCAAAATATTTTTATAATATCAATAGTCATTTTTTATTCAATGCTATCAATAATTACCTTTTTCCGATCCCCAGATTTCCTGTGTTGACGAGCTTTCGCCCAAGCCAGCCCCTTTATCGCCTTTGTCTGTCTAGGCACCTTCAGACGAAAACAAAACTGACAAATCTTTGTTCATATAGTACTTGAAAATAATCACTTATCGTTTCAATGTTACACAGAAGGCTGAAATCTATTCAATTTTGGTTTTAGTTTAGAATTATAAAACATGTCTCTGACCAGAAAGTATTCTGCCAACGCCGTACTCTTACCAGAAAAAGAATGAAAATCAGTTCATATATAGCAACGACAGAGAGGAGGTGACTGTGAAAGTTTTGATTCTCAATGTATGAAAATATCTCTCGATTGACAAGATCCTGGATTCACCTCGAAATGAAATTAATTCTCCCCTGGACCATGGACTGATTGTCATTGCAATTCATTGAGAACTTTTGGAGATATTGTGTTGGCAACATGAGTGAATACCTATAAACATATGAAAAAAATTAAAAATATATCTAATTGAAGATAAAATCCGGGGTCCAACCTAAAATTCGATAATTTCATCCCTAGACTATGGCCCAACCTTCCACGGGATCCTATCGAAATTAATTGAGAACTTTTGGAGATATTGAACAGACAGACAACCAAACATGATTACATACGTGAACCTCTTCCAAATTTGAGGTCAAAGATAAAAATTGTGTACGTTGACAGAATAAGATATTTAATAAATTTTAGTTGTGAAAAATAGTTTTAAATGCATAATAAAGTTAGTTTCGTCTAGACAGAGTTTAAAGTTTATATTTAGCTTGAATGATATAATACATTACTTACTAATTTGGTAACAGGTTTTGTACTGTCATTTTCTTTTTTTTAGAATTTGTGGATAAAAAAATATAGTTTGACGGAAAACTTTTGTGCGTACGTTGTACAATAAAACCTGTATACGATTGGGTTCTCAATGATTCAACTACTTTAAAATGCTAGTTCTCTCCATGGAATCGTATAAGGTAAACATAGCTAAAATCCTTTGAAAAGTTTTCTTTTCCAGCGTCTGATTTTGATTAGGTGCAGCGGGGAGTAATGTCATTTGGGAGAAAAGAAAAACCTCGTTAATTAGGAAAGATTTATAGTCCAGATCATTATATATTTGCCTTCGTTGTTTAACACAGTTGTCCAACTTGAAACTAACTTTTCAATCCCCTTTTTCAAAAGAAAGCTGTTGACTTTGATGCAAATAAGTCTGATAGCCGATCTTTGACTACATCATTATTTAACTTTAGGAATTATTGTTTGATCTTGAGACTGACTTTGGTTCCCCTGCTCTCCGTCAACCCATACAACCCATTCCTTGTCATCGATGAAGAAATGCTTTCTTTTCCTGACTGCTCCACAAAATGTTGCAGATTGCTGATCGTTGGGCTGTCTTCTGCTTTAGGTTCATGTGGGATTCGAATTCCTTTTCTGTTGTCTTTCCTGATCTGTTGAATATGATGATCTTGTTCACTAGACAAAGTTGAATTCAGTTTTTTCTATATACTTTTCAGATAATTCCTCAATGGTTTGAAGATGAGCTGCCTCAAGAACAGTACAGCAGGTCTTTGTCTAGCATTACAGACCTTCTAGAATGAGAAGTATTGGAGGGATCGAAAATGCCCAATCGGAATGAGTTGAACCATTGTTGACGCTTGTTTATCCTTATTGCATTTGGATAAACACCAGAAATTCTTCTAATTGCCATTGCTGCATCGTTACTCAGATGGAACAACGCAGGGAGGGGGGGCATTATATTACTTTGAAACTCTATTTGAAATGATATCCTGTTATTACACGGTGAATGTATCATTTCGCTTAGACTTCGTAAATAGAAGGAAATAGAGAAAATGGAACTGCTGAGAGAATCGAAGGCGATCGATAGGATAGCTGCTCCAACTTAGCATAGCTCTAACCATTGAACTAAACAGCCACCGGGAATGCAAAGGCCCAAATAACTGCTTTAATTCTAAATTTTCATTTCCTTCAATCATTAACCATATCTGCTCTATTTGTTTCTCAACGCTGACAGCCATATTAAAAAATGGATATATAATCCGATAGAAATAATTATAAATGTGTTGTATAACTATGTTGATTATATATCCATTTCTTAGCTATATATATATATATATATATATATATATATATATATATATATATATATATATATATATATATATATACACATATATATATATATATATATATATATATATATATATATATATATATATATATATATATATATATATTCTCTAAAATAGGATTCCAAAAACAATCACGAGTATATCAGTGGATCCTTCCGTAGATTATAACTAGTATAGAAATAGGTAGAACAGTATAATATGATGAATGAATACCGTATTATTGTTACACCTTACGAGAGAACACACACACTCACACTAGTAACAGTGATGCACCCACCTATAGCGTATTTACAACATTGTATATTTTGAAAAAAATCATGCCCGAGTTTTCAATCAATACATCAGTGCCCGATCCAAACTAACGACAGCAAATATGGAAAAACAAAGAGATTTGTATAATTTCTGGTAAGAAGCATTCTGTATGTAGATAATCTAGTTGTAAAGAATCACTGTTGGATCTATAATGATAATCTACAGACTGCATGCTTTCACGCGGCCTCATGTATAATAAAAGGCTGGAAAGCAAAGTGTTTGAAAATAACAAAAATCAGCAATCATACATACAAAAAAAAAATGCACCCTTACACACACTCAGCGACTGTTTAGGCATTTAATGGTTTATTTGAAAAACAAAAGACAAAAATTAAAACGCACTTACATACGTTTTTTTGCATATTTTTTTTTCATTCATAAAATCTGGAGCATTCACCCGTTATTAGCGAAACGCATTAGAAACAAGAAAAACTGTCACCAAAACTATCAACATAGATTTTTTAAGGTTTTAAGTTGGTCTGGCTGACTGGCTGGCTGGCTGGTTAAGTGTCGTGCTTACAGGTCGCAGCAATGAAGCAAAAGAATTGAAACATCGAACATTTATTCCTGATTATGTCCAGAGGAACGTTTTTTTTAATCTCCCCCTTGTAATGTTTTAGTGGGTGTTCAGTTTGCTTTCTGAGTTTATGCTGAATTGGTACCTTGATTTTTGTCCAGCAGTTTTCTAGCTTGTCTCTTGGAAACCAGAATTTTTATGATCACAGCCCAACAAAATGCGCGTGAAGTAACTTGTTCATTGATCACCTTTTTGTCACGTGATAGTTTTTTTTCATTGACCAACAAGACCGGTTTTATTCTTCTCTCATTCGACAGTTGTTTTTTTTTAAAGATTTCTTTTCTTCCATTCATTTTCCTGCCCCCCCCCCTTCACTTTTCTGTGTTCCCTTTCCCATGTAAAACAAAAGTGCCAGTTTAATCTGCAGACTTACATGTCACCAGCACAAGTGTGTCTGCGGGCCCCATCGAAACATTCAAACACCCTGGGCAAAAGCAAACGAGCAATAATCAAGTTCATGTCGTCTTTTCCACCCCCTATTTCAGTTCTTTATTTAATATTTCTTTATAATGTATGCATTGTTGCCAAAAAAAAAAAAAAAGATTTTATTCGCAGATAACCGCTGGTCACAATGGCACACCTGCTTCCTTTCATCAATTTCCTTGCTTTTACTCTTTTGCATATGAATGTATGTATGTACACATGTGTGAATGAATAAATGGAAGAATACCATGTTTTTAAACAAGGCAGACATTTCTTTAAAACTAGTAATAAATGAAAATCCACATTGATTTTAAACTTGTTCAACGGGAAAAAAATATTCCTCTAAAAAAGAACAAGTTGAAAAACATTCAACTAACTTCATCATATTTAACCATAAACTAATATTATTGTTTCTACTCCTTAGATTTTTACACCAGCTGTCCTTGTCGGCTCTCACTGGAGATAAAGAGTCGCTTTTCAAGGCTCTTTAAGAATGTTCCAAGCGCGTTAGTAATGAGGGATACTACCATTACCTTCATGTGTCACATTTTGTCAGTATTTCGCCAGGCTGTTAGATATTTCCCAGCTTTTCAATTTCTTTTAATTTTACTCAGTGATCTGATAGGACAGCAACATCCACGAGCCAAGAGGTTTTCTTCTTCATATTTACAAGGACATTATCAAGTTTTCTGACCTGAATCCAGTGATGCATTCACATTGCAAACTTCCAGAGAATGTTCTGATATTTTAATCTTAAGAACAGATTCTAGGTTCAGCAGATACTATTGGTTTGTTTGCTTAAATCCCAGTCGTTCGAACAATTTCCATTAAATCACTATTCCTACTCAGCCATGACTATTTTTGTACTTTTTCCAAGCCAACTTGCTGCATCATCTTCGTTGATTGGTAGTTTCATTTCTATCTACGTATAGTCTACATTTACTATTTTGTTATGTTCTGGCCTTGATATAGTTGATTTTTATAGAATTAATCTTAGCAACTGTTAAAAAAGACTTAGTTTCTCTTTTCACTCGACCTTGCATGGTTCTCATTTCCCTTGTTAGTAGAGTCGACACTATTCCTAATGCTGATCAATCCCTTAACTCTACTCAAGAACCACGGATGGCCAAGACATTTGGGCAAATATGCTCTACGAATGTGTCGTGACAAGAAAGACATTTTTAGTTTTTTTGCTTTCAGACGAGGAAGCTCGCTTGGGACCAGATCAACTTCAAACCGGAATCATCAAAATCGGATCGTTGCAAACGACAGGCAAAACCGACAGAACTGACCAAAGGATCAATTTCTGCGTCTTTTTATCGGGAACTTTTGAACAGAGGATAATTTATTTAGTTCGGATAGTTAAAATAACCTGTACACAATTCTGTAGCTTTGATTGGCTGGGGACCTCACATTAACACCAGATAGGTGTTTCCATTTTTTTTCGTCACATAACCGACCAAACCGAGAGACTTGTTGCTGCCAACTCCATGAGGACTGGTGTAGATTTTGGGCGTGATTGAACGTCTGTTTGACTTTTCAAACAAAAGCAAAACGAAACATTATCTTTTCAAACCCTCACAGACTGGACCGACCTTTGGTTCATTGCCACTGTTTATCATATCCTGAGAACCCCATCTCCAAGAAAGGTCTTTCTGCGTGTTCATATAGACTGACCATCGGCTTTGATTTTTAGAAGGATTTATTCATCTTTAATTGAAGTGTCTCTGGTGCTCCACGATGCCTTAGACTGACAATTAGATTATCTTTTTTTTTTTTTTATCAACTGATCAGGATGTGATTTGTCTCGATTCTTGATGACCTCTGATTCGGACAAGTAAAACTCATATCTCTTTTCTAGACGAAATAAATTTTCGACCCGATCATCCTTCAATTTTGCTTGTATTAACTATTTTGTATTATCTTTTAGAAAAAAAATTGATTGTTAATAAAGTCTTTCTTCGACTTCTGAACTCTGGTACTTGTAACTGACACATAAAATCCAAAATATTCCAACTTTCCGATTGCGTCCTTGAAGAATTTATGCTTGAAATTAACCCTCATCCAAACAATCGTTGTATCACGTATTAATAATTACTATGTTTTTGTTTTTCTTCTTGGAATTACTGTAGTGTTGTTGGTATTGTTGTTAATACTATCAAAATGTTCCTTCAATGTTAGTATATGTTTGCAATCATGTTAGATTGTAGGAGTTTAAGATCAGAGGAAATAAATTTAGAACATTTTCAAAAATCAAAATACTCCAGTGAAATACCGTTAACCCTATAATTTAGGGACAAGGTTCGTCATGGTGACATTATTTTTGAGTAATCATGTACAAATGCATAAACGTTCACACGCAGTTGGAGTGGACCAAATGCGATATTTTACTTTCGTCGAACTATGAAGTTCAGACTAACTTCTATATTGAATCAATTTCATTACTTGAAAATAAACCGTTTTTTTTTCAATCTAACCAGAGAATATATACCATTCAAGGGTATAGATAGATAGATAGATAGATAGATAGATAGATAGTGTCTGCAAACTTTGCTCCCTGAAATTTTACGAATAAAAGCGGCCAATCCATATCGAAGAGGCTGACTGAAAAATATGCAAAAGAAGTGAATAAACTTTTTATCTATCCGGCTATAATTATTCTACTAAAGTCCAAGTCCTGTCATCACTTGGGACTAATGATGGATCATTCTGTTGTCATGGTGAAGAAAGAAAGGCGAAACGGAGGAAGGAAATGAAAAGTAATGAGACATTCTGTCGTCATAGTGATAAAAAACAAAAGTGGCTACGATAATACTACACATGAGAGACGCTATCTGGTT
>OY735198.1:30307416-30399916 GCA_963457665.1 Thysanoteuthis rhombus
AACTGAGAGTCCAAGGAAGAATAGAAAATACTTTATCAAAAGCATTATTGAATCAGTTAGAATACTGAGAAAAACTCCTGCAGTATTCCGATGTCTTACGGATACTCGATCTTCATGGAAGGCCAGCAGATACGATAGATTCAAAAACTCAGTGAATATTACTAAGCACTTTTCAAAACATCGAAACAACGAGGGAAAATGTTTCCTCAACGGAGAAAGAAGACAGAATATGAAACCAAACACCAGAAACACAAAGACCTTCTGGGACGATACGTGAAAAAGAGACACAAAAAAACACCAGAATGGTTGAATAATGTTAAAAAAAGGAATTTCAAAACAGGAGGGAGATAGAATAGAATTAAATACAATACATGAAAAAGACAACTGGAAAGCGCCAGGATCTGATGGGATCCATGGATACTGGTTTATGAAATTCACATGACAGACTGATCCATCAACGTCAAAGTTGACGAGATGAAGTCGAGGTTTCAGAATGGTTGATCATAGGCAGAACAACCCTCATCCAAAATGACTTTGAAAAGGGGAATCAGCAAGCAACTACAAACCGATCACGTGCCTACCACTAACGTGAAAAATTTAAACTGGACAGATAGCAGAAATGATATTCCTTTCCATTGAAGGAAAAAAGACAAGATGCTGAAAAGGAATCGAAAACAGAGAATGGCTTGCTCTATATTGGCCAGATAGTTTTGAAAGAAGAGAGGAACAGAAGAAAAAAGTTACAATTGGATGGATTAAAAACAAAAAAAAAAGACAACCATGGATGACATAAGAATATTTGCAAAGAACGGATGAGGAATAAAAATATTGTTCAACAAAGTTAAAGAATGCAGCGATTACATTGGAATGGACTTCAAGATTGGAGAATGTGCGTTGTTGGCAATGCGCTGGGGAGAAGGCTTATGACGGTGGAAAGAGCAGACTGACTGGACAATAAAATAATCAGAGCATTAACCACACCAAACCAATATAATACCCTGGGGCTGTTGAATATGATTCTATAAAGCAAGATAAATGAGAGAGAAAATAAAAAAGAAATGATTTTAGAGATTGGGGATAATATTAGAAACCAATTTGAATAGCAAACACTTGATAAAAGAGATAAACACATGGCCAGTAGCAGTAGTGAAATACATGGGACAATTTTTAGATGAACATGAAATGAACTCCAATCAAGAGAGAAACAACTTATGACGAGGCACAAAACTCCACACTAAATATGATACGGAAATGTTGTATATGAAAAGTAAAGAAGGCAAAGGCGGACTCAAAGTGGGATTGGAAAAGCGTGTGCAAGCATGCAATGGAGATATTGTAAACATTGCTCGAACCATTGCAACAAGAAATAAAAAGGTAGCAAACGAGGCAGTATTAAAATAAGGAAAGAAACAAGTGAAAGAAATCCATGGAGAATTCAAAAGATGGATAGAAAATATTGCAGAAGAAAGATCAGAAGTATGGCCACGCAAAATACATTTGAAGAGATATACCCCCATCCTGGCAGCCCAAATCAAATGCATCAGGATAAATTATGTGAAAGTGAAGATCAAAAGAAAACTGCAAATGAGGCCTCTGTGGGGAAAGGGTGAGATGGTTGACCACGTAACCAATGAATTTATCAAATTAACAAAAAAGGACTACTGAAAGAGGTACAGCAGGGTAGCGATAGTCATTCACCGGGAACTATTCAAACGACTAGGATTTGGCCATCTAATCTAGACAAATGTTACCAGCACAAACCAGAGACCGCAAAAAAAGCCATAAATTACTCTGGGACTTCGACATTTAAATCAATCATCCCATCCAAGCAAGAATACCAGATCTGATAGTCGTACACAAAAAATGTGAATCTGCCAAGTCATTGGATTCATCAGGGAATGCCGAACTGCTAAAAAAGAACACGACATAAGTGTTAGTCAAGTGAAGGATTGTTGGGACATCATAAACAACAGCACAGCTGTGATATGTGAAAACGCTGGGAGGAGATACTGACTTCAGTGTTGACCATCAGTCAACTGTTTAGAAAGTGCAGCAGCAGAAATGCTGAGCATTCAAAATGATAAAGATGGGGAAACGCCCTTTGAAGTGCGACCGTCGATCGGAAAGGTCAAGAGGGATCTCCGAACCAGAAGAGGAAACCTTTCAGAGAGGCTGTATAAGATATCAAGGACGAAATGGGGAACCTGATGTGCCTGATCAAAATCAACCAACTACCCTTCAGCATCAGCCAGTGTAACAATCAGCTGGTGAAAGGCCAAAACAACACAACAACAAAAAAAAACTGAAACGAAAACAACAACCGTGAAAAGAAAAAATCAAATATAGAATAAAAAAAATGCATGGTCAACCGTTACTTCTGGTTAAAGTGAAAGAGAGAATAACAAGAAGAGAAAAAGGAAGCTGCTGAGTAATTAAATATCTGAAAAAATGGGGGATGTGCCGGCAGCAAAATTGACGCTAAAACGCATCACAAGATTCTAGAGATTCATAAAAAAAAACAGCTTCTTTTGGAAGGATATTTTCAAAAAGAATACCAAAAGATTCTACTGAGAGCACGACAAGAAGAAGATAAAGGTACCACCTGCTACTGAAGGGGTTCAGGGGTTCTGGAATGAAATCTGTGAAAGCAGCAACAGCTAAATGGATCCAACAACATAATGGCTTCTACAAACACATAGAGAGAGAGAGAGAGAGAGAGAGAGAGAGAGAGAGAATTGCTACTTTCTAGATAGAAAACCTACCCAGCGTCCATAAAAACCTCACCAGGGTATACAATGACAGCTTCAGGAGTTCTGAGAAACGTTTCAAATGGCTCACATCGGGAGTCACATATCTATCCCTCAAAACGGAGGAGAAGCAGAACCTGATGAACTACAGACCCATGACCTGTCAACAGACAACATACAGGATCCTCACTATTATCATCACATAGAGGACTTACAGCTTTCTTGGAAAAAAACTACTTGACCCCAGCAGAATAAAAGGGAAGTGTGAGATGGAGGAATAGGTGAAAAGATCAGCAACTCATTATAAAGCGAAACTGCCAAGTCAGGCAAAGGAGAAAATAACTCATCGACAGCTCGACTGTAAGAAGACATTTGACAGCGGGTTGCAATTTTAGATTAAGCCAAGCCTTAGGATCTACAGAATACGCGCCAAAACGATCAAAATCATCACAAAGATCATGAAAACCCCAATATCCACCCTAAATCTCAGCCATGCTGACAGGTCACTAACATCAAAACCGAACATCATCAGAAGTGGAATCTTCCACGGGTAATCACTATCATCTCTCCTCTTCTGCCTTGCACTAGCGCCACCAAATAACCCACTAAACTGCAGCAATTGCGGTTACACCCTGTAAAAAACTGGACCACCTGTTTGACGTGGACGAATCGAGGACCTTTGCCAAGGACGACCACCAACAAAAATGTCGATTCACCATTAACAAAATCTTCAGCAACGACATCAAGATGGAGTTTGGGATCGAAAAGTGTGCCAAAGTTACTTCCAGGGAAGGAAATCTGACCAGAAGAGCGAACGCGTTGTAACATACAGCTTCAACGTCATCAACTGGATGCTTGATGACATTAAAAGACGGGACTCTAAAACAAGAAAGTTATTTACCAAGGAGAAAATAAAACACCCAGCAGATGTTGACAGGGTACCCAAAGCTTCATAGGGACGAGGCTAAGTCGAACTGGCGTTAAAGACCAACTCTATGGTGTTAGATGCATACCTGTTGAAAACAGAAGGTATACTACACTAAATAGTTAAACACCAAAACCGCTCGATTAAGAGAGAGGCTACGTCTTTCAAGAGAGAGTACAATGCCCTTGGAACTCTAGCAATACAAAAAAAGACGACCACCATCTATGCCAATCGAGTGAAACAAAAAATGCAGGAAATATGCCATCGAAACATCTAAAAGATTTTATGAGCCCCAAGTAAACAGTATCACTGAGACCAATAATGTCATCTTCCTCTTGAACATGCCTGTCCACAATGACAAGGGAAAGCAGCAAATAGACTTGGAATAGTCATCAGGAAAATGAAAGAAAAGAAGTGTGTGCTGATCGACATTGCACAACCGTCTGAGAAAAACATCTCTTTGGATGTTATGGTGAAGCTATCCAAAGAAAAAGATCTGCATATGAAGATTAACAATACGTGGGGTATGAACACCGAATTAACACAAGAAGTCATCGGAGCTCTAGGACTCGTAAAGAAGTGAATGGAAAAGTAGAACGTTCAATGTCCAAAAGATTGCCCTACTTGGAACAGTCCACATCCGTCTCAAAGTACTGCCGATAAAATGAAAACTCTCCTATGGAGTAAAAAACTGTCATTTCTATGAAAAGTCCATTTTTACGAAAATTATACTCTTCTGAGAATATACAACTCTGACTGATTTTGACATTTTCTCGGAAACATGATGCACATTTTGTATTTGCAACGATTGTGTGAAGATCTCAAAGGAATTAAGCATTTTTGTCTGGCTCATAGTGGAACAGTTTCTGGAAATGCAAATCCAAGATCTTTCCTAAGAAAAACAGTAACTACTTGAAAAAAAGTTGTGATCATGGCATCAGGGTCGTCAGGTCAAAAGACTACATAGGCTTATTTGAATTTTAATACTCGTTGATTATTTTCTTGAAGGTTTCCATTTACATTTTAACTTTTGTCACGATTATTTTTGAATAGCCAATAATAACATCTGTTTCCATCGTAGGAAAACATTATCGGAGAAAAAAGTAGTTGTAAATGAATAAATGATACAAAAATTTCAGGTGCCAAATTCTAAATTTCGTATCACTGAAAAAGAAGATGAAATTATGCTTTAGGCTAACAGTACGCCAATGGGTGAGCAATATGTTGGCTTCTATTTTTAAAAGCATAACATTGTCAAATCTGGAAAGGCGAAGGAATATGAAGGCTTCTCTGCTGATGACATTCTACTGCTTTTTCGAGATTCATTGTTATATTTAGCAGTATTTTAAAGTATCCAAATGAATAGAGAGTACTGCAAGAAAGCGGCAGGTGTGTACCACTTTTCCCTACTTTGTGTGTGCAATATTTTGCAACATTCTCTTTAAACTTGTTTGTAATGGTTTATTTTATAATGGTATATTTATATTGGTATATTAATCAAATTTAGATTTGTCAGGCGTAAATCAGGAGTCTAGGTCAACCAATAAAGTTCAATCTCACTAATAATAATGGAAATTAGCCGGTTGCTCTACAGAGAGATGGTCATATACTTATACAGTACTGTGGAAATTACAGTGCATTTTTTCGAAAATTGACTTATTCAATTTTTAAACCCTATTTAAATTACAAAATATGAACAATAATGCATGCTCTTGTGCATTTTGAATTCTGCATTCATTTTAGTATTTTGTACCAGGAGAATTTAAACCATTGTTGACCTCATTTGATCAGAAGCGAACTTGACCTAATCCTACCCTGAGATGGTGACTGACATGAGGTGAGCTAGTTCAATGGTGCGCAATAATTTTGAGAGAACTGTATATATTTGTGCATGCATGATCGTATGCTCTATAGCAACAATTTAAATAGATCAAATGATTGATTGATTCTAAAGTAATGTTTGAAACATTGCCTATCTAAAATTGTATTTACTTTAAGGTGAAACTATCAGCATATGCTATACTGTACAGAACCTCCATGCAATATAGTATGAAATACATCTATCAAAGTTTTGTAGACATGGGAAATATATTCAAAGAAAATTGCCTGCTATTCAAGAGATGCTCTGGTATCATGGGAATTCTTGAAATACTATACAGTTTTTGATCGGCCGTTATAAACGAAATTCAGACGGTTTCAAACGAGACTTTAATACCGGAAGAGAGATTACAAAGTAGTTACAGTTGGTGATCACCTAATTCGTAGCGAATGAATTGGTTGTACGCATACTATATTCATATAAGTATATCGACTGGATGCCTTTACTTTAGTTATTTTTCCTGGTTTCCACCATATTGCAATATGCATATAAAATGGCGCCTAATTTTTTTTTCGTAAATCGCTGGGAATGAAAATAAGTCCAGTGTGGACTAGCGTTGTCAGGTAGCAGTATTGCTTTCCAGTTTTTTCCTTTTCAGTAAGTGTTCTTTTGTTTTAAATACAGCACAGAAATCTTACAGTGTATTGGATATTTTAAAATGTGCGGTATTTTATTACAGGTAAACTCTTGTGCTTTGTGAAACCCTAGTTCCTTAGGATTAGGAAAAAAGTATTCCAATTTCTTAAACCACACCCGGTGTATTTTTAGATGAAAGAAAAATGAATTTCTGGCTTTAATTGAAAATATTCCGATTCTTTTATCTGACCATTTACCAGTAAGTGCAATCTACGATTAGAAATGAGATAACACAATGTACTTCTCATACAGGATTCATGGGAAACGGTTTGACACCGTTGGTTACTGTCCTTCACGGCTAGAAATGAGATAACATCATTAGTTACCGTGGGAAATTTCTTGTTCAGCCTATTTTGGGGTAAAATGACCCAAAATTACCTTCTCCCAATGTTGAGTCATTATTTGGGGCTTAAGGTTCACCAGCATGTCCTCAAAGGGCCGCGGGTTTTATTAAGCCATTTCGTTTTCATTTTTTCATGTACAGGTATACACCAAGTCACGATGTTTGTGAGTTACGACAACCTGCCCTAATGACCGTCATGAGATGGCTCGGTAAATGTGCACAAAGGACGTAATGTTGCTGGGGAGACTGCATGAGAAAGGATATGTGGTCGCTTCGTAAGTAAGCTTGGAATTCCAAGCCTTATCTCGGCTTACATAACAACTGCCTAATATTGATATCCTGTAAACAAACCGGCCACCAGGTTTTTGCGTTTATACGCTTGGCAACCTTTAAACTATGAAGAGCATCGGTGAGCACTTCCGCACACTTTTTGCAAGACGATATATGTCGATAAAAACGAATGTTAATGTGAACATGTTGCATAACAAGCCTATGCACACCCGAGAAATAGTCCTAAAATTGCCGTAGGCTAGTAAAATCGTGATAAGTAAGAATTAATTGGAAAAAAATAATTAGGAAATATAAACGGAAGAGGCTCCTTGATTGTACTTGGAACCGATGTGATGAGGACTTCAATTCAACTTGAATTTAATTAACAAAATGAATGAAGGTGGACCAAAACTTGGGTTCCACCCGAACACCAATTCAGTAATGAGATAACTTCTAAGTTCGAAGCTGAAATCCCATATATTTTCTTTTAATACTATTCAGCCATATAGATCTTGAGGCACGGAAAATGGGTTACCTCGACCCCAAAA
The DNA here is from genome assembly GCA_963457665.1 of Thysanoteuthis rhombus. Lineage (NCBI taxonomy): Eukaryota > Metazoa > Mollusca > Cephalopoda > Oegopsida > Thysanoteuthidae > Thysanoteuthis > Thysanoteuthis major. The sequence goes on from OY735198.1 coordinate 30,314,765, forward strand.
TAACGGATCTGAACCAGAGGAATTTTTGTGTTGAAACACTGGGTGACTCATGGAAGAAGATAAGGGAAGGAAAATATTTTGAAACCATTTATTTTGTTCTAACCTGATATCCACTTTAGATTTTTTTTTTTTTTGCGGGGGACAGGCGAAAGATTGATGGATGATTCTGATTTGGGTATTATCATCTTGGTCTAAAAGTTCTTCTAAAAATACCTCATCTATAAAACTTAGTTAGTTGACCCCCTGTTGTTGTTAACGTATACGTAACAAGTTGTGAAGCAAATCTCTGCTACCGTAAGCGTAACAGTTGAAGCTTTCTTGTCATTAAGAAACGAATATGATCTTCTGGTATTGTTGACCAGTCGTCAAAGTCACTGTAGTCATAACCAACTGTTCGAATTCATCCTTACGGTCGCACGGGGGGGGGGTCTTTGTAGGCGTAACTAGCTGTGAGAATTGATCCCAGATCCTAACCTAGGAATAATCCAAACCCTAAGCTTTAAACCTTCATTCATTGAGTCATAGTCAATGAATCTATTTTAGATCAGAGGCTTTTTAATCAAATGTGACATTTTTCTTTATTTTTGACGTTTTCCTTGTGCCATTTTTACCGGGCACTCCTTATATCCATCTCTGTACTACTTTTTCTGATATTTGTCTGAATGCTCTCTCTATTTGACCCTACTTTTTCATCCTTTCTAGTTTTTTAGTTATACTTCTCTATTATACTTTTGAAACTCCTTATTCCTTTTTATTATTTTCATTTTCTCTTTCGATATTCATCGCCTAATTTTATGATCCCTCACTTCTCCAATCTATCCTCATTTAAACTTATTTTTCTTTCCCTCACTTTCTTTGTCATCCAATCCATTTTTTTGTTTCCTCTTTACCCATTTCTTCCTCCCGATATCTGTCACTCAAAACCTTCTCTCTCCCTTTTTATTCTCTTTTTCTATTTCTTTCATGTCTCCTCTTTAACGATGCAATGTTCTCTCTGTCTTAATTTCTTTCATTTTAATCATTTTCTTAAACGCTTTTTTTGGTGTTTCTCCGTTTCGCTCCAATGCTTTCTCCACTCTCCCAAGTTCTCTCTTTCTTTATTTATTTACCTATTCCTACCTAGCCACCCCTCACAAAACACCATCTTTATCCTTTTCCGATGTCGACTGACTGCGGTACCAGCATCGCTCGTCCGAGCCTCGCCCCGACAACCAAGACGGATTATGAGTCTGTTTACCGACGGATCAGGGCTTCTACGTGACACTGACGGTCATAACGTGTAGGTATGTCCAAGGATTAAGCGACCGGTCTGCCGAGTCTGAGACGTTATCCAGCAGAATCAACGCTGCCCTTCCCTCAACACACACACATACACACACACACACACACACACACACACACACACACACAAACACACACACACACACACACACACACGGACTCATGCATACTTCTCTTTCCAACTGTGAATAATATACGATGAAGGTGAACTGTTGACTTGAAGAAACACAGGTGGTCAGAGCAGTTGGGATATTTGTCTGTAAATTGACTCCTGGTACGACACGAAAAAGAAGAGGGGAAAAAAACAAGGGACCGAAGTTGGAGTGGAACGAAGTAAGGTGCCGACAGGTATGAAGGGTGATATTTGGAAAAAAAGGAGGAAGGAAAAATGGAGAGAGAATATATACATATAGAATGGCGTGAGAGGAAAAGGATACCATTGATGTCTCTGAAAGAAAGGAAAGGGGGATAAAAGAAAATTATTAGAAAAGAAAAGTATATCTTCATACCACTAGAGTATTATAGATTCTACAAATTCAAAAATATACAAAAAACTATGTGCGTGCGACGGTGTGTGGCATCATTTTTTGTAGATGGAAATGACCAAGCTTAATATGCCTCTCTGTTTTTACGGAAATCAAGTACGAACTAATAACACCAGAGGCGGACTAGACAACATGGTACCAACCTGTATAAATAATCTGATTACTTGCAGAAGTTTAGCAGATTTTACAATTCAGGATCTACAAAGGAATATAAAAATAGTGGAGCCTTATTTTTCTAAATGATATTGTCTTGTTTGTCTTTAAATTCGAAATGATTGCCTTTACTTGAAAAGTTTCGTTTCGGTCAAACATTTTACCCACTAATCAGAGTTTAAGATAGATATGAAAAAGTTGGATGGAAAGATACATGTAGAAAATGGATAAGGAAGAATGGCAAGACAAACATAAGAGCAGAATATCAGAAAAAAATAAGAAGTGAAGTGAAAACAAATAAAGAAACTCGTCATCGCTGTCAATAATTGAACAACCTTGGCGTCAAAATTTGAAGTCTTGTAAAAAAAAAAAACATCAAAGAATAAATATGGTCAGAATAAATTCTATCTATGACATCACTATAGTTTCCCACCGGAAAAGATACATCTCAATTTGAGAAAAAAAAAACATCTAGAATCATTTAGATTCTGGAGAAAGTGTTAATTCGTGCCTAAAACAACGAGGCCGATTGACCTAATCTTTGGCATGAAGACTACTCACATGATAATATAGTGTCGTGACATATGCTGTGTGAGGTTGACCCATGAGGTCACTGAAGGCCACCAGAAAATACTCTTAGTCATTTCTAGCCAATCAAAGCAATTTCTTGTTGATATTGAACCAGCTATGGAGCACCAAACGTTTCGACCAAACAAATGGTTGATAAATTCGATAGGATAGTTGATGCTGACTTCCAATAAGAGTGGATGTCACCACAGCTCAGGGGGTTTGGGTTTTTTTTCCAGCCAAATGAAAGAATTTAGAATGCTGAAAAAACTTTTTTTTTTGTTTTTTTGGTAGGAAGTTGAAAAACATTTTTCGACAAAATACTTAGAATGAAACAACCTTTTCATACTGGCACCCAGTGGAAGGAACACTGATATTGCGGACCAAGAGGGACTGTAAAACCAAGGGACTGCATCCTTAGGAGGGCTTCCAAAATATTTTCAAATCGATTCAATTCTTCAATGGACTTCGAAATTATTTCTCTGAAGGTACTGAAATGTTGTGTTTATATAATAAATTCATTACAGTTTATATATATATATATATATATATATATATATATATATATATATATATATATATATATATATATATATATTCATTTTTTTTTTCAATAAAATCAAAAAGCTATTGAACAAACATGAATTCCTTACATGGAAAAATGGGTTCTAATTTTATTTCTAAATTTATTCATTTTTTTGATGATCTTTAAAAATGCTTTTGTGAAATATCTGAAATTTTTCATATGATAAACTCATTATCGTAAATACTCAATTTACAAAGCTCTTCATTTAAGAATTTAAGAAATAAGCAAAAACCAATCGATATTCAGAGTTAAAAATTGACCATCGTTTTCCATTCAATAAAGTATTGGACTATTCATTATTACAGGTTGCCTAACTCTGTTTTTAAGGACTTTGATTTTCGAGATTCTAATTGATTTGGCATTTTAAAAATTCGGGCACATAACGTTCGGACTTATGTACAAGTTTTCATAAACTTTAGTAATACATTTGTTCCCTATTGGACGCTCCATAAGTTTGACCTAAGATGTTTATACCAGATAAATATCTGTGTGTGTTTATGTGTGTGTAAAAAGAGATCATGAGAGGTAAATCGTGCATACGTGTGTATTTGAGAGCAGAACGACAATTGTAATCTTTTTTGTTTACTTTCCTTGGTGTGTCTGTCTTTATACGGTGGAATATAATTTCACTCGTTGCATGCTTATAGATGCTTAAACAATTCGATGATATGTCTGAAAATTTCCATTAAATAAAAACACATATATCTAAGGCTATAAAAAAAAGTTTATAAACTTGTATCTAAGAAGATGGTCGCCATTCTTCAGAGAGGTATTTGCGCTTCACTTATATATTTTTTTGATTTTGATTATTTTGATTTCTTATTTTGTACTGTTTATTTTTCTTTTTGTTTATTTTGATTGGAATTCGATGATATTTTATGCGTTTTATATACTTTTGATTGTGAGGATATGTACATATTTTTTGTATTGATCTTTTTAGTTTTGTTTCCATTTTTAACTATTCTATTGCTTTGATGTTTTGTTCTGTCATGGAAATCTTAGCAATGAACATTTCTCAATAAATAATTGAATAAAGTTTCCGGAAATAGTTCATTGTATGAAGCTTATAAATGCTGATGGAAGAGTCAGAATTGTGGTACGTGTCTTACATTTACGGCTTATTTTTTAGTTGGGCAGCATATAGATTTCTGCGACAGGATGGGATCGATAGATTCCAATTCAATATGGTTACACGGGGCAATAAAGAAAAACAAAAATTGAAAATGGAAGAGGAAAGGGGGAGAAAATATGAGAAGGTGAAAAATTGAAAGATGAGGAGATGTAAACGATGGGCGGACAACGAAGAAGGTGTGGAAGAAAGTGAAAGCCTATAGGTAAAAATATAAGGAAAGCAAAAAGAGACATATCAGGCAAGTGTGTTTGAACGAAATAGAATGGAAAGAAAAGACACTGAAAAAGATTTATGGAATGACGATGGGGGGAAATTTAAAAAAACAAAAAGAATTAAAAGTAATGCAAAGAATATAATGACAAAGAAATGTTTCTTTAAATGAAGAAGGTGAAAAGGGCGAAGAAAGAGAAATAAGTTCCCATAAGAAAGAAATGTTGAAAAGGATAAATCGAAAACAATAAATTTTGACATTACGAAAGAAAGATAAAAGAGTAGTTCTAAATTATAATTCCTTTTGCGTTGGTTTCAGGGCGAGTAATAATAAGATATGGTGATGGGATGGAAAAAATGATTACTGCTAGATATAGTCAGATGCAATCACACACGAGCGCTAGAGGTCTCAGCAGCCACAAAAAAAAACAAATTAACTCTCACCCATTCACACATTATGCTTTTATCACGTTCAAATACAACATATCTTCAGTAATCGGGCTACCTATAATCTGCTTCCTTCACTAATCTAGCTCTGATTTCAAATCTTTAGGGTTGCATTGGTTTGATCATCTTAGATCTGTTCCCCTGTTAATGCGCTCATGTATACTAAGACAAAAATAGGCAGTCAATTTCTGCTCGTTCCCCTGCATTTATTAATATCATTTGATCTTATTTAACCTTAGTTATGATCCGATGCTCTGAAGTGAAAACAACACACATTATGGATTGAAGGTAAGGTTTGAATCCTTTGGAAAAAAATGGACTGTGGTATACTAGTAAAAAGCTACTGCGAATGATAGAACATTGGCCTTTCAACGGTGAACGATGTAATGAAACAGAAAAGCTGCTATATTTTTGCTTACAATGACACAAAGAAATTATCCGATATAATAGTATTATAATTATGAAGTTGATGACAAGTATATTGACTAATTGAAAATCAAAGTCATGCAGCCTACTTCCAGAATCCTGCTACTAGTTATATTGATTCACTACGATTTTAGATGTGTAGGAAGTGTCGATGGCAACAGTTCACGCTATTAAGAAGTTTAGTATTTACATCTGAATATATCATGTGGTATTTTTTATTGCAAGTTATGATTCCATGAGTCGAACTAATATTCTCATCTTTGTTAGTTTAATCATTAGGCTTCTGTTGATACATTCTTCGGCTTTCCACGTTGGCCGAAACATGTAGATAAAACCATTAGAATGAGACTCATTTCAGAATTTCGAATGAATCTAAATTTTCCTAATCTCAATAATCAATCAGGCATTTTCCTATCACATTATGCAGCAGTGAAGGAAGCTGTACGGATTTAATCAGAGTTAGATAGCCCAGAACAACACTAGCAAAACCTCTGAGTAATAATGATAGAATATTAGGAATCAAAATTACAGATCTGTAAAAATGATTATGGTAAAGTTGAATGCAAAAAAATTGCAGATAATTGTAATGTTATTAAGAACTGTGTATGGAATGAAAGATTACAGGGGTATGATTGAAAAAGTCATAACATTTAACTAAAAGCAACATTGGGTATATTTATTGTTTAGATTTGATGAAATATGTATCATAATTGCTGGTCCATGATTTTAAGTAAATGCTGTAAAAACATGGATTAGTTCCACTAGACAGAGTACCCGTCCTCGCCGGGTAAGAGGTCAAAAAGATTCACCGGTGGACACGAGGTGAAGGGTCCAGTTTAGTATTATACTTCTAAATCAAACTTGTTGGTAAAAAATTTCAGAGATTAACTTTTTTAAAATATGCCCGGGGTTCCTACTAGTACACCAAGAAAATCTCCCCCTCTCTTTGTTTAACCATTAAAGGAAAAAGTTATTTTAGTTCTGTAACGTAACAAAAGAACGAACAAAAAAATAGATCACAGTCTTACGTTGCTTTATTCAAATTTCCGTATTCAGAAATTCTTTTTTTGTCTTTTAGGCGAAGTGACTAATGAATATGTCCCGATATAATTGTGATAAGCGTAATAATAGTATATAAGATATTCTCTCGCTATTAACTTAATTCCCAAGCAATCATTTTTTCACACTTCTTTCCCCAAAACTTTCCAACAATTTCAATCATAAGTTCTTTTATATGTGATTCCTACCCTCATAATGAACAGTGTTATTTCCTTGGTTCGTCGATCGAAATACCAGATCATTCCACTGTGTGTGTTGAGGGAGTAAACTTCCGATATCAGCTACGATTGGACGGGCTACTTCCCTTTTATTTACATTTCAAGTAACGAAATAGAATACAAGGGCACATCTCATCTTATATTGATATTTGTGTAAGTTTGTGAATATGTTCAGCTTCTCCTCCCCAATGGTACATCGCAGTCAGGAATAATTATTGTATTTAACCGTAATGCATTTGGTCTAAATATAACTACGATACATCTCATTGTATTTTCTCTTTGAGCTGTAAGCTTTTTTTCCTAATATTTCAAGAGAGTCAGTAGAGGAAGTGTCCGAAGTTGTAGGGTTTCTTTCTGGATGGCCTTTACTGATCTTCAAGATGAGTTTGAATTTAAGTTGTCAAAAGTTTTCTCTTTCTAATATCGTTTAGGTGTTCATCCCTACAAGTAGTTTGACTGGTTTGTAATCCTTATTTGTGTGGTGGGAATGTTTGTCTGGATTAGTTAGTCACACGACGGTCGTATATTCCGATTCTCTTGACCTTTCTTGTTCGAAACATCCCAAAGCCTATAGGTTTGGCTTGGCTTGGCTTGGTGTAGAAGGTACAGGTTGAAAATGTGATTGCAATAGATGGGACTTGGGATATGGGTGTAAGAAATTATTATCATCTGTAATCGTGCATATTTAGCTGTAGTTTTTTTTAAAAAATGGCTGGGTTTCTTTGATCTTTTTGATGTCTCCCCAATTTTTTTCGACTATTTTAATCTTGTATTCATTTGATGTATGTGCATACAGGTGAACATTAGTTGATTCATATCAACAATTCAACAAGCCATATTAAAATGACATATTCCAGTTACAATGCAGACAACCAAGAAGTGGCTATGGCGTGCCATACGCCTAGATTTCCTGCAGCAAAACCTGCAAATCAGCAGCAGGTCCTGGAAGCCATCACAGAGCCCCCGAGAGTAAGACACCTTATCTTTGAAGAAGAAAAAGAGAAGAAAATGAAATGCAAGAACGGCCATACTTGCTAGCAAGACGACAGCCATTACGAATGTATGTACATATGTCTACGCTCATTTATTCACAATGAACGTCCATTAACGTGCACAAAAAACGTCTCTAAAATGGCCAAGTGAGAAATTCGATCGACTTGTTTTGTCTCTTTGTACACGTTCGTTACAGTGTCTTCTTTATTCTTCAATTTTCAGATTGACTTTTTTCTCAGTCAATAAACCTGTTGACTCTGCTTTGGTCTTCAGAAAATTGATATCCAAATCAAATGGGACGGGCCAGCCAATCGACCTATCCTCCGAAAAGTTTTCTACAGAGATACTTGAATATATCAAAAACAATCCGAATGAATGATAAAGCTAACGAAAACTGAAGAATATATTTGCTGAAACAATGAAAAATAGCAAGAATGAGAATTCTAGACCGAAAAATCTGTTAATATATTACATTATCCAGGAAACAAAAGTTATTAGTTCTAAAGAGAATTCAATGTTTTCAAATCATTACTATCGATGTAGTATATTCAGTTACAAACAATGTAATTTTGAACATTTAATGAATACGATTAAACTCAATATCATGAAGTAACCAATCAAGGAAATACTCATGAACAACGACAAGCGTGACTGCTTGAAAAAATAATTTTGGCATTATGTACAAAGACTGAATGTATGGTTCCAATCCTATTGTCATCTTTAAATAATTAGAATAGTGTGTTAGAACATACATCATGGGCAAAACCAAGATGAAAATCGTCTACTGTTATACATATCAGAACGCAATTAGGGTTTGATATGTACATAATAATCTTGTCGTATGGGACGATTAGATTGCATGTAGAATCACCCACGATGAATTTGATCGAAATCTCCTGTTTAAATGCGCCATTACGTGTGCACATGAATGTTAGACACTCTCTTCATCTCAAATATACTTTCCAAAAGACATTCATAAACACATTTCTAATACACGATAATTTTTTGCATGCTGATTTATATAAGTCTCTATAAACTCCTGCCGGTTTACGTGAATACGTGAACCATTTTCCTAAGTAGTAGAGAATTCTTTGTTATCATGACTATTTTTGATCAGAACGAAAGTGGCGTTTTAATTTCATTTTGTTTTTGTGTGGTAGAGGATAGTTTATTTTCTTTCGGGGCCGAATCAATATTATTGCTTTTATTTTCATTATAAATTTTGATTAAGGTCATATTTCCTTTTTATATCCACACCAATCCTTATTTTTGAATATTCAACGTCAGTTAGTTTTTATTTATTCAACTGTTTCCTTCAATCATGGCAATTTGAATATAGGGAGATTGAGAAGAAGAAGAAGAAGAAGAAGAAGAAGAAGAAGAAGAAGAAGAAGAAGAAGAAGAAGAAGAAGAAGAAGAAGAAGAAGAAGAAGAAGAAGAAGAAGAAGAAGAAGAAGAAGAAGAAGAAGAAGAAGAAGAAGAAGAAGAAGAAGAAGAAGAAGAAGAAGAAGAAGAAGAAGAAGAAGAAAGAAGAAGAAGAAGAAGAAAAGAAGAAGAAGAAGAAGAAGAAGAAGAAAGAAGAAGAAGAAGAAGAAGAAGAAGAGAAAAGAAGAAGAAGAAGAAAAGGAAGAAGAAAGAAAAGAAGAAGAAGAAGAAGAAGAAAGAAGAAGAAGAAGAAGAAGAAGAAGAAGAAGAAGAAGAAGAAGAAGAAGAAGAAGAAGAAGAAGAAAGAAGAAGAAGAAGAAGAAGAAGAAAGAAGAAGAAGAAGAAGAAGAAGAAGAAGAAGAAGAAGAAGAAGAAGAAGAAGAAGAAGAAGAAGAAGAAGAAGAAGAAGAAGAAAAAGAAGAAGAAGAAGAAGAAGAAGAAGAAGAAGAAGAAGAAGAAAGAAGAAGGCTGTAGAGCGATGCATCGAAAACGAGAATAAATAACCAATCGCAACAAAGAAGGATGTTTGCTGTGGACCAATCGGCATGCATGAATGCACGCCTGATGAGAACTGGTGATAACGGTCTGATGGGGAGATTTCATATGAAAATGTAGCTTGGCAGTGGGTCGAGGAAAAAAGATGGAGGGAGCACCCGGTTGGAACAGTTGCTGAACTGAGTTAACTAAAGCTTCGCCGTGGACTGAATACGGCTGACTTGTTAGCTGACTTGCTGGCTGATGGATGGGAAGGACGAGATCTCGATCAACTGATATCACAACAAGAAGGCAACCAGATCAGCAAGCGATTCGGTTGTCCAAGCCAGCCTGCATTGGAGTGACACAAATGCAATACTCAGATACGGGGAAACTTCGTATTGTTTACGAGGATATGCATATATTTCATGTATTTATATGACTGAACATATATAAAATGGTATTATGTAGTGATAAAGTTGCCATGTATATGTACTGTACGGATCCCTTATATTATTTGAAACTCGATTTGAAATTACACGGAGAATGCATCACTCGGCGTAGACAGCGTAAATAGAATAAGCAATTAATAAAAATGGGGCTGAACCAAATCTTTATCGAATAGAGAAAAACATTGTCAATAAACGTTCAACTTATAAAAATGAAAGCGTGAGATTTGTTTGTTTGTGTGTTTATTTTTTTATTATAACTGTATTTGGGTGTAAATTCAAAACTTAATACTTCTATAAAGCCTGGGTCTGACCTTCATTTTGATGACATTACGAAGTCAAAGTGATATCGACAAAAACCGAAAGATTGCCTAATTTCAAACAAAATGAAATTGTGTTCTTTTCAACTACAAAGATTTAAATCCATCGTCCTTTTCCAACCACATATGCATGGCTATGTTAATGGATCAGTGGTTAGTTCATCCGATTATAAACAAACAAATCGTGTGTTCGACATGAAAACAGAAACTAGGTTCGGTCATGAAGTATTCTAAATATATCTTTGCTCTTAATTGGACCATTCGTGAACATAAACATATCTAAAGACAACCAAGATTTTACATATATAGTAGGCAATGCTGATTAGAGCCCATAGAACAGCTAATGCATTAGGAAAAGACCAGACACAAGATGGAGAGATGAGATTTTTTTTTAAATTGCCGATAAAACAGTGCAGTGATTAGCACAATCACGTTCGTCATGGATGAGAAAGGCCTTTGTTCAGCAGTGGACTTTTAATAGCCTATGATGATGATGATGATGATGACGGTGGTGATATACATAATCGTGTTGCTTATCCTCGGAATATGATCTTTTTTTATGTACTTTTTTTACCATAAAATTGTTTATAGAATTAAACATATTTTACAACTTTTTAAATGGTCCATGTTTTGACAGAAATAATTCAAAATAGTAGCACACTTCTCTTTGAATGACATTTTATCATAAACATCATCAAGGCTTGATAAACATCACTTGAAATTAGCTTTTACATTTAATTTGACAATAATAACATGAAATAGAATCTCATTGGATCACATTTCCCACTCTGTCAGGTCTACTCTGGTATTTCTTCAGTGTCAATTTTCTGCATTTCCTTAAAACATGATTGATGGAGTCATCCCTACCTTGTGGTAGTCTACATTTATTATTTTCCTTTGTCTATCTTGACCATAATACATTTATTTGTTTGTTTGTTTTTAGGATTCTTCTTGGCCTACATTAAGAAGGATGCAATTTCTCTCTTTACATTTCCTTTACGTAACCATGTCAATGCCGTCTCATCGGCAATCTTTTTTGCTTGTTTCTTAAATTGTTTTTTCTGCTCATTCAGGGTTGGGCTCCTCATTTCAGATTCTTCTGATCCATCATTTGTCTTTCTGTCTCTCTTACTTCGAAGGTCTACTGTTATAATTGATATTTTATTACTGTTTTGTGTGATTCTCGTTTCCCTTGGCAGCAGAGTTCTCAATGCTGATGAGTCTCCTTCTTAGACATTATCACTTGAGGGCAAGGCTTTATACATTGCCATCAGTCTTCGTTATTTGTTCCGAATTTCTCAATTCCTCCTTTCTCCAGTTTAGAACTAAAACCCCGAAAATCTCACGATGGATACTGCCGATGTGTTTATTTCTGTTGTCCAGTCTGGTTTTATAAATTTTTTTTTTTTGCTCGTCTGGGGAACTCATTGTTTGCCCTTCTCCTTAATTACATCCAGTATTCCAAGATACTTGTACTTTTCCTTTCCATTCATCGTCCTGATAATCATCATGTTGAATATTTCCATTCATTCGGGTATTTCTCTTTATCCTTTGTGCATCACAAGATTAGTATATTTCTCGGTTGTCAACTCCTTTCCATTGTCCTGAAGAGCCTGACTGTTTGTATTAAGGTTTCCAATTTTTCTTATTTTTACAAAAATTGTGAATTATAAATAGGTTGGTTAAGCTTTTCCTATGAAATCGTAGATTTGTATATTCTGCTATAATTCTGCAACGTACAATAGAGCGCTATGATGGACACATTGGAGATAGCATCTTTGGAAAATTCTCTTTTTATGCTGACAAAATTTGTCCTCCTGTACTTGGTTCAACTCCCCCGTTTTTCATTGCATTTGTTGTGAATTTCACCACCTTTTTCAATGTTTAACTAATTTCAATATTGTAAGGCCCAGAGTTTTGAGATCTTGTTGCGGGCTTTTTGTTGCATAGCCATCATGCCAAAGCAAAGTTTTTGTTTTCATTTCTTTAATAATTTCAAGCAAGACGTAAATTCATCCATTTAAATAAAACATTACTAATACGATAAAACTGTTTTTCTGTTTGTAAATATTTATGTTACTGTAACCCAGCAAAAACGGTAAATGGTAAGCAGAGTTTTTTAGCGCTAGACTAATACAAATCTGAAGGATTTTCAGTTGTTACATAATGTTGTAGGAAGGGTTCTATTTACGATATACAATGTGGAACTAAGGGTATTTTCATATGATCAGACAACATATAACGTTTTGTTTTGAAGTGATTACAAGTTGAAAAAAATCCTCTCCCTTCATTTACAAGAACTTGGATGCATTTTTTAGTCCTCTGTTTAGCAATTTTTATCAGTATCAACATAGAATTTCTTCGAAATTTGCTTAGTTTCCCTATTTTATTCGTCGGAACAACTTATGAAACTGAACTTAATTATGAAAATGATCAACTAGCTTATTAGTTATTATTTAGGATGTATGAGATCTCAAGTACAGAGTTAATTTGATTTTAAGGATATTTATGATTAGTTTCGGCATAAAGTTCAGGTAATGATATCAATGTATTATTTGATGAAGATATCATTACTTTACTAGAATTGAATTTCCTAAATGAATCCACCTAAATTTTCATTTTTTTCAATATTGGTAAAGTGCTCTGTGGAACAGCACAATAATTTATAATGAATTCTAAACATGTGCTGATTATGAATTTCATCAATTTGACGATAAAAAATGATGAAAACTCAAAACTCATCTAGTTATTTCATTATCACTCACCTATCTCCATACCACGTTAACGACGAACTTCTTACTATGCTCATAAAGGTATAGCAGCCCTTCAGTGTCTGCATCAATATCCTAACTCTTATTTGTGGTATTGCAAAGATTTTAATTACTTCAGCCACTCGATGCATCGAAAAGGACTAGAAAGGCGTTGGAAGGGGCAGTAGGCCATTCAGTTTCGTGTCAGATGCAAAAGGCCCTGAATGTTTGACACAGGCCCCAACTGTGATAAGGTGCCTCGAAATATTGTTGGTAAAGGGTAGCTTTACAACAGCAACCTCGATGACAACAACAGCTATTCCATGGTCAACGCCAAATGACACTGTCGTGTTTTCTGCATGCTCATTTTCATCGATAAACTCCTCCCCAGCGCTCAGCTCAGCCCATTACTGTCTAGATGTATGTAAGTATGTATGTGCGCCCGAGGAGCTGTGCACGCCAGCTGCGATGGGTCGATCCCTCCGAGGAGACTCGATCGCCTCGCCTTTATTTCAAAAGTCTCCCCATTCCATCCGCCTCTCCACATCTCGCGCGAAGAGGAGAAACTGGCGAAAGGTAGGACGAGATTTCCGTCAAAACCTGCTGAGATGTTCGGATCTTTCACCCTTAGGTCAGCGGGTGAGCAGAGAATGCTTTCATTGCGACAGATTCATGAGAAGCGGTAAGGGGGGGGGGGGCAGGGAACTTTGTGGGTGACCAGCTTGATTCAATCGACCACTCGACACTGAAATTCTCCACTTATCTCTCTAGCTCACTTGCTCTCATTCTCTATCTCTCAGTCTCCCAACATTTCTCTTTCTCTTTTCTCTTGTTCTTTACTTTCTTTCACAATCGCTTCATATTTCCTTTTTCTGATTTCAATTTTTTAAATCGTACGTTTCTCTCTTTTCCTTCTTTCTTTCAATTCTTTGTTTTTTTTTCTTTTCGTGTCTTCTTTGTTTTCTTCCTTTCTCTTCTTATTGGTTTCCATTTGATTATCCATTTTCTTGGTTCTTTTCTTTTTCTACTTGTCCACTTTTCTTTATTAATCTTTATTTGTTAGTTCGTTACTTTTTTCGATTATTCCTAACTTATTTCTATTTATTATTGAATTTTTAGGTTAAGTATCTTCACTGTCATCATATTATTACTGCTTTTACTCCTCTTCATGCTGCTTTTTACCTCAACACCCCGAATCGATATCCTCTTTGGAACTGCGAAAAATCAAAAATAGAGAAATCCACTCCGACGAGACGAGATCCCACTACTCGAAATCTCGGCTTATATGGATATTGCTTAGACCAAATCGGCAGGAGAAAAGTCGTTGATTAAGCTCTAGACTTAATTGTTTTTTGGGTGGTAAAAATGAACATCGAAATTCAAACAAAATCAACTTTCTTTTGTTCATTCATCAGATATTAATTAATCATAAATATGTTCGTGATGCTTGCATCCTTTCGGTTGATTCGTATTTCATCTCTTTCAAGATTTTGCCATTATTGTTCAACGTTGTTCATTATTGTCATTTCCATCGGTAAGTCATTTTGATCGTACTTAATTTACTTCAATTATTTCCTTTCTCTATGAAACTCATGTCATCAACTCGTCTTTCATTCACTGGATGTCTTTTTTATCTACTTAGATTCTCTTGTTTTTTATTTCCCACACTGTCTCAATTTCGCACATTTCATTTTATCCCCAACTCTCGCCTCCCATCGACCTTTGTTCTCACTTCTCTCGCTCAATTTTCATTTTTGTCGTCCAATTCGTACTTTATTTGGTTGGTTTTTGAGCAAACTGTCGATTATAATTGGATGTTATTAAAGAGAAATGCACCTAGAAAATAATCTTGTAAAAATTGTAGCTGCATTTAACGTATACACTTTCTTGTTTTGCTTATAAATTCCATAAAATTAACACAATTATATGGAAATGCTCCATGTAAAAATAAGATTTCTTTCCTTTAAATTTCTGTATCATTTGTTTGATAGTACGAGGATTAAACGATTTAGTCTACGATCTTTAACTATTCATTTATTGCTCAATCAGTTTACATTTCAAATACTAAAACCATTTATTTCCAGAACATTGATGAAATGTTGCTAGAAAAATAATGCTGTATTCACTGGCAAAAGTTATACAAATTCAAAACAATAAAAATATTGTTCGTATACACTTTGGCCTACCTCTCGTTTCAAACCAACATTTTTGACTCCTTTCCCATCTCTCTCTCTCTCTCTCTCTCTCTCTCTCTCTCTCTCTCCTCCCTCTCTCATTGTCTATATGTTTTCCCTCCATCAACAACATCTTGACTGTTCCAGACTCAAGCACTACCTGACACTTCCTTATAGAGTAGTAATGATAAACAGATACACCATGCATCGTATGCTAATATTTGTCTATAAACGAGATCACCTTCAATACTTGGGTAAATTGGATGCATTATGATAAATTCCTAGAGAAATATTCAAAATTCAAAACGTTTGTCAGATTGTACTTGTGCAGGAAAATATCAAAATATTTTGATAAAGTGAAGATATTATAAAATATATTTCCAATTCATGGGTATGAAATAAAGTTTTTATACTTATCAGAATATCATTGGGCACGATTGACAAAAATACATATTTATCTGTTAAAAAAGTTGTCCATCTTGCGCTAAAAATCGGTAAAATTCAAAAGAAAGATTATATCCCAGGCGAAAATGTAAAATAAAAGGGTGACGAGTGAAAGAAATATATTGGAAAGACTTAAGTCTTTCCACAATCCATATTCCTTCATATGAAACGTAAGCAGAAGAGTGTACAAAATTCACGGAGTAAAGAAAAAAATACAATGATAATAATGATAAAGGCGGGGAAAGGCTCATTGTACAAGCATTTACAAGAAAACCTTGCCAGGACTGTCATGCAATACACGCAGGTGAGTCCTCCAGATCTCAAGATGAAAAGATTATACGAACATCTGATCATAGACGACAGATTTAATGCTCTTGTCAACCATGTAACACTCTCAAACCTACATATCCCTGACACAAGCCTGCAATAAATAATCAAACCAACATCCACACACACAAACTAAACGGGCATGAATAGGTAGATAACAAATTTTCGCTATACGAAACGACTACGCACACAGCAATCGATAGCAAATGACCACTGTAAGATGATCCTTGAAAAATTCCACTCACTCGGATATTTCCACTCTAAAAAGATTAGACTATATTTATGACAAGCACAAATGATCCACGTTTACCCTTTCCCCATCACAAAGATGACAACGAATAATGACAACTGCATCTGTCTTCCATTTCTCCCTGATGACGTGCGTTGAATAAGCAAAATATGTTGGATCTAAAATAAAATGTTTATGTGTGATAAGATAATTCCAATTTTTTATTTCTATATTGTCAACTACTAATATCATCCAGTGGGATGGTCCATATCTATACATTGATCACACACACTCACACACGCACACGCATACACAAATACATAAGCATATATAAATATATATATATATATATATATATATATATATATATATATATATATATATATATATATATATATTCTTATGAAAACTCGAAAAGATCAATGAAACAAACTGCCAGAATGTAGTGATGTAATTATAAGCTAGAAACAATATATATATACATATATATACAAATATATGTGAGTGTGTGTGTGTGTGTGTGTGTGCGTGTGCTTGTGGGCTTGTGGATGACTTCACCTGCTTCTGTCTTCTATGTATCTGCTATCCGATTTAACTGTTTTTTACATCTCTTCCTTTTTCATAGTGGATTTATTTCACTGCATTTTTTCATTCAGTCTCATTATATAAGGCAGCATTTTTTCTTCTTTTTCGTTTTCTGCGTTCTCTGGTTCTTCCAATCTTCCTTCATTCTTCATTCATTTTTTGATTTCTCCTTTATTTTTTATCCCATATACTTTTATTTATTGTTTGATTGTTTCTTTTTTTCTTTTCCTGTCTTCTTCCTATTTTGACTTTTCCAATTTTCATTTATTTTTTTTTCAGCTAATCTGCTTATTATTTGGCCATTGTTTTATTACTTTTTCCATTTCAATGTTGAACATTTTTATTCTTTATTTCATAAATACTGTTTTTTTATATCATAATTTCTCCAATTTTTTTCTTTCCTTTTTTTTTGTTTTTTTGTCCCTTGTTCTTGATTTTCCTTCTTAATATCTTTCTTTCTTTTTTTTCTCTCTTTCTTCCCTCCTTCCTTTTTACTTCTTTCCAGACTGTCAATTTTTCAGTTCAATGGCCTCTCACTTTTCCGATTCTGTTTTCACAAATTATAATTTCTAAAAATATACCTAAATCCTTTTGCAACACTCAATTTTTGTGACAAGTAAAATGTTTCTGCTGAAGCAAAGATAATAAACATTTCAATATCTTCATGAATACCGTATAAAATATCAGTTATGAAATGTTTATTCTTTCAAAACTAAACAATATTAAACTGATGACTTGGTTTTTGTTTTGATTTGTTTTGGTTTTTTTTCCAAGTAAATGTTGAAAAGCAGAGCGCCCAATTTAAGTTTGAAATTGGAAGCTTTTTCATCTTTTATTACTTACAGAGCGTTGGAATCCTGAAGTCGTAGTAGGGGAGATCGGGGCTACTTGGACCTCGGGGTGAGTCAGATCACAGATTTTATTTTGTTCCATTCTTTTGAAGCCTCAAGGTTTTTCAATCATTTTGGTTACATGTTCGATACATGATCACCTGCCTTCTTGAACTGAAAATCTAGGGTGTACATGTTGTAGACTAATGAGGTAAGTCCTTAAAACTGATTTTAATCATTAAAAGTAAACTTGTTCAAGATATGTTCGAGTCAGTTTTCAGAGCTTATGAACAGTACTGGCTAGACATGCACAACTGAGAGCAAAACACATACATCGAAAAATATCGTTGGGTCGACGGTCTCTATCCTGTGACTATGGTACTTGCCACCCTACCTTCACTATGTCGGGTATTTGGGCAAGCTGATCCCTTTGTCATGTGACAAGTTTTGTTGTTTTTTGTGTTCATTGTTTGCTTGATCACGTATACCGGCCACAAGGGAATTATTCATTTGTTATTCTCTAATCATAGTCTACATTGAAATTCTTTCAATTCAATTTTTACAGTGCCCACTAAAGGAGTGTAAAATTTTGCTATAACGTGTACATTGATTTTGACGCTGTTAAAGTGTTTCATTTCTATCCTACTAAAATCCTGTTCAGAACCGATTAAAGAGATTAGAAAGGCAAACTCCCATTGTTATATGAAAGAGATGCTAACCAAGTAAATAGGATCCATCCTTGCTTAAGACATCATCATCATCATCATCAACATCATCATCATCTTTTATCGACCGTCGGACATAGACCTCCCCTGGATTTGCCACATATCTCTATCGTGGGCGTCATGGAGCCAATATTTTCTAAGCCTGTCCAGTTCGTCTCGCCATCTCATATTCTGCCGGCCTCGGTTATGCATTTGATCTCAAGGGATCCATAGTGTGATTTGTGATGTCCATTGGTTTTCTGCCATTTTGTGACATGGCCAGCCCATTGCCATTTCAGTTTTCTAATGTTTTTATGATATCTTGGACTCCTATTTTTCTTTAAATCCACTGTGCTGTCTTGTGATTTCTCCATGTGATGTTGAGCATGATTATCTCATGTGCACGTTGCATGGTTCTTAGTTTGCAGGTCAGTCTATTGGTTAGGTTCCATGTTTCAGTTCCTTATGTGACTATCGGGAGAATGCATTGGTTATATATTCTTCTTTTTAGAACCAAGGAATTTTTCTTGTTCTTGAAGGTTGAATTTGCTCTACCGTAATAAAGAGTAAACGCTGAAAATTCAGCCCCATTGGTACGGCCTGTATACACGATACACACATACCTGCCTGACAACAAGTCAGTCATCCAGACCAACTTGAAAACTAAAGAAACCAATTATGACTGCTTAGGTGACAGTTTTGGTTGAGGGTTTTTAACAAGATACTACATTTGTTTATACGTGTGTGCGCCTGTTTACGTCGTCATATCGAAAAAGCACACTATTGTACATACTTAAAATTTGATATGAACATATATTGATATATGTGTATACTTTTTATCTATTTGCGTATATATATAATAATGTATACTTGTATAAATGCCAACAGACACACACATACACATACATACACACACACACACACACACATATATATATAAATATATATATATATATATGCGTGTATATGTGTGTGGGTGAATGAGAGAGAGAGGGTGTCTACAAACATGGATACTTAATTTTTTGTTTGCATTCATGTTACGATTTTTTGTAATAATTTATCTCTACCCTCCCTGGAAATTCGAATCTAGGCATGACAGCTTTAAACAAACTAAATAATATTCTCACTTCAGAAACTTAATCGCTATCCTAACGTTTCATTTTTCCTTCTGTATTTCAGAGACTCGTCACGCTTTTGCAAAACACGGGCGCGCCTGTTCGACATCGGCCTGGCCAACGAGATCGTTTATCCGAAATGTGACTGATAATTCCCTGGAGACTAATTTTTCGAAGCTAACATCTTGAAGTATTTTGGCGACTGACGAAATCCATCTCTGTCCAATGATGCGCGCTGTTTTCATGCGAGTGTTTCTGGTTTTAAGATGTAGCCATATGTCACTTTATTAAATAGATAATTTCTTATTACTTTTTTGAAACTAATTTTGCTATTCCAATTTTAAAAGGTTTTGCTTCGTATAACGACTCTGGAAAAGATTATGCAGTTTAGAAATATTGCTCTTAAAAGATATCTGTCCAGGAGATACACGTGCAACATAACAGACAGAATGAAATTTGATGTTATATGATGTTATGCGCATGGTAATACTTACAAAATAGATAGATAAATATATCACATGCACATCACAGATTTTTTAAGTGTATTGATAAAAGAGGATGTGTATTACGAGATGCGTTGCAGCCAATTTCAATGAAATGTTGTGTCTAACACCAAAGTCTTTAGGATTCGAGCCTTGGCATAAATATAAACTTGAATTACTAACGGCTGATATCTTTGTAATTCATATATATGTTGATATTCATGTCTCGTGGACAAGTATCATCTGAAGCATGGACTTCAGATTCAATTAAAGGCATCCCCTTGAAACTTACCGTAAACTAGCCTCTAAGATATGTGTTTCTCTATGGCCTCATGGTAAGTGAAACAACTTGAAAGTTGATGCCATACACCCATCTTAGATGTCTGCTCATCTCAATTAGGAAAATTTTCTTGACGAAAGTTTATTGTTCAAATTGATCGTTTTATCATGGTGAAACTCATAAATGGTATTTGGAATCTGTAAACCAAGATTTCTTAAATTTTTGACTTCTCACGAGAATTGCATAAGATCTAGATGTAATCAACCATTCGAAATTGATATTCTCTCTCTTTTACTCAAAACATTGCTTCGTCGCCCTAGATCTTCTATAAAACGTTTTTAATAATCCCCATTGTAGTCGATTTGGAATCAAAGGAATATGAGCATGAACATGCATAAAGAGATATCATCTGAACCTCCTAAACTTGCGATTATGCGACAATTATTTATGCAATCTCCTAAATAAACGAAAATTTGAAAAAAGGTCGATTTTTCGAGGCATTTAACGCCTATAAAACAAGAATATGTAGGGGAAAATGATACAATATTCGCTACTAACAGCTATTTGAAAAAAAAAATTGTAACTTTGAGTTCGTTAAATGGAAGCATTTTTCACGGGCCATCTTCAGTATTTATTTGTTCAGTTTTCAATGTCAATTACACCCCGCCCATCGAACTTTGCCCATTAGAATGCTAGCATAATTGATGATAAAACAGCGTTGTACTACTTTACAAACGGTACTTCAGTCGCATGATATCCTGAATACGATACAGGAAATTGGCATGAAATTTCTTAGCATTTCAAGAACGCTCTATCTTGCAAAGTAACATTCGGTAATCCGTTATTTATATCATTGTTACGTAATATCTGGAACAAGAAGATGGAGCTGATCAATAGCCATTACTAACTAATGTCCTACTGTTCAACTGAACAATTGTGACTTTTAACATGAATATTTCTACAGGCTTATCTTTATTTTATAAGTATTTTATTAGTTTATCTCGACATTGCTTTTTCTTTCTACTCTGCTTTCTTGATCTTCGTGCACATTCTTTTCTATGTTTGTCAAACACTTGATGCTGACTTTGTTTTTTTTCCTATCCTAACAGGGACATCGAGAACAATCCCCACCATTTTAGGGAGTAAAATCAAAATTCACTTACCGTGATTTGAAATCACCAATAACTGAATGATAGTTGTGTCTCTTACCGTCCCAGGTGAATTGAAAAATCTTACATATATAAGAGAATTTATGTTTGCAATACTCAATGGTTTATTTTATTCTAATAAATAAATAAATAAAAATTCCCCTGACGTGATTTGAAATCAAGACTAACTGATTCGAAGCAGGCCTTCTTACTGACTGAACCAAACTGACAAGTCTTACATGTCTTCTTCTTCTTCTTCTTCTTCTTCTTCTTCTTCTTCTTCTTCTTCTTCTTCTTCTTCTTCTTCTTCTTCTTCTTCTTCTTCTATCCTTGTTAGTCGCCATTGTTTTAACCCTTCCTTCTTCACATACTTGTCAATTTTTAATCTGCTTACTTTCTTCTTTACATTTCATATTCATCTTTATATCTTTATTTATCTGACTGACTCGTTGACACATCTATTTCTGCTTTTCTACCAATTATTTTTCTCAATTTTGTTATTTGCCAATTGCGATTATCTACAGAACTTACGTTGTAAATTGAACTCCACACTAAAAAAAACTTCCCTTTTTTTCTTGGGGAATCAAAAAACAAGAAAAAAAGATACTGGAGGATATATCAAAAACACACATCCTGAGTGAATTTCGTGATGATCAGTCAAAAATTACGCCCTGCATACACACATACATGTGTGCGTAGACGTACACACACAAATTTGTAACCGGTGATAAAACAAGTGAGAAAAAATGATAAAACGAAAAAGGGATTCAAATTTTCAACATCATAGTGGCAAAATGCTATCGTAAAAGCTGAGAAAAAATTGTTTTTTCGTAAAATAAAAAAAGTATTCTGAGATATATTAAAAGTACGCGTCTTAAATTGGTGAGAATTTGTCAAAAATTACTCCTTGGATGCTTGCATACATACAGGGCTTATCAGAGAAAAACGAGGGACATAACTCGAGAATTTTTACCATGCTCCGCGCTTAATATATAAATTTATTCAAGAAATATATATATTTATATTTTTTTAATAATATATGCAATACAGAAGTTACGATAATTATCTTCAGTCTGAATAGAAGTTGGAGAAGAGTTTGACCCAGCAGCAGACAGGCTTGTTCTTTTTTTAAAGATTATCTTTGCAACTGCTGTCAGTCTCATGACGCGAACCAATCACTCCAAACTTCCGTAACTGACTCACTAATCCCTTATTTCGACTCAAACCTTGATACCAAAGCATTATAATATCAGACCAAACCAAAAATCTCCGTGCAAAGGAAATGAGACTATAGAGAATGGTTACGCACAGTTCTTGAGAACAACTCGTCCTCGGTGTCCAGGGGGCCTGTATGATGGACAACAATATGCGTCGTCTGTTGACCTTCAAAAGGTTAAATACCTTTTGAAGGTCAACAGACGACGCATATTGAGCTGAAACTACGATTATACAAATTACATCAAACGTGCATCAAAATCAAACGACCAAGAGCCAAAGGCAATGTTACTGGGTGTCTCAGAAATACTCGGAGATGGAATCTAAAGAAATCATGTTTCCCTCAGAGAGAAAAACTAGAAGAAATAATACTTCTACAAAATAATTCCCTATCACATAGCTGTGTGCAAATGAATAGGTTTGGCGGACGGGCCGCCTTAGCATGTAGAAAGACCGACTTAGAGAGAGAGAAAATACAAGTGCTATGACAATCTAGCATGGTTACATGTGTCAACGTATATTTTTCCTAAAAAGTTAAAAACTACGTTTCATTTAATTGACACATCTATATGATCTTCAATTTCAGTCAATGAAGGGAATAGTATGGGGAAATGTCTCATTATTTTGTGCTGATTATACCTGATACGCTATGAATTGGCTAATTAAACGAGGGAATTTTATAGAAATTTATTAATAAAAGCTGATGTTCATTCCTGGGACTATTTACTCCTCTGAGAGGAAAATGCCTGTAATATGCTGCAGAAAATAAATGTTTTGCATTACAAGCGTGTCCATCGGTCGTTAACCGAGACATCTGTTAAAGAGAAATTAGTATTTGGATCATCTGCTTGATCTGGAATAAGCAGAAAGGAAAGACATCCACCAGTCGAAGAATCACTACATTCAAATGAAAATATCTGTGATGGAGCAAAAAATAATGATGACAAAACTAATTGAAAGGCGCAAAAAATCCACAGGTAAATACGGAGAATTCAAGGTATAATGGAATGAAATAAACAAATTAAAGATAAGACGAGCTTGGCTCCTTCAGGGTCAAACAGACTCTGACTGAAGCTTTATTGATTTAGTTGAGAAGTTTACAAAATATTCCAACTTTTTCTCGTGGAATGGAACATTAAAATACTATTTTTTTCTAGCGAATTGGTATCTAAATTTCGACAAATCAAAATTCTATTTGAGGGGAAAATGCCTGGACCTGCCCTGAACGTGACCACTTCTATCTTAGACCATTCCCCCTCCATTTTTACTTTTCACAGTGAAAAAAAATCCCTTTCAATTGAATGATCCTCCTGCCATTTTGACCGTTGGAAGTGGGTGCGAAAATCACTCCTCATATTGACCCTTACTTACCCCTGAAAGTGGGGGGAAAATTTTAACCACGATTTTGACCCCTACGGTGGAAAAAAATACTCCATCCGTTTTGACAATTAAAAGTGATGGAGAGAGGAATTTCCACTCCATTTTGACCTTCTAAAGCGGAAAAAGGAATTCCCCCGCCATTTTTATCGCTACAATCCTCCCTCTCTCTCTCTCTCTCTCTCTCTCTCTCTCTCTCTCTCTCTCTCTCTCTCTCTCTCTCTCTCTCTTTCTCAGCTTTCCATTTTCTCATTTTTTCTTTCTTTCTTCCTCTTTCTTCTGCTCTATTTATCTTTCCTTCACTTTTCTTTGTTTGCTCTTTAGTTCTCTCTTTTTTCTTTCTTCCTCTCTTTCTTTTTCTCTACCCCTTCCTTCATCTTCTTGATCACGAATTGACATAACATGACATCCTGGCTTCTCTTTTTCTATTCACTCTCTCACTCTATCATTGATGTCTGAAATCGAAAAAGTCTTAAATTTGAAAGTCATTGCCTATCCTGACGAACATAGTCTGGAAAATCGCCAGATCGGCTAATTTTGATAAACTACTGCAATGTATATATATATATATATATATATATATATATATATATATATATATATATATATATATATATATATATATATATATATATATGAAACAGACAAGATAACCCTTTTAATGTCTGGAAACAGACAAAATAAGTTTTTAACATCTGTGAGAGAAAAGATAGTCATTGACGGATTCGATGCTTGCAAGAGGAATACATTGAACAAAAAAATCCCAGTCAAGATGGCAAATGAGACTAGAAATTGAAACTTTACACTGAGAACTAAAATTACTCCAATTAGGAGCGACAATGGAAATATAAGAGTGT
Organism: Thysanoteuthis rhombus; assembly: GCA_963457665.1. NCBI lineage: Eukaryota > Metazoa > Mollusca > Cephalopoda > Oegopsida > Thysanoteuthidae > Thysanoteuthis > Thysanoteuthis major. Next base: position 30,339,567 of record OY735198.1, read on the forward strand.
ATGATGAATTCGAAAAAACTAAAGCACTACTAAAAAGGATAGGCTAGAGCAATAGGAGTTTTAGGCAGGGAATCTGACATTACAGATAGAATAAGAAAATGAATTCTTGAAATGAATGGAGAAGAAACGGAAAATGCAGGAAGAATTGGAAAGGAACTGAACCAGACCAGAAGAAATCTTCAAAAGACTCGAATTCACTCAGATGAAAGCATTACCAAATTCATCTAAAATACAGAGGTGAGTGCAAGAATAGAAAGGGGTCTTGCTGTCATTTGAGCAATGGGATAAGCCACAAAATAGTACTGGGGTGAAACCTCAGCAAGTATATAATAATAATAATAATAATAATAATAATAATAATAATAATAATAATAATAATAATAATAATAATAATGATGATGATGATGATGACACGTATACAAACTGATTGTTTGTTGCATAATATAAATACAATTGGAAGGTGGAAAGAAATCTAAGAGAAAAACAATCGGTACATCAAAAAAAAATGCTCAAATTTCATTCTCCGCATCGTTCTGCCACTCCAGACATCCTTGCATTGGAGATATCAGCCAATGGGCAAGCATAAACAACTCTCCCCAATGAAGGACCGTCTTTTTATCAATGGAGACTATTTCTGCGATTATCCTGATGCTCGATTTTTTTTCAACATTTCCACAGTTACTTGACATGTATATGCGCCTATAGTATGTGCTTTACCTTCACAAAAGTTGTTGTGACCCTCATCCAAACGTGCACCTCGCATACATTCTTCCCTATAAACCTCAATTAGCACACGACAGAACATTGAGTAGCGGTTGGGTTCAATTTGACAAAAGAAAACTCAAATTGCTATGTTGTGTCAAGCGATGCGTAGCAACGAACTAAAAACGCGGATAGATTGAAGAATTTTAGTCTTATAGATTTCATAATTTTTTTTATGGAAACTGTCCACATATATCCTGCAATATGATATCATGAAGGTCAGTTACTTTCCGATTGCAGTACACAGATTATCCGATTTCGTTACTGTTTGTTAAATCTAAATTCTAACGTTGCTTATTAAACATCATTGTGGGGATCATCAGCTGATTTACCATGGACCTGTTCTGGAGATTTTCAAAAAAGGTACAGGCATCTTATCATGACATCATCTAGCTGTGTTGATCGGGCACTACCTCTCCACCTGTACTTCAAGGTTCATATATCTATCATAATTCATGATAAGTGGATTTCCTTTTGTTTAACTTTTCATCATCATCATCATCAGTCTTTTAACGTCCGTCGTTGGACATACACCTTCCCCAAGATTTTCCACAATTCCCTATCATGTCAAGTTTATCTCTCTATCTTGTGTTCTGTCGGCTTCGGTTTCTTATGTGATCTCTGGGGATCCATGTTGTGAGACGTGATGTCTATTGGTTGTCTTTCATTCTTGCGACATGGCCTGCCCATTGCCATTTGAGTTTTTATATAGTTTCTATGATGTCACGAACACCTGTTTTCTTCTTTATATACTGTGCTGTCTTGTGATCTCTCCATATAAGGTTGAGCATGATTCTCTCATGTGCACGTTGCATACTTCTCAGTTTGCAGGCCTATCTCTTGGTTAGATTCCATGTTTTAGCTCCATTGGTGACTATCGGGAGAATGCATTGGTTGTATACTCGTATTTTTAGGATTATTGGAATCATCTGGTTCTTGAAGGTTGCTCTACTGAAGGCTCGCCATCCCAAAGTGATTTTTTGCTTGATTTCTTCCTCTTTCCAGGGCCTCACGGAGATTCGTTGTCCTAGGTAGATGTAGTGGTCTACCTTGCCGAGTTTTGCATTTTCTATTTTGACATTTATGTTCTTATTCTCAACATGATTATTGCACATGATTTTCGTTTTACTGAAGTTCATGTGTAGACCGACTTTTTTGCTTTCTTTGTTTAGATCGTCTAGCATTAGTTGGAGGTCATGTAGGTTCTCTGCAAAAAGGACGACGTCGTCTGCAAATCTAAGGTTGCTCAAGTATTCGCCGTCTATTTTGATTCCTCTATCTTCTATGTCCCGGAAGATCATCTCAAGGCAGGCTGTGAATAGTTTGGGTGAGCTGGTATCACCTGATCTTACTCCTTTTTGGAGTTGAAACAGTTCAGAGTCCTTATGTAGCCTAATGAATGAGTTGCTGTGGTTGTATATGTATCTAATTTCATTTTACTGTCACTTGATTAACGAATTAGAAGTCTTGGATTAAATTGTAATTTATGTAGATCTTCAATCGGTATTTTATTTGACTATTTATATATATATATATTCGACATGTGTTGATTATTTGCTGATTCGATTCAATTAATGTTGACTATTGTCAAATATAAGCGTTCAGAAAATATAAATAATAATTCTTATCCATCGGGCATGACCTTTCCACGTTTTTATTTACATTTTCTTCTTATTTTTTATTATTTCGATTATACAATGTGGAATTATACTATACTCAGAATATATTTGCTATGGAAAATCGGATAAATGGTGAAAAAAAAATAACTAGAAAAACTAAATACATGAAAAGGGTTAATTTTTCCACTGTATCACCGCTCAATCATTGCATTATGGGTAAAATATATTTTCCAGGGAAAAATAAACACATAAAAAGAGAAAAAGTTTTTTCAGTGTATCATCGTTTATCATCTTATCATATGCAAAATATGTCATTTATGGAAAGATAATTAGACAGATTGAATGCATAGAAAAGAGAAAAATATTTCTTATACTTTTGTCATCATTTTCTTTTAATATAAATAAGTAATCAAATCAGATAGAATGAAAAAAGTCTTTTTTAATCAGCTTGTCTTTTTCACATCATAGTCATTCTAGTCTGGTAAAATTCTCTCTCCAACTGCTTAAAATCGAATAATCTTAACACTTACTTTTCGAGTTCTCATTTCCCCGTTTAACATTCTAGAGTTGGGACACAGGAATTCTATCTAATAAGAAATGAGATTCTGTTATCAATGACCATGTGACCGATGTTCCTTTTTCAAGGGGAAAGCTTTGATTCTCAGTGGATACATCCCCTTTAATTACCATTGTCCAGTACCTCTCTTGTTTAAACTGAATAAAGGAGTAAGTTATTTCATTCTTTCAACAGCATGTGTTTGGATTTCCGTTAATCACGATTCAGATATAGTGAATCAGCGAATACATGAGTGTAAATGAATATACAAATAAATAGAATACATGAAAATTAACTTTTATAATTCAATTTCCCTGTCTCACCATTGAGATTACTATAATTATATTCAACTATTTTGATCTGGTTTAATGGTTGCAGTTTATTCTGTGGGTTACTATTTAGGTTTATTTTCATTTTTCGTGATTTATAAAATTAATTGTAAGTCTGCTTACTATAGGAAGAATAATCATATTCCGCTAAATAAATGAATAGATAAAATCTAAAAGATTTTATACTTCTCTGCAATCATCCTAATCCTCAGATCATTTTTCTCTTTCTAATTTTTCACTTTCAAGAAATGAGTATACAAATGAATAAAATAAATTAAAATTTACTTATGTTATTCAATCTTTTGACCATTGGATTTCCATATTATTCTTTTAGTTATTTAGATCCGGTTCTTTAATTTTTTTGTTATTCAGCTTTGTCTAAATAAGTGGATATCATGGATTTGATAGTATTGATGTATTGTTTAATCTATGCAAACTGTTTTTTTTATTTTTCATGTATGATGTATATCGAATAGTTTATACATAAGTATTCCATTGCGATCTTGATATCTAGATCAATGAATGTTGTCTGTGTTCCTCTATGTTCTGGTTCAAGTTCAACATCTGCCGGATATTTATCTTCGGATTCATTTGTATCATTCAAGCAACACATATCATCTATATAGACTTTAGATCCATAAAATTTGTGTGCCCTGTTAATATCATTTTGAATTAATGAGAACATAAATTTATATTGGTGCCTATGTAAGTATGAATTGGTACAGATAGGCTGTGTTACACTGTAATCAAGTTTCAAGTTGTTTTTTTTAATTGTAATAGGTACCATTCTAATTATTGCTAAAACAACGCAGGCTACTGTATATTTTGTGAGTAAACAAAATGGTTCGTCTTGAATTTTTGAGTTTGCTTTGCATGCCCCGAATGCTTACTTGCGAAACCGATAAGCATATATATATATATATATATATATATATATATATATATATATATATATATATACATATATATATATATATATATATATATATATATATATATATATATATATATATATATATATGTGTGTGTGTGTGTGTGTGTGTGTGTATATACATATATATATATATATATATATATATATATATATATATATATATATATATATATATATAAGCGACTCTGAAAGGGTCTTAAGCCTGAGTAATATATTTAAAATTAGAATAGTTTTTCTTGGAGTTCTCTCATAGTTGAAATATTTTTTTCAATGTGACAGCTTCAATAAATTACTGTAGTCCGTTGGTATTAACCGTAGATATAACGGAAAGATTCAACGTATTGAGAAATTGATGGATATACTATCTTCACTCGAAGGTAGAAGTCTCTATAGACAGGCATAGACAATCCTTGGAGACTTAGATTTGCGCCTGAGTTTAGCAATAATCGGCTGAAGATCAACCTATCAGTTGGACGAAGATTTTACATCACTGCTAAGGATTTGCTGAAGTATTCACGCACACACACACACACACACACACATACATACACACACACATAAACATTCACAAACATAACATCAATATACGTTTGCATGCATATGTGAATATTTGAAGGAAAAAATACAAACATGAATACGTATGTATATATACAATCAAGTCCGACATATTTCATTCTTTGTCTATCATGTATTAATCAACCGCAGAAAATTTCTTAGCATTTCCATTCTTCCTTGCTCTACTTCCTATGTGTATATATATATATATATATATATATATATATATATATATATATATATATATATATATATATATATATATATATATATATATATATATATATTTGTGTGTGTTTGTATGCTTGTTTATGTATGTATGCACGCAGAAAAATCTCAGGTATGAATGTGAGTGTTCATGCAGGCGAATGTTATAAAATATGAGACACTTGTCTATATTTCTCTTTTTATATGCAAATAACTCCGACCTCTCAATGTGCAACCACGCAGTCCAAGAATCTGCTCTCCTTCAGTTCTTCAGGATTTTTTAAAATTTAATCTGACTTTTGAATTTGCCACGCATCACGGATTCCCTGGAGCTAAACGCAGATATTCGAAGACTGAAAAAGAAATTTCCAACATGGCGGCCAAAGAAGAACAGCCTAAACCATTAGCAGCTTTTGTCTTTAAAACTTTTTTCTTTCATTTTTGATCTTCATCTTTATTTATCTATTTTGGTTTTCAACATCATCAAGAAAGGGCGACGAAAGATTTGCTAATATGCACATGAAAGTTTTCCTGACGATATTACAGAAGTTTTTTGTGGATAACTAAACTCCAAGAATCTGTTCCCTTGGATTTGTTTTGACATTATTTCAAATCCCAGTGAGGCTAATTCAACTAATTACGTACACGCACACATATGTATATTTGAGCGTGTGTATCCACAGATAGATATACCTACAAGTACACAAATATAATATGTTGCATGCCTGGACAAAGCGTAAGCAGATCCTGGGAGGCCTATTCGCCAGAATCCCGTTAATCCTTGCTGATTTAGTCTAGTGGAAAAAAGAAAACAATGAGTTTGGCATCAACTCGGCTGCAAGGACTGCTGTTTACTTTCACGTTTGACTTTCTCTGTTTCGATCACTCAACATGTTTTGTAGATCATCCACAGTTTCTGAGATGAATGCACTATCATCACAGAATCATCAAATATCAATGAGCAAAAAAGCTAACTGATAGACAGTAAACTCAGTAGCAAGTGAGTCATTAAGATTTGGTAGAGGTTAGGGCAATCATGCTTGTCGTGGAAAGAGATGGAAAACGTCTTTGATGAATCCATTTTTAATGATTGAAAATCGGGCATGGCTTCAACGTTGTTGCAGAAGGTTTCAAATATAATTGAACTAGTGTTCCACTAATCACTCTTTCTTTCAATCAATATATATATATATATATATATATATATATATATATATATATATATATATATATATATGTATATATATACATGCTGAAGTCTCAAGAATAAGCAAATAGGTTACATGATTATCACTTCGATGCAAGGAATCCTGATTACTGAGGAAGGAACTGGAAAATAAAAAAACTTGAAAATTAATAAATGTTCACACAACAACTGTTCTCGTTAGATATAGTAGTAATTAAGCAGGAAAAGTTACATCAACACTCCACAACTGTTTATATATATATATATATATATATATATATATATATATACATATATATACATACTCGGTTGCAACGGATTACTTTTAAAATCTTATTCGGCACAAAATTCATGTCTATCACTGCAAAATGAAAATAGATAATGAATTCCTCAAAAGGGTAGCAATAAAAAAAATCAGTTTGAAATATACATTGTACTCAAATTCTTGTATAGCTTATTCATTCATTTTTAAACGATATCAATTTTTAGTTCAAATCAATGTTCATTTACTAAAGAGAGGGATACAACCCGATAACTCCTTAAGCAACTAGAATTTTTGCACATACTTTTCATTTTGACCGGCTTGACAGAATTCAGTTTTACCGATCGAATTTTGATAAATGTTGTCCATACCGAACTTTCTTCTTATTTACTGAACGAAGTATGATAAATGCAGCTAACAAGTGAAGTATAATGAACTTGTGATTATCCTAGTTTCGTGGGTAAGACTTTTGCGGCTTTTGGATCCAAATCCAAGTGTTCTTTTCGAAACGTAGCATCAACTTCTCATTTTCAATTTTAAACATTGTTATGGTTGTAATTTAAATTCTCTCTACAAAGATTTTCATTTCATTTGAATAATTTTCCAATAGACAAAAGTCAAAGCTGTTACGAATCTTTTTTTTAACATTGTCATGCAAAAAAAGTTTTACCTCTTGCATTTACCACTGCAAAACATTCATTCGAACTCACAAAATCATTTTGAATTATTATATCTCTTCATAACACTATTCAACTCATCAATTATCAAACATGCAAGAAAACTATTAAAATGTAACCATAATATAACTTGTCTTGTTTTGTTTCGTTTTTGTTTATTGTCAGTTGAAAAAATTCAACCTAAATCAAGTTGAAATTCATGAAAAAATCAATCGAAATACAACTATGATAACGTTGAAAACGGGAAGTTATTTTCATATTTATTTGTTGCAAGCAGAACAGATACAACACTTTGATCTTGAACTAGATACCACAAAAGGCTGAACTACAAAATCAGGATTATTCCACGAACTTTTTTTCTTACGACTATTATTCATACAACTATAAGATATAATGTTGAATACAAGACGATGTAATATAAGGTCGAGCCGTCTTTAGATTTACCAAAAGATGTCCGTTAAATGTGGCAAACTTACTTCTCATTCACCGAATGAGGGGTAACCTTAGGGTTTAACGAACTTCCGGCTTTAATGACAATGCCCTTCCCCTAAAAAGTTCGTTATAACGAAATTTACTGAAGCAAAAAAACATTACCAAGAATTAAACCCGGGTAAATTTTCTGTTTCTTTGATGTCAACAGAAGAAAATTTAGTTATTGGTGAGTGTCTTTATACGCGTGTTTGTGCGTATGCATATCTTCTACCGTGGAATTTGAATAATATCAAAATCATCAATGAGCGATTTCTCAAAGGATTTAGTGCAAATTCTTGGTGATCATTATTACAAAAGTGTCCGTCTAATTTTTGTTCATATGAATGTATGTATGATTTCCAAAATTTCATAAACTTTCCCCGTCGATCATGACTTATCCCCTTGTTTTGCTTCTTCAAACGATGAATAAACAATCCCTCAATTACTACTCACAATTATATATACTTCTCTATCTATTTTTCTGATTTGTCTCTTCTAAATAAGCATTGGCAGTTTAACACAGGTGGAAATGTCACTGTTCACCCATGAGTCAGTTGAATCAGACGAAATCAAATCAACAGGTTCCTCCATGGGTTTGACTCTATATTACCAATTCAGCGTGCTATCATGTGCTTATATAGTTCTCTTGATACTAAAATATGGTGGTGCAAATGCGCACAAATGTAATCAGATGAGCTAAATCCATCGCATAATCTTCTACAGAAGAGACTAGTGTTTACATTAACAAACGAGTGCCATTGCGTACTGGCATGTACGAACCAAAAAGAACAAAAAACAATGAACAGCATGCACACTTATGAGTATGATTATGAGCAAAAATGTAGGATTTGATACACACGAAGAAAAGATCAAATTGAGATACATACCTCACATTATTAACTATACGAAATGTGGAAACAATTCTCGTCATAAACTAAGCCTGCTAATATTCAGTGTTCAGATTATTTTAATTTCGATTTCACTTCTTTTGAGATGACTGTAAGAGAATATGCCTTCAGAGCTAAATTTGTCATCGAAAACAAAAATAGGAATCATGCCTTCCCATTTAATATTTGCAAACAGTGTTGGTTCACTTTTGGTTTAAAAAGTAAATAAACACCCCGTTGTCACCAGGACAAATATCAAAAGATCATTTGCCATTTGCAACCATGAGCAGCAGCCCTTTCCGTATAAAAGCAAAAACTCATCAAATCCACCCTCTATTTATGCGAACGACATAAAGTCACAGCTCGTTGAAGCTTCGAACGGCAAACAGCTTTAGAGAATAACTCAACAACCGAAAGAAGTATGCAAGGAGCTGAACTGATCTCGATAGGATAGAAATTATTTGTACGCATGCACATTTATGTCTCCATCAGACAAATCTTTCTTCTTGCCTCTAAAGAATATGTTATCTTTTGCAGGATTTGTAAGCTTTTCCAAAAAGCTTTGAACTATGTATGGCGTTTCAACAATCAGAAACAATAGCATTACTTGCAGGACCTACATTCAAAGAATTCGCAATTTTCTTGATTTTATAAGTCAATTGCAGATCCATTATTTCCTGACCATGCGCTCATTCTTTTTACTTCCCATAAAAAAATCTTAAAATTCCTGGGCAATTCAAACTAGATATCATTAACGTAATTTTTATGCGTTCATACTTGAAAATTACTCGCTTCATTACTGGGGTGAAGCGTATTTCTAATTGACCTACAGATGTTACAACTGTTTATATCGGTAAACTTTTCATTAAATATACACCTCTAACCACAAAAAAATGATATTTTTAATGATTTCATAATTTGTTCAACAATGAAGATAACTTGATTAATTTGTTTATATTTAGATATAATAATACATCTTCATCACTGCACTATTGTGCCAGATTTTTTAAAGATGAGCGAAAAACTTCAAAACATTAACAAGATTAACATAAATATTTCTGCATAAATACTGTACTTATGGGAATATATACTCATTTTCTTCTATCCTCCCTATCCCCCCTCTCTCTCTCCCTCTCCTTCTCCCTCTCTCTCTCTCTCTCTCTCTCTCTCTCTCAAATATCCTAGTAAACTATATATTTATATATTACTAGAAGTTTGATTCTGCTCATCTTTATGTGACTTGTAAGTAGCTAAAATAGTACATTGTGGCCTGAAGTATTAAATTAAGGTTCTCATAGAATGCATTAATTTAAAGAATGCAAAAAAAATCTGGGTGATTTGCAATCGAAAAATTATATAGTAGGGTCTGCTTTTTATCTAGGATCAATTAGTGAACCGACAGGTCACAGGATTTTCTACAACATAGATAAAAACCGGATACAAGTTACTTGATATTTCCGCTTGCATGAATATGCATAAACTCGACCTCAAGAACTCAAATAAACAACCTCATAGCACATTTTCCTGGTACACATAAGCATTCACTAGATGCTGTTTCCTTGCCTCGATTATATTCATCAATCAATTCTGCTTGCATCAGTGTCGCACCATTTCCACTCCGTCGGCATTTTTCTATTCCCATTTACCAATTTTGGGACCATTCCATCCGACAAGCACCGCCACCGTACATTATGCTTCGTCAGTTCTGATTCGCATCCACCTGCCCAATTCATCTATTTTCAATTCCATAATACCTTCTCTGTTCACAATTCTCGTACCCGACGCAAAACTAACCCAAATAGAAATTCTACATCCCAGTCAGAGTCCCATCCTCTTCATTCCCCTTCTTCTGTTCTTCTCCAAAACTACTCCGAATTTCTTCAACGGCAACTGATACTTCTTTTTTCTTTTCTTTTCGACATTCCTCATCTCCTAAATATCATTTTCCTCCCGAACTTTTTGATTTTACCTCTTTTCGTTACACCTTCAACTTGTTTCTCTTCCATATGCATAACTTCTTTGAACGTATATTCTTGCAACATTTTCTTATCTCTCTTCTACCTTCTTTTCAATCTCTCCTTTCTCCTTTCTCCTTTCATCCTTTGCACATTGCAGTCATTTTATATCCACCCTACTTCCCCATACTCAACTCATTATTTTCTGTTTCACCTCAAAATATTAATCTTCCATCCTATCCGATCTTTTTTTCATTCAGGCATTTCTTATCGATTATTTTCTTCTTGCATCACTGTTTCTTCTCACTTGCGATTCCTCATAATAAACCTTCTTCACTAGTCGTCATTCGTCACCATTTTTACAATGCAGATCCACGATTTTTCGTCTTTCTTTTCTCTTTCATTGCAGCATCTTACCAGCTTACTTCTTGGCCAATTTCTCTCTTTCTTATTTACTCCATGCCGTCACTCTTTCGTCGTATTCTATTCCAACATTCCTATATTTCATCTCTATTCTTACATTCCTTTAATTATTTGTGTATTCTTCTTGATTCATAGCCATTTTCTGCTTCAAAATTTTATCATTCGGCCATTGTTCTATTCTCCCTCTCATCGTTCTCTTCCTTTCAGATCAACCATCTTCCGAATTTCCCACCTTCCTCAATCCTTCCCCCGTCGTCCTCAAATTCTCCAATCACTTGAATTAAACTTAACCATTCCTTCCTTCTTGCCAAATTCATTTCTAATTCTCCTTCTTCATCTCCCTCAAACTACACATCTTACCTTCTCTTGCTTTGTGGCCCCCATCTTTCCCACAAAACCTCAGCCTTCATTCTGACGGCCCCCATGGGTCTGTCCGTGGCTCTGATCTGAGTACGAAAGCAAAGCCGAAGCCCTGATTAACCAGGCTAACCTTACCGGTCGATTCATTACACTGAAGGAGAATAATCAGAATCTCTTTATGCCTCTTGGATAAAGCGGACTCACCATCTCTAATTGGTTTTATGTGGAAGATTTCTTGATGCGCCCAAGAAACCCCCGTCTCGGCCGCTCACGGCTGCAATGGATCGATAGAGTTGGGAAGCTTTGTTTTATCTCTGTAAGACATGTGACGTCTACTTGTCTCTCCACAAGACTTAATTACCATTATGAACATGGAGACAATATTTTTCCAAGCTATTCAGGAAAAGCTTTCGATTCTTTTAAAATTCTCTATTTTATTTCTCCGATTATTCTTTTCGCGAAATCTTTTTTCCTGTTTATCGTTCTATTTTCCATTTTCTTGATGAAATTTCAAAAATTCATCTCTCTTTCCTCCGTTTGTTTACTGGTAATTTTGTATTTATATTTATATTTCTATTTTTCTTTCATTATTTGTTTCTATCTTTTCCTTTTTATCCATATTGGTTTCTCTTTTCAGTTATCATACTCTAGCTTTCATTCATTTCATTCTTTCAGTACCTCTAAAATGTTTTTCTTTCTTATTACTTTCTTCTCCTTTTCTAAATATTTGCAACTTTTTTTTCTTTTCGTTAATGTCATATTTTTCCATTTGTTCATCACTTCCTATCTTGCATGGTCAAAACATGGCTGGCATGTTTTCGATTGCATTTATCTCATTCTTTGAAATACCCGTTTGCTTATTTCATTCATTCTTCGAGCTTTGCTCTTTGTTTTTCTTACTTTTTTCCATTTTTCTCTTGTCAATTTTTATCTCATCGATTCTTTTATATCTATTTCTTTTATCATTGCTTTCCCGTGTAAAGTTCCCTTATTTTATTTCTTATACATTACGAGGATGATTTCTGACTTTCATTTTAAGTGGAAAAAGAAAATATGACCGCATTTTGAGAAACAGGATGAAAAACTGAATGAGAAACAGAATGAGAAACAGAATGAGAAACTGAATGAGAAACAGAATGAGAAACAAAATGAGAAACTGAAAGAGAAACAGAATGAGAAACAGAATGAGAAACTGAATGAGAAAAAGAACAAAAAACAGAATGAGAAACAGGATGAGGAACAGAATGAGAAACAGAATGAGAAACAGAATGAAAAACAGGATGAGAAACAGGATGAGAAACTGAATGAGAAACAGAATGAGAAACAGAATGAGAAACTGAATGAGAAACAGAATGAGAAACAGAATGAGAAACAGAATGAGGAACTGAATGAGAAACAGAATGAGAAACAGAATGAGAAAAAGGATGAGAAACAGGATGAGAAACTGAATGAGAAACAGAATGAGAAACTGAATGAGAAAAAGAACAAAAAACAGAATGAGAAACAGGATGAGAAACAGGATGAAAAACTGAATGAGAAACAGAATGAGAAACAGAATGAGAAACTGAATGAGAAACAGAATGAGAAACAAAATGAGAAACTGAAAGAGAAACAGAATGAGAAACAGAATGAGAAACTGAATGAGAAAAAGAACAAAAAACAGAATGAGAAACAGGATGAGGAACAGAATGAGAAACAGAATGAGAAACAGAATGAAAAACAGGATGAGAAACAGGATGAGAAACTGAATGAGAAACAGAATGAGAAACAGAATGAGAAACTGAATGAGAAACAGAATGAGAAACAGAATGAGAAACAGAATGAGGAACTGAATGAGAAACAGAATGAGAAACAGAATGAGAAAAAGGATGAGAAACAGGATGAGAAACTGAATGAGAAACTGAATGAGGAACTGAATGAGAAACAGAATGAGAAACAGAATGAGAAACTGAATGAGAAACTGAATGAGAAACAGAATGAGAAACAGAATGAGAAACTGAATGAGAAACAGAATGAGAAACTGAATGAGAAACAGAATGAGAAACAGAATGAGAAACTGAATGAAAAACAAACCAAATATCTGACGTAGGGACCAGCGATGAAAATAGAAAGTTTTGTTCGGAGAAATTTATGTTAAAACTTTTCGAGCATTGTTCATTAAAAATGTGCCGGAAGTTGTAGATCAAGAGTACACAGTGTTGAGGAGTAGTAAACGCTAACGAGCGTCTCTAAATAATGGTATTTACTTTGATTCCAGCATTTCTTCTTTCACAGAGTTGGTCTCTCGTAATTCTAAAAAAAAAATCGTCCTCATTCTTTCTTACTCTCCATTGCACAGACAGTGATATATATATATACGTATATACACAGATGCATACACACATACCCAAACACATACGCACACACATATTTAATACGCTTCATTTTATTATTCCGATTGCATGTATTCTAAGCTTACTTTCCTAGTCTCAAACTTACCCTGCTGCTTAAAAATGTATTTATTTACTTATTGATTTCTCTCTTCTCCCACTCTTTCACTTCTTATTTCTCAAGGTTTGTGGCCTTCTTGATTTACTTTCAGAGTTTGAATTCTACTAAGCCCGTCTTTATTATATATCATACCTACGAAATAAATGTTTCTATTTTGCCTCCAGTTTTACAGATAGAACGGTTTTTTTGTTCTTATATTCTTTTAATTTTCTTTCTTTTTTTTTTAGTTGGTCGGATTACAATCTTTTTTAATTTATTTTTCATTCAATTTCTGCATTCCCTTTTCATAAAAGCTTTGTGGTTGCGAATAAAATTCCTTAAGATGCAATGCATCGGACCAGATATCATTCCGTCAACAATTCACAATTTATTAACATTCGTTCGTACCTTCATTCATCCGTTCATTCCTTTATGCAATTTCAATCATCTCTATTATTAACGCCTAAATCTTACATTCTCGAACACTCCAAATGTGCCTTCCCCTTATTCTTCTTTTATAAACTCATGGAATCTAAATTCTAATTTGATCCTCCAGCCTGTTGCAAAGACTAAAGATGATTGACTATATATATGTAATATCTTAGAAAGGACACATACCTTTCTTTAATCTCAATTTTTAAACGGAATACCGAATAATATTTGCTCATCTGCTCATCTAACGTATTTACTGATCTGGTAATTTGTCACCGCCCATGCAAAGGTCATCTTAGTTTAATGCTACGCCCAACCCAGTGATCGTAATAACTCAGAAAATACTGACGGGTGTCAAAATTCTGTAAGACTTCTATCTAGTTTGCTTACTCGAAATAGTCCCGGTTCTATTAATATTATTGATAAAGAAAGCATTTGTTTCCGTTGGATATGAGAGCCTTTTTTTTAGTTTCATTTTTCCGGTGATTTCTACGAATTTCATTACAAATAGTATTTTTTTTTCCGAGATCATAAATTTGTGGAACATATGTTTATACTTTTGGAACTAAATATCCCTGACCTTGTTCTCCCATTCCATAGCAAGTAGTAAATAGCTTTCATTTACAGAGTCAAATTGACTTTTTTTGGTCAATGTAAAATTTTAGTTTAGAATAGTGAAATTTGGCATAGCTGGTAACTTATCGATTTATGTTGGTAGGAACACAATGTGACCGAAGGAGTGGATATTTCATTCGAGAGATCTATGTATTGAAAGAGCGAAAATATAAAACTTTTGGTAAGTGCTAAGCAGGATTTTTCAAGGTGAGTTCATCAAGAAAAATACAGATCGTAATAATGCTTAATAAACTGAGTTGTTGAAAATTTTGGAATGAAGTATTTTTATCATTCTACCTAATTTCATTTATTTATTCAGAAGTTTTCTGAACCTTTTTTTTTGTTTGTTTGTTTTGTTTTTAAGCAACAAAAATGTAAGACAGTAGTGAAAAGAGATTACTTAAATCTCACATTTTAGATGAGTCAATGTATTTCTATCACTGGGTAGTCATCCAGCAAGTTCAAGCGGAATACAGTGACAGTAAGATTAGGCACTGTGTACTGTGATAGTTTTACTAATGTTCTATTGGGGGACACGTGGTCCTATCATTCTTGTGGAAGGTATAATGCCATGCACAACAATCATGAAGATTATTTTATTCATGGGGGTGATATGTTTATATCACATCCTTCATATCGTTTCCTCTACTCATATACTACAACTAATGAGACTAACACCATTGAAAACCACTTCCAGCATTAAGCTCAGATATAAAATCATTTTTCATCTCATTAGTATTATTATCTTATTATCGCCATTACCTCAAACATCCTACTATCAATCGAATCGTTTCAATGCCAATATTTTGATTTCCACAATTATCATCTTGGAATGTTTTATTAATATTGTTATAATTATCATACATTTGTCTGCAGGTTATCGCAAGAGATTGAATGACAGCAAGTCTCTCGAATTCCTCATTTATCCAATATCAATCGCAGAGCTTTTGGCTCAGTTCCAAGTGTACCAACTACTACGGTCACGAAACGAACTTTCATGATGCATAGTTCTCCAGTTCCTCGGCAAAGTAATAGTATCTTTCGAATGTTTCTTTTACTTTTGTTCTCACTCGCTGGTCCGATGATACATTCGCACCTATTATCTGACAAGTTATCTTTTACGACTATCAAATCCAATCTTCTTGTTTGGATGGGTTGGTCAATCTAGATCTCAAAGTTGCAGAATTATTTATCATTTTTATCACCAAGACAGCCTATGGTTGCACTTGCACCATTTGTTTACATGGTGGAACCCAGGTCGTTTGCACAATTCACAATGAATCAGTTTTTCTTCTTTGTGGTGACTGTTTTTATAATAATTTTGTGATAGTTTGTGATAGTTCGTTTCAATCACTTATGGTGTGGTTTCCCGTCTTATTTCTTCCTCCAGCATTGCTGTTTTTCTGGGTTTTGCTTATCCTCTCTTTGGTATAATTAATCCTGATGCATTTGTTCTGAGCTGCCATTATTATTATTATTACTATTATTATAATTATTATTATTATTGGATTTTCTCATCAACAGTGCATTTCACTGAAGATCAAGCCACAGCAAGTCTCTGCAATACGCCAGCTTTCTCCTTAAAATTTTTGCCGATTTTAGTAATGCTGTCTTTCGGATGGTTTAATTTTTTCCTCAGTCTAGCAAAGCTCGTTTAGACTGTTCGAAAAATAATAATAATAATAATAATAATAATAATAATAATAATAATAATAATAATAATAATGATGATAAATACAACTGTCTCCTAAATGTTTCACAACTTTTCAGTTTTATTGCAAGATCTAAATATTTGTAAGAGTTTTTCACTTTCTTCGAGTTGTACTCTGTTATTTGCAAGAATATCAACATGCCGTCTAGAGGATTCTATTTTCTATGATCATCATGTCTAGATTTTGTCTCTTGGCATGGAATCATCTGTTTGAAGTTTTTCTACTCTTCAAGCTAGTAAGCGAAATAAATCTATTTCGACCAAGATCGTCTGTTCCAGTCTGTCAGTCAATTGAACTTTCTGTCTTGGGTATGAGAAGTAATACATCTACCTACCTATTTACCAACCAAATAACTTACCCGCACCTTAACTGCTAATATTCCTTCTACTCTTATTTATGAATTTTGATTTTTTGTCAAACTTTAGTCCAGGCTGGATTCGCAAGAACAATCCTCACAATTTAAGGCAGTACGCTCCCCACTTTTTCTCTAACCTGTCACATTGAACTTAACCGATCCCAACAATGATTTGATTAGAGGGCGTTTCTCTTACCAACTAAGCCAAATTTACAAGTCTTATATACCTATGAATGAATATATTATACATACAATACAAAAGTTGATGTTCTAATCTACAGTCGGAATAGTGGACTTTGATCCTGCAGCAGTCAGGCGTGTTGTTATATTTCTCCCGCCACCACATCTCCCCTGCGTCTTACTCCCAAGTCCGCCAATTGTTTCTCCCTTTCATTTCTCTCCTCTTCCATTCTCCTATCTTGTCCAAAACTTGGTCCATTCCAATCGCGCCCTTCCATATCTTTAAGCGGATAAAGTCTCTAGTGGAATGGTCCGCATATCACGCAGCGATTGGCAGATTGGGCTCGTCAGCTGCGCCAACGTCCGGACTAAGGTGTATTTTCGCATCCGGGCCGTGGGAAGATGTAGAAAGTGGCCGGACGCCGGCGTTTTCCCCTGTGGATAGAGGTCTTAATCAAGAAAAGGATGTTTGGTCGGACTGAGGGTCGGTCGGGCGTCCGTGGTCCTGTCCGGCTGACTTCCGCTAAAACACAGCCTCATACCGCTTGATAGCGCCGACGTCTTCAAGATCGGTTTATGGATTGTGGTCGCTTAAGTAGGTTTACAAAGGTAAAGTTCAGTGTGTGTGCATGGATTCATGGCGGAGTAAACATTTGAGACACGATCAACTGCATTATCGAGCTACAAAATAACTGACAGAGAAAAGAAACTGTTTCCAGTGTGTGTATATGTGAGCATATTTAAGTGCGCACGCATATCTGTGTGTGTGTACAAGAGAGTGGGTGCGTGTATGTATGTATGTGTCCGTTCACACGTATTGATGTAATGTATTGTTGGTGTATAAGAAAACAAAACGATGCATGAGTATTAGTGATTGTTTGCTTATGAAATAAACAAAACAAAAAACAATAACTGGGTTTAGGCCAGTATGATTGGTAGTGATTTGATATATGTCAATGAATTAGGTTTGTTTCTAAAACTCCAAGTATATACTCATTACCATAAGTGAATAAAGCGATAGCAGATCGTTTCTATGAAAAAAAAATAATTTCGTAAACCGAAATGGCATAAAGCAAAGAAACAACTACCATTGATTAACACGGGAAAATTTTGACCGTTTCGAGATCAAAAATGTAAATGAAGATATCTTAGCCTGAATCGGCACAGGTTGCGTTATGATTATGATATAGGCTAAGGTCAGGATTAGGGTTAAAGTATAAGTTAGGGTCATGATTCGGGTAAGGATTAGGGTTAGAGGTGAAGTCAGGTTAGGTTTAATGTAGGGGCGAGGGTGAGGGTTACTGTTTGGGATAAGCATTAGTTGGTGTTTGGATTAGCGTTACGGTAGCGGCTAGGTTGGGGTTAAGATTAGGTTTAGGGTCAAAGTTGGTGTTACAGATAGGTTTTAGAGTTAAATTCAGGGTTTGGGATTAAAGGTTGGGCTTAGGGTTAGGATTATTCGTAGGGTTAGGGTTGAGGTTAGGCTTAGGGACAGAGTTAAGGCCAGGGTTAGGTTTAGGGATTAGATTTAGGGTCAGGTTTAGAGTAGCAGTTACAGTAACCGTTCGGGTTGGGGTCAGGGTTAAGGTTAGGGATTGGGTTATGGTTAGAATCAGAGTTAGATTTAGACATGGAGTTTTGGTCACAGTTACTATTTTTAGTGAGCAAATAATAGTATAGGGTTTTGGTTAGTAACAGACATTTAGCACTTTATGGTTTGTCGCAACACAATCTTTTTTCTTTGTGCCAAACTTTTTTAAGTAAATATACTAGGTTTCAACGTTGTAGTCGAGTAAAAATGTATTATTATTATCATTATTATTATTATTATTATTATTATTATTATTATTATTATTATGAAGAAGAAGAAGAAGAAGAAGAAGAAGAAGAAGAAGTTGTTAAAATGATAAAATTTATCTTCTTCGGGGAAACTTTATTGTAAAGTACTTGAAAATATAATGTTATAAATGGGGAACTATCGGAACTCCCGAAGTTTCGAGGATTTCTTTGATCAACGGATTTTTATGGACATTACATATTCCATTTTGTTACACAAAATGGGCCAACGGTGAAAATGTGATTATATATCTCATAATTTGGTACTGATATTTTTTTTTTAACTCAAGATTCACTCAAAGAGTTTTCCAAACTATCAAACCCATTCTTCTCTTTATTTTTGTTGTTTACACTGCGTTCTACCCGATCCATTCTACAGCTTTCTCCAGGGGAACTATAGGTATGCAAAGGAAGGGGGCCTTTTTCCTGGTAGTGTCAAAGTAAAGAAAATTGAATGCTTGATAACATATATCTGTGCATGTGTGTGTGGTTATGAATAGATGTCCAATTGATTAATGTCCAATTTATAAAAGGTCCTATAAACATGAGGTCCAATGCAAAAATACCCAACGCAAGAAGGTCCAATGCAAAAAAACGTACAATGCAAAAATATCCAATGCAATATGGTCCAATAACACAAACACGCTCCGAGCGAAAGGTGCCAATGCAAAAACGCCCAATAGAGTAAAGACCGATGATGCAAACACATCCAATGCAATGGGATCCGATGCAGAAGAACCAATTCTCAAAGACTTAATGCCCAAACGTCCAATGCAATTTATACGTATATACATAAATGCACAATCACGCATATAAGCAAACACTCATATACACACACACACCTTCTACATAACACCCACATACTACATATGTACTTGCACGCGCATACCAAATAAACACATGCCACATTCGTACACTGATACATATGGCATACGTACAAGCACATATATATATACATATACTCAAAAATATACCCATATATTGTATAAGCACATACCAAATACGTACATACGACACATTCACATTTATAATTACACACATACGTACCACAAACACACATATACTCTAACCATATATATACACATACACACGCACCACATGCAGACTTATATCACAAATGCATAGCAATTACACTTATACCCAAATGCCAAAAATGAATTACACAGAGTCACAATACTTAGTCTAACAAAAATAAAGAATAGCTCTTTTCATACTACTTATGCTTAAACCAAAACACAGCGCTGGAGATACGTTTTAATGTCTTGTTGGTACACACATACTTCATACTCGTGTTCACGGGCGACAAATATATGCCCAGACATACTCTCAATTCACTTATGCACAGATATATACATACACATACATTCATATCTATGCATACACACCACGTGTATGCATATGTGGCATGTGTGTGCAAGTATACGTGTGATTATATAGCATGTGTATGTGGTATATGCGCATAAATATCAATAAATATGATATGAGAAGGAACATAATCTGATGTGACATGCATTCCAACCAATTTCTGTGTCGCATCTTCTAACAGGAATTTCATTGATAGATGTACTATCCACGAGCCAGCAAGACAGAGAAGCACCAAACGAGGATTCCTTGAAGAAGAGTCCCTCCTCATACGGCATCATCAGTGGACAATACGAAGGGCTGACGAGAAAACACGGCAACAGTTTTCCAGGCAATCTCATTTCATTGAAAAAAAACTGTAGAACCAGAGTAGAATTTCAGTGAAAATTAATCTTCATCATATTTTCAAATTTTACTCTGCACCAGCAACAACGGGACATGTCAGGCTTGTATTGGCATGATATATATATATATATATATATATATATATATATATATATATATATATATATATATATATATATATATATTCTTAATGAGCCGAGCGAATTTACCTATACATCAATGTATTCATATTATTTCCTCATGGCAAATTTTCATAAAACAATAATGATAGTCAATGAAAATACATTGATCCTAGTAGTGTAGAGTCACTGGCCACGTCTATCATTAATCTGAGGCTTTATGACGTAAGACTGATCTCAATAGATATTCAATGCAATGAAACCGACCGAAAGTTGGGTTTGTCTACAATAACCTATTTTAAAATGAAGATATGAATCTGAGACAGTTTGACGGTAACGCCCATGTTGAGCTTTGTTAACAACAGGAAACTTGTCGAATATTTGTAAGAGACAAATAAAAGTACGCAAATGAATGAAATGAAAATTCAAAGGTAAGTATAGATTGCTCGAATCCATATTTTGATTGTCGTTTTCTCTGGAGATGTCATATATATATATATATATATATATATATATATATATATATATATATATATATATATATATATATATATATATATATGCGTTGAGAGGAACAAATAGGGTGGATATTGACCGCAAAAAAAAAAAAATGAAAATTTGGAGTTGAAACAGTTATTTGGGCTTTTGCATTACCGGTAGCTGTTCAGCTCAATGGTTAGAGCAACGCCACGCACGCACACATGCACACGCACTTACATATAATTATAAATTGCGTTATATGACGATGATACTCTATTCGAAATGATCTCCCGTTATTACACAGTGATTGTATCATTTGGCCTAAACAAAGTAAATAGAATAAATAAAGAAAATGGAGCTACAGTAGGAATAAAAGCTGCTTCTGATACAGAAGTCGCTTCAAAGTACTGTTGCTCTCAACATTAAGCTCAACAGCAGCCGGTAATGCAAGGGCCCGAATAATAGTTTCAAGTTCTGCTCTATTTGTTTCTTTCAACACGACTAATTGTTATTAAGAACTGGATATGTAATCCGACAGGATGAGTATCTATTGTGTTATATCATGCTGAAACTCTTGTTTGAAAGTTTATTATATCATTAGGTCCGTGAATGAACAAAAGGAAATGAGATTTTAGAGTTGAATCAGTTATTTGAGACTTTGCAGTACCTGTGGTTGGTTAGCTCAATGGTAATCCATTTCTTAATGACATATATACAATATAAAAGAACTACTTTATTTTAAAGTCAATTTTGATTAAAGAAACATTGATAAATAAATATAGTATATATATATATATATATATATATATATATATATATATATATATATATATATATATATATATATATGAAATATATATATAAATATGAAACCAGAAACACGTGTCGGATGATTTCTCTTTATTATATCTCTATATTTAGCTTTTGGTAATAATACTTTTGCAAAAAAAATCATCTGTAGAATTGCTTGTTGACTATTTATCATAAAGTCAGTGTTGTAAGATAGAAGTTGTCAGGGCGAGTATTGTTAGAAAAAAATAGGAATATATATATATATATATATATATATATATATATATATATATATATATATATATATATATATATATATATATTCTCTCATATAAAAATGTCCCAATGTATTGGGGGATCGTATTCATGAACTTCATAAGAATTACCAGAATATTAATAAAAATACTAGCAAATTCATCACGATTTTTTTAACATATTAATCAAACATTGATCAACTAGATAGACTTCAACGAGGCATTCGACTCTATGGAAATTCTTATGGTCTTGAAGGCCATCACTCTACAAGGTGTAGACCCTGTATACGTCAAAGCACTGCAACATAGTCACAGCCACTCCTTTATCAGGATTCTGAATCCTTCCAACTCCAAAAAAGAGTAAGACAAGACGATACCAGCACACCCAAAATCTTCACAGCCTGCCCCGAAATGATCTGGACTGGGAGAATAGAGGAATCAAAATAGACGGCAAATATCTGAATAACTTCAGATTTGCAGACGACATAGTCCTTTTCGCAGAGAACCAACACGACCTCCAAATGTTAGATGAACTAAACGAAGAAAACAAAGAAAATAGGCCTAACCATGAACTTTGGTAAAATGAAGATTATGTGCAACAACCACATCGAAAATAAGAACACAATTGTCAAAATCGAAGACGAAAAACTGGAAAAGTAGGACACTACATTTACCCAGCCAACAAATCTCAATGAAACCAACAAAAGAAGAAGAAATCAAGTGAATAATCATTCTAGGATGGCAAGCCTTTGGCAGAGCAAGCTCAACTTTCAAAAAACAAGACAATCCCATTAATCCTAAAAAGAAGAGTATACAACCAATGCATCCTCCCGATAGATATGGATCTGGAACCTGAAACCTAACCAAGAGACAGACCCGCAAACTGAGAAGCATGTAAAGTGCGCATGAAAGTATCATGCTCAACCTCACATAGAGAGATCACATAACAGCACAATACGTTAGGGAGGAAACAGGAGTCCAAGGCATCATAGAATCCACTAGAAAACTTACATGGCAATGGGCAGGCCATGTTGCAAGCATGGCAGATAACCGATGGACCAACAACATGAATCCCCAGAGATCATATGCGACACTGAGGTCGGCAGAATACGAGATGGAGAGACGAATTTGACGAATTCAGAAAATACTGGCTCAGGGGCACCCACGATAGAGAAAAGTGGTGGATCCTGGGGAAGGTCTATGTTCAACGACGGACGATAAAAGACTGATTATGATTATGATCAACGAGAGGTTATTCAAAACTTCTAGTTGTAAAGTTTAGCAAAAGTGAAATAACAGTGTATCTAGAGACGCTCAACTAGTTTGAAATGTTAGTATTTATTTTCTTCAAGAAAATGAGTAAAATAATTCATTTCAGGTGAACAGAAATACTTGCATAATATTTCCTATAATTCTTATCCGGGCGTAACACTATCTTTATCAAAATCGATTCTTCCTCTTTCACTACTTCAAGGCCTAATGGCATCGCCTTCAGACCTTTAATATTTACGTCGACATAAAGTTACATAGTGACGAAGGATTAAGTTGAAAAATATTTCCATAAGGAACAAATACACAATAGATTCAAATAGCTGGATTCTATGAAAATAGTTGAGGTAACCTTTCTCAGAAAAGCTACGTCTTTTATCTATTTCTATCAGAATACGTTTTAGAATCGATTATTAGTCCCGGAGGATAGAATCAGAGAGGAAATGTCTGCCGATTTGTATGTTTTAATTTTCCGTTCTCCTAAATAAAGAACACCGGGCACAATGTCTATGCAGGTGGGTGTGTCGCCGTATGCATGACCTGTTGACGTGTTCATTATAGCTATTAATATAATTTAGAGAATTATATTATCAGGACGTAAGCTCGCGAAATATTCGAAGGTTTTCTTTACCAGTGTTCCCTCCTGTCTGTCGGCTCTCTATCTTTCTCTCTCTCTCTCTCTCAATATATATATATATATATATATATATATATATATATATATATATATATATATATATATTCAAATGAAATTGAGCTAGTACAATGAAAACTTATGGAATCCTCTCTACAAAAATATTACACGCTTGCCTGCGATTATCAAGTGAGTCCTAATTTAAAAATCGATACGAGATCTTACGTATACTCTGTTTTCCTACGTCATTCTTTCCGGCGTTCCGGATTTGATTTTTTTAAATGATGCGTTACATTCTGCAATCTGGATTTGAAATTTACCCCAACACGTAATTAAAAGAAAAGGATTTTTTTTAAATCGAATCCTGAAGGTGGGACGTAATAGATATTTTTCTAATTCAAATCTAGAACGACGGAAAATATTTAAACATACGTACACGTCCTATTGGTAGTTATCAAGACTCACTTGATAATTGCAGAGAAGCGTAAAACAAATTTGTAGTGATGACTGCATACGAATTTATTATACACACACACACACACACACACACACACACACACACACACACAGTGACACAAACTCTCATACATATATGTGTGTGTGTGTGCGCACGCGCTCCTGTATGCAATACAACTCAAGGATACAATCATCGAATCTTTCTCGCCCTTTCATTTGTGCCTTCTATTACTCTACATCATTGAATCTTTTTCTTTCTTCGTCTTATTCTTCCTTTAAATATAACTTCAAATAATGCCTCTATTTGTTATTTCTCGTATCTTTTTAGTTTCTGGTCATTCTTTTCTGTCTTAATCTTCTTTTATTCATTATTCCCCCTTTCTACGATTACCTACACTTTTCTAATTTCAATCTTATTTCTTCCGGGAAAACATACATTCCCTGTCTCTTTTTTAAAGTACCAACCTATTTCCATTAATTATCATATCCTAATTATATATATATATATATATATAGTGAAAACACAGACACCTCACAAAGCTAGATCGTACCTTAATCTTGACTTTTCCAAACCTCCTCCGTGTTTCCTAAAATTTCCGAACTTTCACCATATATATATATATATATATATATATATATATGTGTGTGTGTGTGTGTGTGTGTATTATCATCATTACTTGCATTTTCAAACCAGTTGCTGGGTTGTCAGTGCTGGCTAAAGACTGAACGACTGCTAGTCTCCTCAGGTCCCCAACCGTCCACTCTGCATTCTCAGAGTCCACAACAGTGCTGTAGTTTACAGTTTCACATCAGTTGCCCCATGGTTGTCGCTGAAGGCTGAATGACAGTAAGTCTACTCGGGTCTTAAGCCCTCCTTTCATATCTCCCTCATCTATCACAGCAGCGCTGTGGTTCGTACCTCCACCACTACTTGGGATGTTATGTTTGGCTTTGTTTTGTTTTGTTTGTTCCTTTCTCTTTTGCCTTTTCTCTCCTCTTCTCTCTGTTAGGCCACAGCTAACAGCTGGGGGTCGTAGATTTCTAGCACTCTCCTCAGTATTCGTGCAGTCCCCGGCAGCGCTATGAACTGTATAGTTTCGATCCTTCCTTTTATCCCTAGTTCCCCCAATCTCGCTTTCAGTGTCTTTGGTACAGTCCCGAGTGCATCTACAATTACTGTTACTACCCTGACGTTTATGTTCCACAACTTTTTCAGCTCCCTTGCCTGGCCTTAGTATCTTACCCGTCTTTTCATTCTCTTTCTTATATACTCTGTGATCTGCAGGCACGGCCACGTCTATTATTTTGCAGGTTCTTCTCTTCTCCGCAATTGCTGGGTCCAGATGATTATTATTATTATTATCATCATCATCATCATCATCATCATCATCATCATCACCACATATATACAGGTACAAACAAACTTTAAATACATGATATAACACATATATGGACACAAACAAATCGTTCACTCTAAGACTACAAACAAATGCAGCACACACGAAGGAGTCCGGACATTGGTCATCCATTCATTTATTTATTCATCTTTCACCTAGGATACAAATGTATGAGGGAGTATTGTCATCACATCTTGTTGACCATTCATATATATATATATATATATATATATATATATATATATATATATATATATATATATATATATATATATATATATATATAGTTCAGCATTGTACGTGCGCCCTTTCCTTGCCCTCCACTATTATTATTATTATTTTTTTTTTCAAAACACTCGTTTTCAAAGACAACAGAAATCTCATCGATTCAAAGCACCAAGAATTCATTGGGGAAAAATATTACTGCGTTTTTTGGTCTTTTGCTTGTGAAACGAATTTAATCCTATAACAAACTAAAGGATTGAAAATTAAGGAGTAATGAACAGTAATAATTCACAGTGTCTCATCCAATGAAAAATAAATAATAAAACACAATGGACCCTCAAATTTTGTGGATTTTCAGGGCGTAGGTCCCTTGCAAAATTTCAATTTATCGAATATCTATAGACTCCGTATTAATACTAAACACCTACCACTATATTGTACTCTATTGAACGTAATGCAAGCAATATTGTACATTCACCATTCATAAAATGTCGACACAACGATATAGATTGTGATTTTTTACATAAAATAAAAAATTTAAAAGAGAGAGAAAGAGAGTATACCTGTACTTGAACTTTAAAAAAAAGAATTTTCTACATAAATTTATGAATAAATTTAAAGTAATGTAATAGCAATGTACTATACACTTAACGTCTTATACCTTTAATATTTACTGAACTTCATGGTCTTTTAGCATTTCGCTGTCTGCAGTCTTTGCGTCACGCTGAATTCTCATATATATTTCAAAAATATTTTTGTACAGTGCTCAGTACAGAATTTCACTGTAGCCTGCAAATCCCATTTAACGACAAAATTGCAAAAAAATTAAATCCACGAAATGAAAACCACGAAAATAGAAGGGTCAACTGTAATGTAGTCAATTTTTTTTCATTTTTTTTTTTTAATGTCTGATTAATTCAAATGTTATGTTCGAGAACAGTGAGGGATGGACTGTGGAAGCTTATAATGACTGCGACTGGTTAGAAAAGGGGATTGGAAGAGTAATAGAATCTGACAACTACTCCTCGGATACTACTTACAGTGTTAAAGATTCTCAGTGAATATGTGAGGTAAAAAACACTGATACCTAGATAAGAATTATTTTATTGTAAGAAATGTTTGTGTCATTTCATGGACGAAAATTCCGGTACGAAAACTATTTGTTTTTAATGTTAAGTACCAGAGATTTAATTGAAATGACCTCTGCTGATCTCCGACGCTAACCTCACGTAGCCTATTTCACATTTTTTGCAAGTCTGCATACTAAATGTTAGGTCAATAGACCTTATAGCTTTAACGTGGAAAAGACACTAACAAACGGTATTATACACACACACTCACACACACACACACACACACACATATATATATATATATATATATATATATATATATATATATAGAGAGAGAGAGAGAGAGAGAGAGAGAGAGAGAGATAGGTAAAGGTACTTGTATAAAGGATGAAAAGGGATAGAACAAAAATTGTGGTTGATTTTGAAAGAACACGTATGTATATGTATGATTGGAAAACGCGGGTAAACATGAGTTAATATTTATTCAGTCATAATTTAGGTGATCAATTCGCCTGACTTGTCGTCAGACAAAGACTGGTCAAAATGATGGCACAAAGCCCAGAGAATCAGAGGACAGGGGAGGGAGATACTTATCTATGTGGTGGTGTTGGAAGGCCAAGATATGTCAAAGTTATGGGAGGGGGAAGCTCATAGGTAATGACTCAATATGAATATGTCTGTGCGTGTATATGAGTGTGATTGTATTTGAAGCTTTGGTGTGCGTCATGGTGGTTCCATGTGTGTGTGTGGATATGTAGTAGTATAGCAGAGCTGAAGTGAATAGATTGTGGGTGACTGTGTGTTTTGTCAATGTGTGCGTGATAATCATTCTGTCATACGCAAGATTTATTGTATACATTTATGTATGTACAAGTGTGTGTGTGTGTGTGTGTGTGTGTGAAAAGGTTGTATACATGTGTCTATCGTCAGGTCTCATTGTGTAGGGAAGGTTTGTGTGTTTTGGTGGATGTGCGTCTTGTATGCATGTTGCTAATGCGTTGAAATGGTTAGCACTAACTTGCAACAATTTGGGGGTTCGGTTCCGTGGAAATGGATGTTTTGTTGTTTTGCTATTTACCTGGCCAGGTATTTCGTAATACTTCAAAATTCCGGTTGCTGTGGTATGGTGTCGTTTATTGCAGATCCGACTATATGACAACTCTTTTTGGGGTGGATGTATTTAATCATCATAGCTTGTTTAAGGTCAAAGTTCTGCCCCTTTTCATTCCGATGAATGATTAATGCGTAGTCTGTTAGCAGGGCCTGTCATCACTAGTATAGTCTTCTTTTTTTTCTTTTTTTCCCAATAATCCGGACGTTTCTCCAAGGTATGATTTCGGGGAGACTATGCAGGGTATTTGGTATACGCCTGCCTCGTAGGGTGTGTTACCTTACATTTTCCTGAGTACTTGTTTGAATGTTTTGAATGTCGTTGTGACGATCTGTAGGCCTAGTTGATTAATATATTTTCTGCGCTTTGCAGTGGCTGAATTGGTCTGCAGTATACGTCTGTCTGAGTTACTGTTCATTGGTTTATTTTCTTCTGTGTTGCTGTTGTGTTTTATGGTGTTGTGAATTTTATGTGCTACCCTCCTTGTGTTTTGTATGAATGGATATGGGTAGCTTGGTGTGGTGAATGTTTGCTTCAAGTATTTCTCTTCATCTGTTAAGTTGGGGGCTACATATTCTTAGGGCACTTTGGTTGAAACTTACAATTAAGCCTGATTTAATCCTGATGTGGTGGTATCAATAGAAGTTTATGTGTTCATCTGTGTCAGTTGGTTTTCTGCATACGCTGCGTTGTGGGTTAGTGTCTGTTGCCACTTCTGATCGGAACAATGGGGAGCACTCAGATTTTTCTTGTGGGGTACTACGTGTCAGTTACCGACATCGTCCATTAGATCAAGGGTTTACTTGCATGGCCTAGTAAATGTGTCGATGGTTGTAAGATTGTTCGGTCCTAGATTTTCTGTTGGAGTTTTCTTTTCCTAGGCAGATAGTAGGGTGCGGTTGAGAAGTCTACTGCCCCTCTAAGGTGCATCCGACGATGAAGCTGGCTGAATTAGAGTCTGAACTATGAGCAAAACAGTAATGAGAGCAAATACATTTTGTGGCTTTGTGGTATCTGATGATGAAAAGGCTCAGCAGTAATTTACCTTGATCCCAAGGAGTTTTCCTATTGCAGTGAAGACACCACGTGCTGTACAAGTGCCATTGAGATGTTTTGTTTTTTTTAGTTTTGTTTTCTCTTTCAAATACCAAAGAAATGTTAAGACTCAATTAAAAAATGTGAGAAATACATGAAATAAAAAAACTAAAAATACATTTCAAGTTACTGTTTATACTTCTTAGCTTTAGGGAGAATTTCCGACTAACACGCGCCATTTGATCCATGCACAAAAGGAAATATACGTGCAAATATGAACGGGAGACAAAACATCTAAAAACTTATTACCTTGAGGGCGGATGGATTAATACACACGAGTTTTCCTATTGACGTATACAGATACGTACGCGTAATATATACACGTACCTATAGCGACACACTTCTTGAGCCAAAATTAAATCAATATTCTGAAAGCTGGTTTAACACAATATTATACGTATATGTGTGTATGAATATCAATTTAAAAAAAATCCTGTATATTTACAGATAGATACACAGATTGATACCCACAGAAACATATCAATGACGTCAAAGACTTTCACTTACTCACTCTCAATCTGTGTGTACATTGTCCAAGTATTTGAACCACATCAAGCAATTTAGCCAGCCAATAATCATCGAGGTCCCCCCATTTCCCGGGCCATCAAAGTCCTCCACATGAGACGACATCCCGTGGCCGTCACAGGAAATTACAACGCTGCGGTCAGTGCTCTGCAAGTTGTCCCCACTGAAATTTTGCCTTCCCTTTCCCTGGACTTTCCATCAACACATCGAGCCAGCCTCCTGCTGTCCCAGCGTCTCATTTGTTGGGCCGTCGATCGTCGTGCGGGCATTTAGCGCGTTAAATGGCGTGGAAAAGACGCGAGAGGAAAAAACCCAGGAGACGAAGACCAAAAGCTGTTAGACCTCTGTAACTATTTTACGGGGCTCAAGGGTTCGTATTGGGCTGAGTTATCACAATGCTTTTGATCCTCATCGTTGTCTCATTGCATATAGGTGCATTAAGATGCGTTATTTACATGCGTTGGTGTATCTAGCGTTCGTGTTTATCCTTATGATAAAATCATAATCCTACACACACACATACATGTTTCAATGTTAAATATTAAGTATATATGCGCATATCATGTTTTGCGATAAGACACACGAGATATACTATCATTTGATTTTAAAATTCGTATTGAAAATGGTGAAAATGAAAGATTGTCAACAGTTGAAGCGTGATATCATTTTCCATCCAACAGTGTTTATTTGTATGTAAGAAGAAAATGTATAAGTGCATACAAATCCTCCCAATATATATATATATATATATATATGTATATGTATATATATATGTGTGTGTGTGTGTGTGTGTGTGTGTGTGTGTGTGTGTGTGTATGTGTGTAAGATATGACGGTGCTTTACAAGAATAGTGTCATAGATTCTATATTTTACGATTTGAAAAGAAATTCTTTATTCTGACCCTAAACTTTTTACCTGCAAAACCCATTCTCAAATGTAAGTCTGACTTGCTCATACAATACAAGTATTGAAATTAAACTGAATGAGAATTTATCATAAGGAGGTTAGAGAGCTAGTAGTCAAGTTTATTGGATTACACCAACTTTAACAAAAGACCAAACTCATCGAACACCTAACAATTGCTCCAGTGATTCGTGCTAAAATTGTCTTTGTCTAGATAAATTTCTACCAGTTCCTGATTTATGTTTCAGCGAAGCGTACAATTAATTCAAGTAAAAGCATGATATCAGATTGAAACTCAAGAAAAGCACCAGTACAAGATTCGGACGGTCAAGATTACGCTGTTAATAATCCAATCGATATAACATCGACGAGACAGTGAAACGGCAAAATAACTTTTGACGATGTGTCCTCCAAACGAGGACCACAAAGCAAAAAACAGGATGGACACGATGCGAGCCATCTTTTCAAAGATTTCTCAGAAGTTACGCCATGGGGATGAAACAAGCCTCAAAAGAGAGAAAGAAAGGAAAGGCCTCTGAAGCAGATAACATTACCATCGATCAACTCAAAAAAGCTTCTATCATCATGACATGGGAAACTAGATATTCTATTCAACTTATGCTTGAAACAAAGTAAAGTCTCAGAAGATTAGAACACTGCAATCATAATGCTGTTGTATGAAAAAAGAAATCTGATAGACCCCAACAACTACAGACCAACTACTTAAACCTTTCATCAAAAATAATAGAATCGGAAATAAGGCGAATTTTTGCAACATCATCGTCCTCCACGACCTTCAACTAATGCTAAATGAACTGAATGAAGAAAGCAAGGAATTCGGCAAAACAAAGGTCATGTGCTACAATCACGTCGGAAATAAACTCACAACTATCAAAATCGAAGACGCAAAACTGGGAAGAGCAGATCCGTAAATCTACCTAGAACAGCATATTTCCATGAAATCTTCAAAAGAAGAAATCAAGCAAAGAATCATTCAAAGATGGCAAGTATTTGGCAGAGCAAGCTCAGCCTTCAAGAACAAGAAAATCCCATTAATCCTAAAAAAAGGAGTATACAACCAATGTATCTGCCCGATAGTCACCTACGGAGCCGAAACGTGGAACCTAGCCGAGAGACTGGCCCTCAAACTGAGAACCATGTAACCTGCATATGAGAGAATCATGCTTAACCTCACATGGAGAGATCACGAGACAAAAAACAGGTGTCTAAGACATCATAGAATCTATTAGAAAACTCAAATGGCAATAAGCTGGTCAAGTTGTAAGAATGACAGCCATTCATAGACATCACGACTCACCACATGGATCCTCAGAGATCACATGCGAAACTGAAGCCGGTAGAATACAAGATTGGGAGACGAACGAGGCAAATTCAGAAAGTATTGGCTCTGTGACACTCATGATAGAGAGGTATAGCAAATCCTGGGGAGTATGAAAGAATGATGATGATGATGTTCGAGCCTTGAGTATGAAAAACATTCAACGATGGTGTAAGATATGAGATTCCGAAATCACATAATGGACCAATTCAACCGTCTTACGGAAGCAAACGAAGTTGTTAGAAATAAAGTTTTATCAAATAACAAAAATATCAAAAACATCGTACATACCAGACACAAATTCAACCGTTGAGTTCAAGTATAATCCTAAAAATAGAATAACTTTTGAAGAGTAGTATAACGTTATGAAAACATCTTTAAGAAGAAAAAAAGAATGCAAGAACTGTTCAGAAGAGCAAAAAGTACGACTCCTATTGAGAAATTGAGCAAGAACACAATAAAAAAAAAACTGGCGACCTAAGAATGGTAGACACCATACAATGTTTAACCAAAGTCTTTGGTGAAAAGCCATCTCTATTTCATATAGAGTTCCTGCAACTTAGAAAAATGTGAATGTCAACTTTGTCACTTACGCACTAGAATTGATAGAAAATCTTAAAGATTTGAACGGGAGGAACTGACTGACTATTCTTTTTTTCCTTTTTTTTCTCATTGAGAATATTTATGGATTTGAAAATAAATAATATTCCAGATAGACTAAAATGATATACAGGTTCGAATATATCATATCATAGACAACCTGGAACAATCGGTTCCGAAATAACCCCAAAAGTTTTCAGAAAACGAAAAGTCCTTTGAAAACTGAAATAAAAATATCTGATGAAATCAAATGTTCTGTTATTTTCCTTGGTATAACTATAAAAACACAGGCAATTGATATTGGCAAAAACAAGTTAAATGTTCTCGGTACCGACTGGTGAAAAATGTTGCCTTTCGGGACTCGTAATTCAATTTGTAATTCGGTAAAGTCCATTTCAAGTAAGATAATTCGGTTATACGTACAAAAAATATAAGAAAAAACCCAGTACTATTTATTGAAAAGCGTTTGAGTACCAAGGCTAAAGCATCGTTATATGTACAGTTCGACTAGCGTTCGAAAAGACTAGTTCCGTTCGTTGCAATTGAAGGTGCAACTTTGGAGCTAAACAGACTTGAAAAGCTGGGGGCTATTTCGTCCGAATACATTTCATCTTGGTTGCCACCACCAGTGATCGTCAGAAAAAGCAACAATTAATCATATGTTTGCGCCGATTTTTAGACCGGTATAAACAAACTGCCAGAGGATCACCACTGATGGCTGAAGAGTTTTCTCAACCAAGATTAATCCATCAGACGCATACTTCCAAGTACAAGTCGAACAAAATTGCCAACTTTTACTAACGATAAACACACACCAGGAATTTCTCTGATGCAATCGACTACTGTTTGGTGTTTGATGTGATCTAGCAATATTTCAGCAGATTATGGGCATGATGTCAGTGGACTTTATTTTTTTTGCATAAACTTATTCAGACAACATTATATTTCAAAGCCAAACTGCTGGACTAGAGAACATGTTAAACTCTTCGAAAAAAGGATTTTATAGGAATTTGGATTCAACATTGCGAGTTGAAAAGTGCGAACACATTATTGACAGCATAAAATATTTTGGTCAAATTATAGACAAAGGTGGGTGCTGGCCGGATCTTGAGAAAATAAAAAGGATTAACAGAATATGCCAGCTCCCAAAACATTGCAACGCTACTATTTTTCTTGGACTAATTATTATAACTACTATGTGCCTAAATACATGAAATTGGTCAGTTGACTGCCAGAAGTTTTAAGGTAATATAAAACAAATATTAACAATCAAATTACTACATTAACACTGAATTCAGAAATAGAAATTCTTTGGTGATAATGAATAAGATGTTGGCGATGTAATCTTACAGGATTTCAAAACAGCTGAAGAAAGCTATAGCACATGCCCCAAGACCATTTCTAACGGCTAAAATAGATCATAACCAAATAGAAAAAGAGTTTTTGCACTAAAAAAATCCACAAAATGAGACTTGTTTGGAGATTTACGTTGCAACTTTAATTCCTTATTCGTAATTCCCAAAAATGCACAACCTTTAGAATTAGTAAAGAAATGGTCACTGCCACAATAAAAATGTAGGCAAAGGTTGTTTTTTTTTTTTAAGATTACCTGTAATACGGTAAGAGCATTCACAGTTTTTCAGGACATCAAGTAAGAATCTGAAAATGATCTAACTTTACAAAGTGTTGTAAAATGTTTAAAATTTCGATGGAAAGGATACAAAAGTGATAAAGAATCTCACCAATATTTCAGGAAGAAAATCTATGTATCTTTGATGACTTATATCCGTGGGATGTGTTTCAGTCCAAACACCGTAGCGTTAGCAAATGCTTGAACAATTTCACTTCGGCCATTCGGATTATCCTGCATGGCTAATGCTACGATATATTTATATGTATTATCTAAAACATAAAGGAAATGGTAGAAAGTTCCAAAAAATGTATAGTAGCCGATAAAACTGCGACAGAAGTTCAACCATGGCAAAAACAAGTACCTACGGTCCATATCACACCTGGATCAAGCAGGAACAACTGCAACTATTCAATCACATTAGATTCGCAAACAGAATAACCTAAAATCTCGATAAGTAAAAAAGCGACATAAACAACTCCATCAGCATTTTTATACGAGTTGTTTTCCAGATTCCAAATAGAATCTTCTTTCAAATTCATTAGAACGAGCACTGCTCCCAATCAGACTGATTGAAGGTGGCCATCGACAAGAAGCCTTCGGGGTGAAGACAAATGGCATAATAATCTATTAAGATGAATCTGGATTGCATATTACGTCTAGGCTTGAAATCCTTCACTAATCAGCGAATCCACCAGATATTGCAACTTCAGTTATTCATTTATTTTGTTTTTTTACAGAATTCTCAAAATTAAAAAATGACGATTCTTCAGAACCCTTCAAGAGAAAGATCTGGAAAAATCGTTGGAGGGTGGAAGTGTGGTCGATGGTAGGATATAGCGGAACAAAACGTTAAACATGTTTAATTGAGTAGAACTGCAACTGAACAATTGCATACCCCAAGGAAATATTGGCGGTGCGACGTCCACGAATTTTGGGAAAAGGTTATGTCCATCGACGGACGCTAAAAGACTGTTACAGCTGCTGATTATGATCTTTAATTTTCGCTTAATGAACTGAACGACCTTTTCACGCTTTTTCACGTTACCAAATATCTGTTTTTCTGGGATTTTGTTTTGCGTCTTTTGTTTCTTCACCATTAAATCATTTATTTTTTCTTCACATTTTTCTTCATTCGTTGTTTTTCCTCCGATTATTCTGATATATTTCCCTACGCTTCACATTTATTATTCACTATAATTGTCTCTAGATATTTTTTTATTTTCATCATCACCATTTTTTATCACGTTTTTCCGTGATCCTCATTTGAAACATCGGCTTAATCTTAGTCTTGTGCTTTTTTGTCAACAATGTTAATACAATTTTTTTCGAACGATATTCTCAAGACTGTCCACTGAATGATTTTTGTCCAGTTATGAAGTCAAAATTTGACTTTCATAGTGTTACAGTCTGAAATTTCCAGCCCTAAATCCACACATTAACCACCGAGCTTAACACGCTAAGGTCGTTGTTTTTGTTTCTTTTGTGTGTGTGTGTGTGTGTGTGTGTGTGTGTGTGTGTGTGTGTGTGTGTGTGTGTGTATGTTTTGTTTTGTTTTTTCTTATAGCCGTTATTCGACATCGAGTTGGTTGGACGTAATGATAATCATGATATCATCGCTCTTGTTATCATGCGAGAGTGAGAACCGGAAACAGCTATGCTAAGCAGTTTACTTGTACGCATGCGTGAACGAAAAGATTGAAAGCAGTGACAGGAAAGAGCTAACTCTTTTCCTGGCAAAGAGGGAAACAACCGCATGTGAACGGTCACGGGAACGAATGAGGATAATGGAGGTGCAGTGGGAAACGATAGAAAAAGGGCAAAGGGTAATAAGAAACAGAGAGAGAGAGAGAGAGATCAAGTAGGGTGGCTTTCGAATGAAGATTGACGTTCATCGGTTGGCAGTCTTTTAGTGGCTATTATGCTTTTTATTATAGCCTTCTTTATTTTTAGCGAAGGAGGTAATTATGTGTCCAGTCGTCTTTGACTGTTTTGTCGGGATGCGTGTATGCATCTTGTGTGCGTTACTCATTTAGTACTTGCGTTTGTTTTACGAATCTCAATGCGGTTTCATCCCTTTTCTTCTCAGTTGAAGCATTCAAGTGACCGGACCAAATTTACTTGCTTTATTCCACTTTCTTTCTTTTTTTTTAGCGTAATTGCATCTGATATTTGACTTTTCTTCTCTTTTTCAATTCAGCATTGGTTTGTCTATTTCTCATCTTTTTTGCATTTTACAGTTTTTATTTCTTGAATTTCCTGGTTTAAATCATCTGATCTCGGACCTGCTGACAGTGAATGATTTGCTATTTTGAAGTGCCTTTTTCACATAAACTTTTATTTTCGTAAAGCAATAACGTTGACATATAAATGAAAGGAATAAATAGAAATCTTTAGTCCTGTTGTTTCATTCATCTTGGATATAGCTCAAAATCTGATAAACAAATATTTGCCCTGTGAAAAGTATTGAGAAATCAAAAGCTACTCTTTCATACATACAGACAGATAGACAAACATACATGCATTGACTAATAAGTTACTACAGGCTTCATAAACGCATGAGTATATAAATGATAGAGTACATAGTTGTCATTTAGAATATGTCTTGAAATTCGATACACCATATTTCTTTTGGTGTGTATCCCAACCGCTCAATTCAAACCATATCTCAACATTCCCAGAATAAAGATTACGATAACTATTGAATAAATCTATTGTCAATAATCAGATATTCAAATCAAATGTTTGCATACAGAAATGGCCTGATGTGCACAAATTGAATTGAATAAGTAGATAGATAAATTGTAAGTTTTTTTCCTTCAGCTGCATTCTGTTCAATATTAATGACCACAATACAACTTGAAAAAAACAGTCTCCCGTGTTAACATAAAATTTAGCCAATAATTTCTTCATAATTTTATCAAGTTCAAACGTTAGCTGATGATTCTCTGTCATCTTCGCTATGTTCATTACTTTCCTTCAGCCAGACACCGCACAGGGTTCTGTTAGCTGAAAGTACCCGGAGTCTGCTGGTAATTTCCATAGACCTCAGTAAATATTTCGAGAATTACAACTTGGCAAAATGATAATATGTATATATATTCTGAGGAACGAATCCCAAAGATAATTATTCCCATAAAACTTTCACACAAGAAAGAGACACGATAGTATTCACGACTGACAGTTCTGACATCTCCAGGAAACCTACAAGCGACCAGTCTGAGTCAATTTTATCGACACTACTTTTCTCCACAAATGTGCTTTGCTCTCCTCTTCCATTGTTTCAAGTCATTTCTTGAATTTCACACTATAATCAAACCAGCTCTCTTCTATCCCTGTTGCTAATAAACCGATTCAATTGATTGGTGTTCGGAATCATCCGTTCTCACTGTTTAATCTTGTCATTTCCTACTTGGATATTATAAAATTACAATTTAAGGCCACGAATAAAAGTGATAAAATACTCTTTCCCGAGCATTTTTTGATCCAAATGAGGTTGAAACAATCCAACACAAGACTCCGATATTTGCCAAATGAAGCAAATATTCAGAAAAAGAATCACTGAACTAGCTTAGATGAGGTCAAGTTTAAATCATGCAGTAGAAAACTGTTTTCTTCTGATATTATGAATGCGTTAATGCTAGTCAAGCCGGTTAATTTGAAGGCCAAAGGCTTCTCGATATATACACTGAACTGAGAAAATTCACGAACATTCGACGCAAGAGACATAGAACAATAGCTAATGTTTACGAACTTTCTTACGATCCAAATACTTGACTGCCATTAACGTAATGATTCAACTTTCATGTATCAAATAAGGAAACATAGTAAATGAGGGCATCATTTCATTTGATGATACTCTGTAACAGTTTTTTTTATTCTTTTTCTCTTCTTTCTCTCACTCCCCTCTCTCTATATGTACATACAGATGTATAAACGCACACATACGTACACACACACACACACACACACCCACACACACACACACACACACACACATATATATATATATATATATATATATATATATATATATATATATATATATATATATATATATATATATATATATATTTACATCACACTAGTATGTCCGTTAGCACTGAAACAATGAGTTCTAGAAGATTCCTACAATTTTTTCCGAAAAAAACAAACAAACATTCTTTTTAAAAGATTTTAAAATATATCTGCGACCCCCAATAATCTACCCCCAGGCGTTCCAATCCGACCGGCTTACAGTATTTCATCCAAGAAGAAATAAATGATGAACTAATTCTATAAACTTTTGAGCTAATTTTGCCTGCGGGAAGATAGGAAAGGATGCGTACATGCGTGTAGGTCTCTGCTACTATTTCATCCACAAAAGTGGTACACGTTATTCTAGATGAATTTTTTTTTTAATTTTTAGGTGTCTGCGAAGTAAACGTCTGCATTTGTTAGCTGTTCTTTAAGTAAAGAAAAAAATGTTTTTTAGACGACGTATTGTATCATGCTGTGTATGGTAGCTCTGGCACAACAAATCCAACCGAGTGAAAACGGAAGAATGTCTTGCAACTTGGTGTAGTCGGTGATTGTGACTATTGTGATTCAATATGTGATTCGATGTATTGTTTCATAAATTCTTCGACAATGGATTTCTAAGACAATGGAGATGATATGCAAGTAATGCGGCAAATTTTCTGAATTCTCTGTATTTATTTATTTTAAACAGATTTTCACGATGATGCTTCTTTGAATCCATTTAATTCCGTATATCCTTAAATATGTTAGCGAGCGTAATAATGAATCTACGAGCATGGGCATCCGATGCCACTTTTCCAGGAGGAGAGGGCAATAGAATATATCTATGGGGGCTGCATATTGGTATATTCGGGATACGTCTTTGCAGCGAACCCGTTACCAGCGAAGAATAATACAATTGTTCACGTGGGTACATTAGGTTGGGGTTACATAAAACAGTTCAACAGCACCACGATCTTTTATTGACTATAAGGTTCCAACTTTCAAACCCCCTCATCCAAGGCGAGGAGATCTAATCCCGGGAAAGGGATGCAAATACCACGTTGACTTCCCCCATGCAGACGCCTGCATCCATGAATACAGGTCAAAGGAAAAAAAATCACAATGTAGCGTTCATGTGCGCTACCCAGAAAACGTAATCCGCGTGAAATCATAAAGATTTAAACGCATCCTGGAAATTGTACCGGGATCGGTTGGTTGATAGCAAATTTATGGTGAAAACACTGACTGAAGTAATAAAATTAGAATTATTGTATCTATTTATAACAATCAAAATCTTAAAAAATCATTGATTTTCGTTCAGATCTTAAGTATTAAAACGTATTAAGTATTAAAATGCTCCCTTAAAAGTTCTTGGTTAGTTTGTAAACAAATGAGTAATTTTGAAATATTTGATGCAACAGCTATTCTAAAAAGATTGAATAGAAAAAAAAAACATCTTTTCATCCAAAAGGTAAAAAGTATAAATTTTCCGTGAATACCCATTTGAGACAAAAAAAAAAATAGGAGAAAATACAAGTATGATTGATATACAGACCGCTTTCAGCTAAATTTGCACAACACGCATGAGTAAATAACATTTAAACATGAATCAGCTATAATCATTTAGCTTCGTTGAGAAATTAAAGTCTTTCCCAAGCGAATCATGACACAATTCTGAAAAATGATTAAAAAAGAAACTGAAAAACAGCACACTTGATGCGAGTAAATGAAAAAATAAGTTCCAAAAACCCGAGAACGTAAGAAAAAATAGAGAAATCAGGCACTTGATTTTTTCATTATTCCTACTTTCTTTGTTTTCGTCCCTTTTTCTTCTTTTTTTCTTCCCTTTTTTTTATCAGATGAATCTCTTTTTATCTTGGGTGGTAGCGGGGTTTCACGCAAGCGAAGCATGGGTGGCACATCAAACGAAGTGGCTTTACTGATAAGATTTTTCTGATAGCCCAATTTTTCTCTCTCCTTAGCATTTCTTTTCTTTAATGAAGCTGTCGACAAGGGTGTGTAAAATGGCGTCTACCCGTTGTTGGTGGTTTGCCTTTCAAAGAAAAGCCGCAGTCACTAAGTGTTCCTTTGTACGAGACGCGGCGTTTTTATGGATCCATATTTTATATGCTATAAGAAACGTTTTGTTCTGTCGGGTGGGGGTTCATTTTTTAACCATCTATTTTGTTATTTGTTGTTAGTTGATTTGTCCATATGTAAGCTGTGTCAGTTCGCCTTGTTTTATTATCGTTACAGTTATGCTTCATTTTGTATTTCACATGCCCTCTTTAAATGTTTCTTCCTCAGTTTCTTTTAACTTTTACTTCTTTTTCTGACAGCATCTTTTTATGTTTGTTTATTAGTTTTTTGTGTTATTTCATGGTATAATAAATGTTGTTTTGGGGAGCTTCGCCTGGTTTGTAAGCCACCCTTGCAGACTATTACGAGTTTGATATTCACTGAATGCCCCACATTTGTGTTATTCCGTCGTAAAATTTAGAAGAGTAAATAGTAAGTGGGAAAAGTCACAGGGGAAAAAGTCATATTTTACGATATCGTGCAGTACAAAAAACATCATTAGAAAAAATATTTCTGGACATTTTCCACAATATTCTAACTTTCTTGATTTATAATAATAAAATCCTTTTTAATGAAATAAGCACTATATAATCAAGTGAATGTTGGCGACTAAAATATTATTTAATTCATATCAGGTTATTCTGCATGAATCGTCTTTTATGACGATAAATTGCACATAGTAAAATGAAATATTCTAATAAAGT
Organism: Thysanoteuthis rhombus; assembly: GCA_963457665.1. Lineage (NCBI taxonomy): Eukaryota > Metazoa > Mollusca > Cephalopoda > Oegopsida > Thysanoteuthidae > Thysanoteuthis > Thysanoteuthis major. The sequence goes on from OY735198.1 coordinate 30,380,743, forward strand.
CTATATCGATTTTTAAAATCTAAATCATTTAACGTTACGTCAGTTTTCTCAGTGCAAACAACTTTTCAAACACAAGTATTTCTGAATTTATATTGTTTACACAGGTGGTTACTCTATGAGAATTTTTGTTTAATCCTTTTCCTACTAATAACACTAAATCTCTCCGATAAAATTAACATTTCTCGAGTATCGAGTTTTTTATTATAGACTCATATCATTTTGTTGTTCAAAGTCTTCAATCATTGCAACTGTTAAGGCCTAAGAAACTTCAAATCAATAACGAATTAAAACATTATTTACATTGAATCCGCAAAAATATGCAAATATTTAGTATTTTAGATAGTATTTTAATGGTAAACACTTCGTTTGATAAAATAACTTATTTACTAAACGTGACTCATTGTCAGAAACGGCAACTCGTGGAATAATGCAATATAAATTAAATATGATTTTAATCGCCAACACCTACTTCATTATGATTTTTTTCTAATGGGGTTTTCCCTATCAAACGATATCGTTCCTTATGACTTCTTTCAGAGACTTTTTCCCCATGATTTTTCTCGGATCCGAATAAAACCCAATAATGAACATTTCAGTAACTTATTTATGAACGATTCTTCCACTGTGGATTATCCTTTATGAAATATTAGTCATTCTTTTCAGGAAGGAAAATGTTAGTGGTGATAATATTACAATATAAATAATATTTCTAATAAAATTCCGAAAACATAAGTTTACTATTATTAGCAAAAGTACAGAAGCCATTTTATTACCATTGGCCAGTTTTCCTACTCCCAAGTGAACCACATATCAAAAATTTCACAAATGTAGGTAGGCTCTTAACTGAATATTCTAGCGTTGATGTTCGTCACTATTGGTGCTTATAGTATTAAAATCATTTCTGTAACACTTTCCAAGAAAACGTAAGAACGAGATTCTCTTTATAAAAGTCCCTTTCACGGCCTCTACTCAAGTGAGCTCTATCTGCATCTTTTGATCAGTAATTTGTACATAAAACTCAGTACCACATTCGTTCATTTATTAATCTCGAACGTTGATGTGTTTATTTTATTGGGTTATTATTTTCATTTGAGTTATTTTCTTACTAGGATTTTCTTTTAGATTTCTTGCTTTTCTTTTGTCATTTTTTTTTTAATCTGACGAGCGTCTACTCATTTTTCTTTCTTTATAAGAAAAGCTGTCAACTGAAACTGTCAACATTGGTTTCTTCAGTTCAAAGTGATTTTGATTGGCTGGCGATACTTGTGTCACGCGTATCGGTTGCACCAATGGAGTTTGAGGGCAGGAAATTTGAACATTTGCCACTTATTATGTGTAGTAAAACAGTTTTTTTTTTACCCCTGCCCTCTAAATCTATACGGGCGTTCAATTTACGATGTAATTTTATGCTAGATTGTTCCCTTAGTTTACCTCCGACGGCGTTCACGCTTGTTTCCGGAAATTCACTGCTCAACAGATGACGAGAGAAGTAATTTGTCTATTGATTCCCCCTAATTCTATTTTTTAATTGATCATCCCCAACAAAACATGCTACCAAAAGACGTTGGACACACGATGGTTTCTATGTAGTGACTAACCAGACCTTTTTCTATTTTGTTTTTTATTTTATTTCATTTTAATCTCTTTGAATTGTCCTCAATTCCGTCCTTTTTTCACTCGTTTTTTCCTCTTTTCTATCTCGAATGACGACGATCGCACATGAAAGTGAAGTTCGGAGTTTAAGTCTCGATTGTGAAATGCAGGAAATAATGAATCACTTTTGAGTAGCTTTGTGTCAATGAAAATCACAATGAAAACTTATGCTTTTTTATTCCTTCATCTCTTCTTCTCACACAGAGGTGTAACTGAGAAAAAGGGAGGTGAGGGCTATTTGAAAACGCCCAAAAGCCCCCAATGGAAGGAGGTCCCCAAAACACTATAATTAGTTGTTCACATATTGTGTCGCTACTGATATCCTTCCATAACAAGAATATATTCGTATATATATATGAATTGCAAAAATTTGATAATTGTTGTTTTTAATAATTACAGTGCGTCTATTTTTAGCAATTTTTTTTACATGAAGTCCCTAGGAGCGCTTGTTTTCACGTTTTCTTTTCTTGTTTCTCTCCGTCTCTCTCTCTCTCTCTCTCTCTCTCTCTCTCTCTCTCTCTCTCTCTCTCATTTTTCTTTCACCTTTCCTGTCTTTACCTTTGTGATTTTTTCTCCCCTCTCTATTCCTTCTTTTCTCTCCTTTACCAAACGCGTCTGATGTCTCCCATCTCTCTCGTCTCCATTTCATCCTCGCTCTTTCCAGTGTCTTCTTTTTCCTTCCTCTCTTACGTGATGCTCACTTCTGCAGAATCTCATCTTCATCATCATCAGCCTTTTAGCATCTGCCGTTGGACACAGACCTTCACCAAGGTTCGCCAGACCTCTCTACCATGGGCATCACAGGATCAGTAGTTTCTGAAATTGTCTAGCTCGTCACGCCAGCTTTCTTTCTGTCGGCCATAATTTCGCATATGATCTCTAAGGACCTATGTTGTGAGTCATGATATCTAACGGCTGTCTGACTTTCAGGCAACATGGCCAGCCTATTGCCACTTGAGTTTTCTGATTATTTCCATGATATCACGGACCCCGATCTTTTCTCTAACATACTGTGCTATGTTATGATATCTCCATGGGGGGTTGAGCATGATTCTGTCAGGTACATGTTGCTAGGTTCTTAGTGTGAGTGTCATTCTTTTAATTAGGTTTCATGTTTCAGCTCCATAGCTGACTATCTTTTTAGGATTAGTCTTGTACTTGAAAGTTGAGCTTGCCAACCTAGTGTGATTCTTTGCTTGATTTCTTGCTTCTTTTGGTGATTTCATGGAGATTCGTTGTCCTAGGTAGATATCGTGATCAAATTTCTTCAGCTCAACGTTTTCAATTTTGATCATTGTATTTTGTCCTCTATATGTTTGTTTTACTTGAAATTTGTTTTGCTGAAGTTTTTGGAGAAGCCAACCTTCCTTGCTTGCTCCATTTGGTTCGTCTAGCATTATTTGGAGATTGTGAAGTTTCTAAGCAAAGAGGACGATGTCGCCAGCAGATCTGAGGATATTTAGGGATTCGTCGTCTATTCTGATTCCTCCGTGTTTCCAGTCTAGGTTTCGGAAGACAGGCTTTGGAGAGTTTGGGTGAGCCGATATCACTTTGTCTCATTCCTTTCTCTAGTTGAAAGGGTAGTCTTTATATAGCCTGATGGAGGAACTGCTGTGTCGGTAGATACGTTGCAGTACTCGGACATATACAGGGTCTACATCTTGTTGTACAAGTGTGTCAATGACTAGGGGGGGTTTAAAGTCAACAAATGCTACAGCGAGTGATATTCTATATTCTGCTGCTTTCTGAGCAAGACATGAACTAAAAACCCTTGAACATAAAAATTGCCCTCACATACGAATTCCTCTCGACAAAAACAACTGAAGTTTAACGTGACAGAAGGAAATAGCAAAATTCAAAGATGAAAAATCCCTTGTCTATTTCCTTTCTTTCGTTTTCTCAGCCTATTTTCTTGCATTTCTTACTTTTGTTGTCTCTCTCATTTTATCCCCTTCCTTTCTTTATTCCATGTTTTTATTTTCTTCTTTCTCACCTTTTTTCGCTATCCAATCATTTTTTTTCTTTTCAAAATTCTCTTCCATCTTTTTACGTGTTTACCTTTTTCTCTTTTTCGTTCTCCTTCTTTATTTCTTCTCTTTTTTTTTTCTATTTCAACTTCAATCGCCTATACGACACTATTCCCTCTTCATTCTATTTCTTTGGACACTCCTTAAACCAGGCTTCATCTTTCAGTTGGCTTACTCCTTCAAATATTCACCAGTATACTATGTTTCTGTCTCTTATATTGTTTAATCATCAAAATTCCACATAATGAGATTTTTCAACTCAGAATGATCAGCAACCAAAAATACTACGAATTTTTTTATTGTAAGTTTCAGGTGCATAATTTGTATGATGCTCAAAAACTCGACCAAGTTGAGAGTATAACGCAACTGTTCTTGCTTTGTTAAACGTTTTGAACTGAGAAAAGTAGATTTCATTTGTACACTTACTATTTATTCATTGATGTTTTTTTCTCAATAACTCATTCTTTCAAATATTTTTCGTTTTTTCTTTTGTTATGGTTTAAGGTTATTTTTTTCTCCCTTTTCTCACATTTTTAATTCAGTTTTTACCTCTTTCACATCCTCTTAATTTCTTGAAATTTCCCCTGTTTTTTACTTCTCTCTTTTTAATTTTTGTGCCTCATTCTTGCTTAATATCTTTCAAGCTTACAAGTCTTTATATTTTTTATTACGTTTCATTTTTTATTGTTTTGCTTTTACTTGTTTTTGTCTTCGTATCACGCACTTGGCAAAATCCTCTAACAACACTCGAATTGTTCGGCTTCTATGGCTAATTTGAGTAATGATTTAACATGACGCCCTAATCATTCTGAGGTGTCATATTTTATCATGATATAATTGCTAGATGAAACACGAATGCTGAGAAATGTTGAAGGGGTCTATGAACCCTGGTTCTCTACATCCATTTTTGTCTTTTGTTACTTTGTCTTACACACCTTTGTTTAATAGACACATGAAGACTTTGGTCAAATACGTACATACAGACATTCTCTCTTTCTCTCTCTCTCCCCCCTCTCTCCCTCTCTCTCTCTTCGATGATGGTCAACTATCCATTCCACATCTTTTTTATATTGATCTTTCTTATCTCATTCTTTATTCTTTTCTAATAGTTATCTTCTTACCCTCTCGTCATTCATCATTTTTTTTTCGATTTCATTCTCAATTCCTCTTTCTTTTCTCGCAGTTTACATTTTCTGATATTTTAACTCGTCTTTCACTCCCATTGGCATCTTCTTATCCTCTTTGAGACTTCATCTCTCTCTCCCCCCTTCTCTCTCCTCTCTCTCTCTCTCTCTCTCTCTCTCTCTCTCTCTCTCTCTCTGTGCCTACTCTCCTTGCACATTGCATGACTTAACACACATGAAACACATGTTGACTTGACGCTTATTTCCGTCGGATCTGACGTCATCAATAATTGCGAAAACAAGCACCGATTTAATACCCGTATATCCTTCCTGTGAAGAAAGCCCAATACTCTAGCATCCTTCCTTCTCCACCACCAACATCTCACTTTTGCGAGTTCCCACCTTCAGTAAAAAAATTCCTTTCGTGTCATTCTCTTCCTCCTCTGTCTCTCTTATCACGAATATTTCAAAATCACCTTCTTTTATTTTTGGCTTATTTCTCCCCGACTCTCCCTTTTTCTCTCTGCAGCTGTCTGCTCTTTGTTGTATATTTCTCTCCCCCTCTCTCTCTCTCTCTCTCTCTATATATATATATATATATATATATATATATGTGTGTGTGTGTGTGTGTGTGTGTGTGTGTGTGCGTGTGTGTATGTGCATATATATATGTGTGTGTGAGTGAGTGTGCGTGTTTGTGTGTATGTGAATTTAATGACAATTTGGAAAACCTTTACAATGGTGATGTTTTATTCAAAGATTTTCAAGATTGTCATTAATTGTCATCAAATTAGCCGGATATCATTATCCATTACATATACATTAAATTTTATTATGGTTGTTTATGTTTAGATTCTAAATTACGTTGATAATTATTGTTTTGATTACACACACACATATACATATATATACATTGTTGTTTTTTTCATTAATTACGAATTTCTGTATAATGTTTAGCCAATCAAAACGGATACATTGCAACATATACAGAAATTTACATCGAAGTAGGTACATACATAAAAGAATGAGAAAGTATCCATTTTACACAACAAATATTCATTTTCAACGTAATCTTTCCTTGAAAATGCAATTGATCCAGAGGTGAATATAAATAACAGATCAAACATCATAGAGTGAAAATTTCAGATCAAAATTCAGCTTATAACTACGCTTCTGGCCAGAGAAATATTAATCTATCTTCTTATGTACAAAGGCAGTCCTTGGTCTTGGTGTATTCTCTTTCTCCTCCTTTCCTTTTTATGTATAGTCTATTGGAGTCATCCCTCATAACCATTAACCTTTTGTTCTATTGATCCATTAATTTGTCCAGTCTAGGAAAGGTCCTGTGTCCATCGCTATTGATACCATCTATGTGTTAATCTCTTTTATCAAATGGATGCTGATTACTTTGGTTTCCAATATTGCAATAGTCCTCCAAAAATACTCATTTCTAATGTTTTCCTTCATTCTTTTCTTTTTAGTTATAATTACGATTACTACTTAGTAAGTAAAATCATTGTTATCACCGTCTTTCATAGTATCAGTAACGACCTTGGATACTGTGTTAGTTGTAGTGTTAGCAATATCAATAATCAAAGGTAAGTATTATCCATCTGCTGTAGTTTTAGGGGACGCAGTTATAAACTGCAAATTCCGACTCCCCCCCCCCGCCCCACTCGCATTGGGAAAATTTTCTTCTCGGTAAAAAAAGCATGGAATAGTCTATCCTTTTTAAATCACATCTGAGAATATCAATACATTTTTTTTTAAATGTTCTTATTTCTAATATCGGCCATACCAAATTCAACAACCAATTTTCTTATTAGATTAACCCAATGCCAACTAAACTGAAGCTGGCTTAATGATGTAATCAACGGCTGTCAAGAAAACTATTTCAAATACATTCGAGATTATTAAGCTGATTTTTTCACATGTACCACTTTTTATTCATTTAACTTGGCACCCTTAATTCATGCTATCAGATTTCCTCTCCTTTTTTTTCATTCATCGTCTACCTATTCGATACCTGGGTGCCCTGTGAGCGCATTCGGGAACACTCGTGTAGAGTTCCACACTTTAAACTACTGAAAGCATTAACCATTAGATTCACACTTCAGTAACACATATTTCCACTTTCATCTTTGTTCATATACGAAAGGAAAAATCTGCATTTATGTCTGATTGAGACATCAAAGAATGGAACCGACATTAGAGTTTAAAACCTTATCATCTTTTACATTAATTTCTTTATGAATTTCACAAAGCTTTCCAAGGTTCTAATTAAGGCATCTCTCCAGAGAAACAAACCAGCAACGCCAAGGATCGAAATCAAAACAGCTGAATAAAGATCTAGGGATGACAGGCCGTGTGTAGATTTACATTTTTTTACAGATTTCAAGTATCCCAATTTACTAATTACTTTGGAGTAAGAGGATTGTGTATATCCAAATTTTCTGTTTCTAAAATGATGTATCAGCCATGAAATCCCAGATAAAGCGTAATATCATCTTTATCCTTCTTGTCAGTACATTTCCATCATTGACAAAAAATTTGCCCCCAAACAAAGAGATTTCAAATTCAAGAACATTTTTAGTTGGTCACTTGTCAGTATTCCTTTTCAATATCGTTATTTACTGTGAGATACTGGGCTTGTAAAATTCTAGGTTGATGGAAAAGCTTCTTGTGCCAACTTTGGCGTAATTGTTTGTTAACACATCTTCTTTAAAAATTGTGTGTGAAAAAGTGATGATCTGATTTATTTTATTGAAAATAACGGGTAAATATAAACTGCACGGAATTTGTACGCAAATCATTGCCTGCTGTGTCAGCTTTTTTTTGAAAACAGGTGTGTTAGGTCGGAAGTGACCAAAATGACAACGTCTTAATACGCCAAAATTTATAAGGATTTCAATGAAATGCTACAGAGGAGATTACATAATTTTTTACATCTATTCATATTTATTTTACAAAAATATTAAATTATTGAATTAAATCAAGTTTTGAGAGCGGGGTTAAATTACATAAAATATCATAGACGGGAACAACAAAATATCTTTAACAAATGGTGTAATCTCGACTCAAAAATTTCATTTGATTTTCAAAAATTTAGGCATATTAAGACGTACACATTTTTAATCACTTCCAACCTAAAATAGCTGTTTAAATAAAGTTTATAAAAAGAGAGATCTTGGAAGACACCAGAACCTGAAAATTGATGTATTGAAGGCACTTTTGATGGAAAATTCAACACAAACGACACGTGCACTTGCAGAATATTTAGTGTGAAGTAAAAAGAGGATACCCTTCTTTCTTTTCCCACTTTCTATATCCTTCTATCTTTACCAACGATAAGAACCAATTGAAAAAGATCGCAGTCTATCTCTCTTTAACCAATCTCTCTCTAAGTTACTTAATTCCTTGCAAACGCTGTTAACTGATATGAAAATTGGTCTTTACATGAATTTTTACCGTTCTAAGAATTATTGATCTTTGCTGTAGTTAAAAGTCGCCACCAAAGTCGCGCCGGCTGGAGCTATTTTTGATGGATTGCTCCGATTTTCCCTACGTAAAGCCCTGACCTTATGTCGCATTTTGCTCTGGTGGGAGAGTAAATAAATAGATGCCCAATCTCCCATTTTTTCTGGCTTTTTCAGTTAGGGATTGAAGTGTAGTATCTATTTCCCGGCATAGCCCGAGGTGCCGGTACTGACACTTGCCTGCCGAATGGGCCGGAGATTAGGGTTGTGGTGAACATCAAAGCCCCTTGCTTAGCAACCAAAGTCGTGTTGGTTGGAGCTATTTTTGAAGGGTGTTTACTTTTTTCCCCACGTAAAGCCTTGACCTTGTGTCGCATTTTGCTCTGTGTGAGAGTGAATAAATAGGGCCCTGGGGCAACACTGTCCCATTGCTCTAAAAGCTTTCGTGACTGCAGTTGCTTTAACAACCACGGTTGCTTACCAACCAAAGTTGCATCGGCTGGGTTGCTCCTATTTTCCCCATGTAAAGCACTGACCTTGTTTTGCATTTAGCTCTGGTGGGAGAGTGAATAGATAGATGCTCAACCTTACATGAAGAGATCACAAGACTGGACAGTATATAAGGAAGAAAACGGGAGTCCGAGACATCATAGAAACTTTTAAAAACTTAAATGTCAATGGGCAGGTCATGTAGCAAGAATGACAGACAACCGATGGACATCAGAACTCACTACGGGGATCCTCAGAGATCGCATGCGAAACCAAGGCCGACAGAATACAAGATGGAGAGATGAACTAGACAAATTCAGAAAATACTGGCTCCGCGACGCCCATGATAGAGAATTGTGGCGAATCCTGGGGAAGGTCTGCATCCAACGACGGACGTTAAAAGACTGATGATGATGATGATGATGATGATGATGTAAGTAAATGAAATGTATCATATTTGCAATAACAAGATTAAAAGCTACTTGTGTATGTATACATGAAATTAAGATGGAAAATCTTAAACATCCTAAATGTCATTCCTTTGCAATTTGTTTTTTTGCTTTTCAGCTTCTTTTTCTCTTGTTCTCAGATTAATTCACCAAACTATATTCTTTGCCTTATAGCAAAACATTCTTACCTAACGCGGAATAAGGCTGAGGGCTTTTTTTCTGTTGTTTTGAGTTCCACAACGAATATTAATAAATTATTTTTCAACCAGCATATACCGTTAAAAAGGACAGGGTTATTTATGCATAGAACGGCACTAAGGGAAAGAGATAATTAATTCATCGTCATCTATATTTGTATTTGTGAAAAGTTTCGAATATGTTTGCGTTCTCCTCTTAAACAGTGCTTCGCAGCTGGAGATAATGATTCAAGGTATCTATGATATAAGCAGGATTAGAATGATTTGTAATATCATGAAGATTTTTCAGGCTGGTTTCTATGCACTAAATAGCAATAATACTTAACTGGACTTCCAATTTGTGTTACAAGAGGGAAACACCGTGATACCATACAGTAACATTTATTCTTATCATTTCAATTTTAAGAATCAAAAGGTGAAGATATTTCTCCCAATTCTAGGAGTCAAAATCGCCGAGGCAGATCGTTTTTGGGCGATCGAGATCCGAGAGAATTAGTTTTTCATTCCGAAAGTCAAAATAGTGGAGGAGTCTTCTAACTTTTCGGGCTCAAAATCAGGTAGGAGGGCTTTTTCTTTCATTTCTAGTGGTTGAAATCATAGCAGAACTTTTTTTCACCTCTAGGGAGAAAAATTGTGAGGGTTTTTCTCTCTTAGGAGTTGAATTCAAAATTGGGGAATTTATTTTCGCTTACAAGGAACAAAATTGATTGGGGGGGAGAAGGAAATTTCTTTCTATAGTAAAAATCGAAATCTAGGAAGAATTTGACTTTTACTTTTAGTGATCAACAACTAGCGGAACTTTTCATTCACTTTTAAAGGCCAAAATCGGGTGCAGTAATTAATTCTTTCTCTTTTAGGGGTTAAATTCAAAAGGATTTTCTCTTCCAGACATCAAATTCGAGCGGGGACCTTTTTTAACTTCTAGATGTCTAAAGCATGGAGAAACCTTTACTTTGTTCCAGGAATCAAAAGGGATTTTCGAGTATCTATTTCTATTTTAGAGGTCTGAAGCAAGAGAAAACAATGTTGTTATATTAGCAGTCATTTTCCCCTCGGCAACGCCGCGTATTATTCAATTATTCAATTATTCTAGTTGTAATTTTCTGTTTATTTCAAGGTATCAACTCAACTTGATCTGTTTCAAAGGTGATAGGACATAACGTCTTCAGACAAAATGTCATGTGATAAACCACTCACCACTCATATCGTTTGGTACGAAAAAATCATAAGAAGAAACTTATCTTATTAAAAATATATCTTATGCCATCATAAAATAAAGTTGAATATCATTTTATTAAAAAAATGGGGAAAAACGTATGACCCAATTCGACGAAAAGCATTTACACACACCTTTTCTTCAATTTTTGTTTCGAGCGGCCAGCCTATTTCATCTTATTTCAACCCTTTAACTGAATTTATTAGGTATATCATTCTATCTCACATGGGCCAATTCATTATAACTTCGAGGTCACAACAGGATTCGGACAAACTGAAGATGCAACCATACAATCAATTATACAATTAAACTTACTAATTTGCATGTATGGGTTTATATGGATAGATGGTATTAAATGTTTTTTGTAATCTTTAGATATTACAAGATTTATTTTGTATACATCTTTTTCTATATTTTTATGTGTATGTGCGCTTGCATGCGCTTGCATGGATGCATCGATATATTTGTGTATGTATATATTATTCTGTCAGAACTTTTGTGCATAAAGCATAAATGAACATTCTATCTCATTTCAAACACCGTTTCCGAAAAACCAAACTGCAGCAACACACACACACACACACACACACACACACACACACACACACACACACACACACACACACACACTACCTGTGCGTCCAGGCTGCTTTTGTCCTCAAACATGTGACAAAAGCATCTCCCTTACGGCATTTCAATCCTGTGTTGCTCAAGGCCAATGGAGAAGAATTAAAATGGCGGCATGTTTAAGCTAAATAATTGAATTATGATTATACTGTAGACAAGACAATGGCTATTCGAAAACCATACTTACTGAAAAAAAATATCCCTTTTCATTCCACTTTACAAATCTACAGACTTTACCGAAAAATACCCCCCCCCCCCCCCATCAAACAAGCAGGAGTAATGCTTTACATTATCAGTTCACACCATTTCACATCACGTGACCTCTCATAATTGTCGGGAAACAGTTTGAACAATTATTTTCTGTCTCATTTTGCAAAAATCTCACTATATTCGGCAAAATGTCAATACATCAAAACGCAAAATTTACTATGGTTTGATAAGCATATAATTTACTCATTTTGTAGTTAAGAAAAAGTGAATATATGAAAATGATTTGACGTTGACCTGGAAGTCAATAGAGAATCAGAGATCTAAGTACTTTAGTTTCCTCTCATTTTGTACCAAATATTTGTTCAAGTATCAGAGTACAAATATCTTAATAAATATGTAGAATCCATCTTGAACATTTCCTTTTAAAATTCATGACATGATATACTGGGGTTACGAGCTTGTTGGAGATTTTGTTATTCAGTTAACAGCTTTTGATTCTTATAAAATAACGGAATGCATTTGCGTAGGATCCCTTGAGGCCTCGAGCGTTAATGAAGCTGACTTAGTCGAAACCCATCCCTTGCTTTAAATTTCCTGTCTTATTCCCTTATGTTTTGGAGTTGGCAAAGTGAGATTGTTTTCATTTTCATCTAATTTCTCTGCGATGTAACTCAATTGAAGGAAAATAAATATTATCTCACCTTTCAAAAAGAAAGGAAGAGAGAAGTGAGGAGGAGGAGAGAAGTAAGGAGGAGGAGGAGGAGGAGAAAGAACAATTCTGGCGAAAATGAAAAAGAGGGAACAATGTCTGATCTAACCTGATTTAGTCTAATACCTTCAAAATAAGATTCGAGGATTGCTTCTATCGAAAAAACATTTTTTTTTATATTTTGCGGATGTTATTAACTGAAGTTCATGATGCCGGAAAACGGATAATTAATGACTGCAACGTCTGGGATATTTTAAGATATCTCTGACGGATATCATACCGTCTCATTAATTCTTGCTTTGAACTAACATCCTCATCTTGAATGTTTTCTTTCCATCTTTTCTTTTGGTGATCTTCCTGAACGGCTCTACAATTACGCGCAGATGTAGATACCCGAATGTAGAGACAAACACGTAACAATAACCATGGGAAATAGTAAAATCTGATCGGAATCATTATAGCTAAGAACGGAATCTTGTCGCAGATATTTCGAAAGCAAAGTTTGTAACATATTCGTGGCAGATCGATGGAAAATTCAGAGCAAAACATTCAAGATGTGAATATCAGAGGAAAAACAGTTAAAAATGTATATTTCATTACTCTTCACACACACACATTCCATAGGAATTGAGCACTCTGGTGGATGAGGAATTTCTTTATAAATAGATATATCGCTTAAATTCAGCCTTAATGACCGTCGAGTTCCATAGCTCAGAGGTAAGATATCTGCCTCCGAATCTGAAGCTGAGGTTTCAATCCTGCCACGTGGTACTGCATGGAATAATGGAAAGTCTATAGCCACACTGAAGAGATGTAATACATCAAAACAGCTGTCTGTGGATGACACAATATATATATATATATATATATATATATATATATATATATATATATATATAAAAAAATAGAAGTAAAACTCTTCACACGGAATGAAATAAAAAGTAATCGAAATACTTCGGAGATTTAGTTTGGAAAGACAGCGTCCAGTTCTACGGCATGGTTTCATCATATACCCCCCCCCCAAAGAAAAGGAAAAAAAAGATTCATCATGCAATGTACCGTTCTCGCTGGGTTGTGTTTACGTCCATAGATTCAGAAAAACTTTCATTTGTATAGAGATTGTAATATTTTGAAAAGGAACTTTTTTTCGAATAGAGATTATTGATTTCTGCTGTAAGGGTTGTGTTTAATCTTAAGAATCATTGGGTGGCAGTAAGTACCGTGGAAGATGTTTATTGTCGTGTCTTCGATTGGATATGAGTTTTCATCTCTTGTTCAACAGTTCATGCCGCAGTTGGAAGATGATTATGACGATTTTTTCTTCCAAGCAGAGCGGGTAGTCTTTAGAAGTGTTGCTGTTAGCTGGTGTCATTTTTCTTACTTCCTATGTGACTTTTAATGTGCTTTGGTTAGTTTTGAGAACCAATGCGTTTTTTGATCGTGTAAAGATAAGTGCATATTTTTTCTGTTTCCAAGGAGCGATTTATATTTCATCTGACTTTCGTTTGCATTTTACATTGACTCAGAACACTGTTTAATGGTCTCACTCCTGCAGCTAAAGGTGGAGGTGGTAGGTATTATGGTGATTTTCTTGTTTTTCTAGTTTATGCTCTATCCTTCAATATATATATATATATATATATATATATATATATATATATAGAGAGAGAGAGAGAGAGAGAGAGAGAGAGAGAGAGAGGGGGGGAGAGAGAGATTGAGTGAAAGAGAGAGAGAGAGAACGACGATTTCATTGTACTTATTTCCAAACAATTTATCGAGATTTAACGATCAATGTCTTCTAACAAACGAAGTACAATGGAAGTTTCAGACAAAATGATATATTTTCCAGTCTTCTAAAAATACAAACGAAATCAATTCAATAAATTAAAGCTGATGAGTTCGGTGCTCACCGTTAGTATCACTGTCGTACCTTTGTATCAAATCTGGCTGAAATTCGAGAATATCAATCTTAACAAAAAGCAAGAGTAATCAATTTTTAGATTTTTTACAAAACGTTTACCAAACTGACACAATAAACCTAATTTTTTAGATATTTTGATAAAAAGAAAGAAGTTACGGCAATTATTGCTGCTGCTGATTCCCCTGCCTAGAATAAATGTTCATCATTATCCGTTTGATATTTATCACCCTCACCGGGAAGGATGGAAGCAGGAAATATCCTTTGCATGCACAACAACCGGACTGCAGACTGCATGCTGCCCATGAGAGCTTTAGAGTGCGACCCACAGGAACTTTTGAAAATAGTACACACTTTCATTACAAAAACTCTCAAAATTTTCGTTTTGGGCTCCTTTTACTTTTTTTTTTTTTTGCTCCATTTGTCCAGTCCGTTTACGTACGATTCTTCAATAACACTAAATGATTTTTTAAATGAATCTCCTAAAGTGTTAGATCCTGTACGAAAAATCAATTTTGTGGAAGTATGACGTCATTCAACTGATGATTTATTGTTGTTCTACCGATTGATTCCCTTGAGAAAGTTTCTTAAAAAAGACTGAAAACAAAGAAATTCTATACTAAGAGTTATGCACAACTGTTGACGTTACTAAACTAAAAATAACAGCGCAACTCGTCACTCTGTCTCTCCTTTTCTCTTTTCGCCATGGCGACAAGACCTTGAAGGGATTCTTTGGAGCCCATGCACTGCAACGCCGACAAAAAACTTTTTTGCCAAAGTACTGAAAGAACTGGAAAAATTGTTTTTGAGAGTCATTTCTTATTTGTTCCAAAACTAATACTTTTGTACTTCATTCGCCTCACTACAAACAAGAAGGAACTTTCGCGTCATTTGATACCATTGAATATATTTCAATATTTGGATATTTCTCCTGACTTATTCTTGGTCACAGACCATCACTTACCTCATCATTCAAATGTTCTGTTTGATAGAACACAGGACCCTTTTTGAACATTCGAGTTTTTCATGGGATTCACTTAGAATCTGAGAAATCGCTGATGCTCTACATTGTTTATTTGTTTCAGTGCCTTCTTAGTGTACCAATTGAGCTGTATACTTGATAATGCTATTTACAGGAGAGTATAAATGAAAACAATAGAAGCGCAAAGCCTTTAAGCCTGATTGGACAAATTAGTATTTATTGAAATAAAATAGTACGCCTTGTATACTGTGAAGCGGTACCCGTTTCGAAGGATAAAAACTCAAGGCGGCACTTTGAAACTAAGCATCCTTTTCTAGCAATATTCGATCCATATGAAAAGAGCAGCCAGTTTGATGAAAAGAAAACAATATCCTGTCAAAGACTTTCAATTTCTCCAGGTATTAAGAACCCAAAGTGCAGTAGGTACTAACATAGGCTTTCAAATTTCAAGGGAAATTGTCTCCAGTGAAGTCATCATGTACGTAAATGAAAAGTTGGCATATGCGCTTACAAATGTCATGGCCATTTTTACTAATGGTGCTCCAGTTATGTGAGAAAAATACTTGAGCAATTTCCCTTCTTCAGGAATTTATTGGGAGACGAATAATCACAGATCACTGCATAATACGTCAGCATGTTTTGTGTGGAGACCCATGAAATTTGAATACGTAATTTCGATGGTACTATCAATTGTGAACAATCATCTTTTTCAAAGAAATGAAACATTGAACATCTGCGTCTTTCCACGAAGAGGTAGGTGCTAAGTATAACGACTATAGAAAAAGGTGGTGGCTGAGCTAAGAAAGAGCTACAAAGTTTTGTTAACTTGAGAGAGGAAATATCAACATACCTAAAAAGTGACCCAAGAAAATGTCAAGAGCTTAAAAGTGAGTCCAGTAATCACGATCTATTCATCATCTGTGATATTACAGATTACCTGTATAGTTTCAATATTCAGCTTCAAGAAAAAAGACCAGGTTACATTTCAACTGATAGCAGCAATGAAAGGTTTAAAATGGAAATTAATACTTTTCAGGAGTCAGTTGTCGAAAGGGGAAATGGGCAACTTTCCTGCCTATGCTCAGAATATCTCCTGAAGCAAACATACTGAGTTAGGAAAATACGCCAAATGAATTGACATTGATATATGAGTTAGGCAGTATTTCGTCGAGAGAAGAAGACGTTCAATCGATGCTGATTGGCGATCCATTTTTTATGGATCCAGAAGTGCCCCAACAATTGCAATAGAAGGTTACCGAATTTCCAGCTTCATCCATTCACAAAACGAGGCTCATAGACAGCAGTCTACAAGACTTCTACAGTGAGAAGTACAAAACTCTAATCCAAGTTGCAATGAAAATGTTCTGTTTTTGGTAGAACTCATAAACGCCAACAACCTTCTCCATCATGAACAAGAAGGTGAGCAAGCAACTTTCTTCTCTGACTGACGAACATTTGGAAGATACTTTGAAAGTATCCGCTTTCTATATGTCTCCACTTTACGACAAGCTTGTAGCCGGAAAGTGATATGACATTTCTCATTGAATATGGTGGGGAGTTGGAATGCACAATTTAAAATTTTTTTCGCTATATCTCACATATATTTTTTAGATAATGTCATGCTTTTGTGATTAAATTTCTCGATCAATGTGTCCTTTGTTCTGAGAATAATGTTTCGGATCAGTGATATATATATATACACACACACACACACATATATATATATATATATATATATATATATATATATATATATATACGTTACGTTACGTGGGCCTGTGGGTTGGGCCACTGTCAAATGAGCGTGACTATTCCAGAGACTGGAGGCTAACGGCGGACAAGTGTATCTCGAATAATTAAAACGGTTAGTTGAGCGTGAAATAATGCCCGTTTAGATGTAATACTATGAACTCATAGACTCATATAGAAATACAGACGCAAATGCTCAGGTAATATTCATACACACGTAATGGAATATATACATAAGTGCAAAGAAAGACATTATATACACACACACACGTGCACATATATGTATATAAGAAATTGATATATGATCCGACAGAATTATTAAAGATTGAGTTATATTACACTGGAACAATATTTGAAATGATCCCATTATTACAGGCTGAGTGTATCATTTGGCCTAAGATTACGTAGATAGAATAAACAATTAAAGAAAATATAGTTTCAGTATAATATAATGCAACTTATGATATATATATAGAGAGAGAGAGACGGAGAGAGAAAGTCAGAGACGGACGGACGGACGGACGGACGAGGAGACAGAGAGAGAGATAGACAGACAGTCAATTATACCTGTACATAACATTATTATCATGATACCCACGCATAAGCATGTATGATAAGATGAGTGATGTCCCTGATAGATCATACGAGAGGATAGATACATTGAGACTGTGCAATTTACTTTTATTATCATTAATTTTATAAATGGATTCCTCGGTAAGAATGAAAGCATTTTGATACATTTTCCAAGGATTCCATTACAACCATTCAACAACTTCAAGTTTATGAAAGTGAACAGAACATCACGCATTGAGCAAGTGCTGTAAATCATATATATTGATTTGGTGAATGCGTATCATACACACGCATGCATATATATAAATATATATATATATATATATATGTGTGTGTGTGTGTGTGTGTGTGTGTGTGTGTGTGTGTGTGTGAAATATATACCAAGAAATATATAAGTGTTCGAGATATCATATCGATAGACCAAATTTATGCATCTAATCGATACATATATACATGCATGAGTGTGTATATGAGTGGGTAAGCGCGCACGTGTATATGTGCACGCGTGTGTCTATTAAAATGTGCATGAATTCAATAATTCTTTGAATTTCTAGAAGAACCATTTCCTATAACGGAAATGAAAACGCAACTACATATCCGTCTGTTTCTGTCAAATTCATGCATGTACAAAATTAATACTAAATATGAACTCTCATCTCACATGGAGAGCCCACAAGACAGCACAGTACATCTAAGAAAAACACGGAAGTCAGGGACATCATAGAATCCATTAAACAGCTCAAATGGCGGTGGGCTGGCCATGTTGCACGAATGGCAGACAACCGATGGACATCATGACTCACGACATGGATCCCCTGAGATCACATGCGCGACTGAGGCTGGCAGAATATTAGATGGAGAGACCAGCTAGACAAGTTCAGGAAGTACTGGATGCGTGACGCCCATGATTGAAAAGTGTGGCAAATCCTGGGGAAGGTCTATGTCCAACGACGAACATCAAAAGACTGATGATGATGATGATGATGATGATCTCTCAGTCCTAAACCAGCTTCATATATGTAAGGAAAACAAGTATATATTAAGTTGGTGTAAAAGTTCCATCCTTTGCACAATAGTGCCTTCGAAAAGTTCTCTATGTGTGTTGAGATACAAAGATGATTCACTATTACTAAATGTTGAAACCTGTTTCTATGATAAGGGGTGTTGCAAAGCCAGTACTTCCCGAACATGTCAGTTTTGCATGTGATCTCTGGAGATCAACGTTGTTAGACTTGATGTCTAAGTGTCGTCTGCCATTCTCGCAACATGACCAGCCCATTGCCATTTGAGTTTTTTCATGATTTCTATCATGTCTCTGACCCCTGTTTTCCTCAAATATACTGTGTTGTCTTGTCACCTCTAAGCAATGAATTCAATCTATAATCAGTCGGCTAGTAAAAACATCCAGTGTACCACACATTTTGACCTTTGAACTTGATACAATCCTGCAGTTAAAAATGTATTTTTCACTAAATCTCAAGCAGATAATAGTGATTTTTTGGTTTCAATTCAATGAAGGGAGCAATCACGAAAGACTATCTTTTTTATTAAATTGTCACCATCTGACGTTCACTCTAAATTTTTGTAGATTTTTAATTACAATTTTTTTATTTTTTCAGCCGGCAGACTCTAAAGATAATATAAATGATTGATGTGACATTGACAGTTGCTAACATTGACTTTGAGACAGTCTAATTATGCGTTCATTATGATAATTTCAAGTTATTTTCCTTCCAATAATCGACTTTTAAAGAATATATTATGAATATTTTATA
>OY735198.1:30404916-30472416 GCA_963457665.1 Thysanoteuthis rhombus
AACATATTCCTTTTTCTTTTCCCAATATTTTAAACTCGCTTTGACCTTTGATATGGAACTTTATGAAACACTCTAATGAAGCCCCAATTCAAAGTGGATGTGAAATAAGAGGAATGAAGAATAACTTTAGCCAATTTGTTGTTTTATTTTTTATATCATTTCAATTACCTGAAAAAGAAACCACTGGAACATCACTTAGTCAGTCCTATCCTAAGACTGTCCGTTTAACTTGACAAACATTCATCCTTAATCACTGAATTCCAGGAATCTCTACGTTTTTAATTTTTGCATCTTTTCCCCAGCATGTGTCTTTAATCGTCTATCTGCAGCCATTCATTTCGGCTATTAACTCCTACCGCACAGAGACAGAATCTAAGACCAACTTTCCTTTCCAAGCTCTCTCCAACTTTTCCACTTCCTTCTAATACATTGATTTATTTGACCAATCATTGTTTGCTAAGTTACATCTGACCACAGTCCATATCTGTGCTCTGAATACAGAGAAAGAAACTCAATCGTAAATTATATATATATATATATATATATATATATATATATATATATATATATATATATATATATATATATATATATATATATATATATATATATATATATATATATAATGTGTACTTTATAGAGTGAGACAGACTCGGGAGTGAAGTTTTTGGTGGTAAGGTTTATTAATCCTTATATGTCAATAGTCCATACATGTTTCGGGATTTCTCCCATCATCAGTGGTGCGTGTTGTGTGAGTGTGGATTAAAATGTACCACGTGGAACCAGAGTCCACTGCCAGGGACTATGCATTGTGGGTAAGTTTTGTTGTCAGGGCTACTAGATGCCTCCTGCTGAATGTAAGAATGACCAGCAGGTATTGGGATTTTGGTGAAGCAGCAGCAGTTTGTCTTGGGGAGGGCAGAGTGTGTCAAGGTAGGGGGTAGTGATATATATATATATATATATATATATATATATATATATATATATATATTGAGAGAGAGGAAGAGAGAGAGAGAGAGAGGCTGTATTGGAAAACTTTTTTTTTCTTTATCCGAACTTTGTCAAGAATGTTGAAAAATACAGGGAACAAGTACATTGTGATTTGTGGGAAGGTAGGTTAGTGGTTAACTGAGTAGATCTGTGTTTTGTAAGTCGTATGTTATGAACTTGTCTGATGTTATCGGATGCGTGTAGAGAGGGGTAGGTAGGTTGCAGCTATGAATAGGTAGGGATGGCAGAAATTGAGTCTTGCTCACAGAAACAATGGATTAAGTGTCACCTGTCAAAATTAAATAAGCAAAACATTTATATGTATACATGATACATGCATACATATGAATTCATAAATGTACGCTTACAGGCATTAATATGATTATGCACGTATATAGCATTTGTTTTAGAAATATATCACACATACGTACGTACCCATATCACATATTCTCTTATATGCATACATACACATATTCATGTCAACGAGGCATTTTCAAAACTTGTGTGTGTGCAGATCATATACATAATTATCAATCCGTCATTCTCAGTCCGTTCATATCTATATATCTACTTATCTATTTGCCGATCTAGACACATATCCGTCTCTACGACAAAGTACTCACATGCATGTATGATATAAATGGTAATAAATATACTAAGCATATGCACATAGGCATGCTATATATTCTCATGTACGTACATACATTCACATACACATTTTCATCTCACATATTTACAACAATCACAGTTCACTCTGTTCATATCTAATCATCAATTTATATACCTATATATATATATGTGTGTATGTGTGTATGTTAAGTAACATACCGTTTATGTTCACGTATATCATCAATATAACAAACATAGTAACACAAAACTCGGCCAAGTAGACCACTACATCTACCTAGGACAACGGACACATCTGTGCGTAGCATTAATATCAACAAATACATAACACATTTATATACATGCAAATTGCATATTCCCATCCCCGCAGTACTGGATGGGATAAAGTCTATAGCCATACTGAACAGATGTAATACATAGAAACAGCTGTCTGTGGATGACACAATACATATATATATACGTGTATATATATATATATATTAAATGTATTTTTTGAATTTTGTGTGTCCAGATTACACACACACACACACACACACACACACACACACACACACACATTCACGTTCTAACTATAATTCTGACCTGGATCCTTATTTTACGTCAGTTGTACGACAGATCATTTTTCATTATATGGGTCAAATTGCTGTGCTTAAAAAAAAAAGGATTTCGGACAGGAAATAAGTTTTCAGTTCAGCATAATAGTTACATTGAAAATTGCTCCCCCGAAGCAAATTTACTTTTCTTGACAATTGACACTTTCCCTAAGGTAATAGTGTTATTGATTGGAAGCACAAGGAAAATCCTTCGGAAAAAAACAATCTTAGTACTTTTTTTGCTATTACTGGTAATCGTAACCTAGAATTCAGCTAAAAAAAATAAGATGAAGGAATATATTAGTCAAAAATAAATTATACAATTTCACAGCAGAGATTATCATTTCCAATCACTTACTGTAATCTTACTGTAACTGGACGTAGAAACGAACTGACCTCATCCCGAAAAAATTGGCAAAATACTATAGTTATTATCATTTATTTATTAATTACTATTCATAAAGGGAAAATACTAAAATGTAACCGAAACAAAACTTGGGTTGAGAAAATTATGAAATAACATTGAGTCATTTCACAATTAACACCTATAAGAGTGATTATCTGTATAAACATTTTTTTTTAAAATCCCAATTACATAATTAATCTTAATATTTCTCCAGAAGAAGCAATAATGTTTCCATGAGCCACAGAGGGGTCTCAAAACTCGAACTTGGGGAAACACTGATTTACACTACATTATCAGATGAAAATAAATAGGCCAGTTCTCGTTAGAGTATTACTGGTGGCTGAAGGCGCTACTGTCCAGCCTATTTGTCTTATTTCGCCCCCCCCCCCTTTACTGATGTCAAGTGTACACACCGACACGATTACTGACGACCAAATTCATCCATATAAGGATGTCATTACGATTTCTTTTAAATCTGTGTGTGAACATCATATTCACATATCGATCCGTCTTATTCTGTGCATGTCTATGTATCTATCTATATGTCTATCTATCTATATGTCTATCTATCTATATGTCTATCTATCTATATATACACATATTCGCACAATAAACCAATTATGCGTATATATATAATTAATTTCAATGAACATTTTGCACACATACAGGTATGCATACCATGACCAGTGTAATTGTTGTAAGTATGCAATAGGCAGATGTGTACGAGCAAATGACTAACAAAACACAGATCCACTCAATTAACTATCACCCTACCTTCCCACAAATCACAATGTACTTAAAAACACCTGTTCCCAGTATTTATCCTCAGTCTTGAGTTAAAAACGAAGTTTTGAAAACAAGTAATCATTTGCTCTTAAAAAAAAAGTCTTCTGATATTGTCATTCCACTCTCATAATATCGAGTAAATCATAATCCGTATAATTACCTTCTGGGATCACTTCAATGAAAAGAAATTCTAATATCGGGACACATGAGATTTTACGATTTTCCGTCATATTTATGCATTCAAAACGATCTTCAATAAAGTGGAAAAAAAATAGTGTCATTTTCCACAAATGCAACGCGAACAATTTTGATTGAATAAAATGAGCAAAAAATATTTTCAAAATGTAACAGAGAAATCATGTTGCATTGTATATGATTTAGTATGTTTTGAGACCATTTGTTGATTCGAGCAGTGCACTTGACCCCACGACCAGAAACTGTGAAATATACCACGAAGCGATTGCCTTAAATTGCAAAAGAAAGAAAGGAGATAGTTTTCTCACAAAATATCAAAAAACCTGTAACTACAAAGCTTAATGTTGCGTCAGTTGCCCTGCCGATTAATTTTCGCTTCCATCACTATTTTCAACGGGCTTATAAATACCTGGATTCATGCAGATGTTCAATTCTTACAGAATTTTAGGGATTTTCCATGTTTATAAAACAAAGAATTGCATCATAAACTTTGAGCATATTTTTCAGAGGAGAGGCAAAATCTTATTCAATTTTTTGCCCAAAGTTTCATCAATACTATTTCCTTTATATCAGAAAACAACTTCCAAAAGGTATGTTTTATGCAATGAGTTTTAAAGATATTTGTAATAATTTTTATTTGATTTTACATACATGCACACACACACACACACACATACACACACATACATATATATATATATATATATACATATATACACACACACACACACACACATGCATAGATATATATATATATATATATATATATATATATATATATATATATATATATATGTACGTATGTGTGTGTGTGTGTGTATACATACATATATATATATATATATATATATATATATATATATATATATATATATATATATATATATATGGGGGTGGTTAAATACGACAGAAAAAGAAAGGTAATTTTTTTTAAATTTTTTTCCCATTTTTTCTTGTCTACACATAATAGAACGCGTGTCTGGATTCAATGTATGCAAGTATTGTCCTAACGACAGATTAGACTGAACACTTCACTCTGTACATTTATCCATTGTTGTGGGCTTATTTTCATATGTATTTTTTTGCACGAATTCAAATATTGTCCACATTAAATTCAGCGTGTGCCATTGTTGTGTGGGTAAAACAATCTTTTTAATGTCGTTGATAACCAGACATGCATCAACGAAATATGTTTGCTCAAACAAACACTATTTTTAGTTGTTTGTTTTTTTTAATTTTTGTATTGTTTTGTTCTTTTGGTCAAAATGGAGTTGGTCGTGTGTTGTAAAGAACAAATTTTCGTGTCATCAACTTTTAGTTGTTCTCATAGGTTGGGGGCTTGATTTGTTCTTTTGGATAACAATCTCTGTTTGAGGGGCTCAAATTTGGCTTGAAGATGGCAATTAGGTCCTCCATTTAATTGTCGGCTGATGTTATTTACCGTAGAATTTCGTTGGAATTTAGCGGTGATTTTCCTTGTTGGCTGCCGGGTCATACAATTTATCTATTCTGTTGTTTTTTACCTGACATGCATCAACGAAAAATTACTGTTTAAATGCACAGACGCGTACAGGCACACATACACACACTATATATAGATGGATTTCAATATTCCTTCATGTTGTAAAGAGTAAAAATCCACAATATATTGAAAAAATTAACAATCTATGTATACATAAGTACACAAGTATGTACAAATATACATGCATAAACACGCACACATACATATATGTGCATGTGTGTGTGTTAACTGCGAAAAAATTATCGATATCTTTACAAGTATGTACACGCTCCATACTACCAATAAATGTGTTTAAGAACACACACACACACACACACACACGTATATATATGTATATATATATATATATGAATTCATTTTTATATTTATACATATTTTTCACATATTTTGTTTCATGCTCCAGGTCCTTGTTGACAACCACCCATTAGAAGGTTTGAGGTTGGGGAGAGAGTTAATTGACCGCAATGAGGGCTTTATGGGTAGGTAGATGTAGGTAGACGTTTTACGTGTTCTAATGTATAAATCATAAACTCCCACTCAAACGCAACACTAGCAATGGAGAATGATATCACGTGATCACATTTTCAACGGTTTGAAACGGCCATTCGCAAGTTCAATGGTATCAAATAACAAAAATTGCCTACAAAGTAGATATTACAATGAGTGTGTCTGCAATAGTTTTTGGCGTATTTTGTACGTATTTTGTTTCATACCCCTAGTCCTTGTTGACGACCAGCTATCAGATGGTTTAATAGTGGGGAAAGGGTCAATTGAGCGCAATAAGAGGGCTTTATCTCTCTATCAAGCGTAATACACAGACAAGTGATACAAGTCAGCCATTTTGGACTATACAGCAAACATTTGGTATGATATATGATAAATGTTTGTATTAGATACCAGACAGAACGACACATTATTAAGATTTCTCTTTTCTCTCTCTCTCTCTCTCTCTCTCTCTCTCTCTCTCTCTCTCTCTCTCTCTCTGTGAATACATATATATTTACGCGTATATATGTTTATATAAATGTATATATATATATACATATATATTTCTTAATAATATTAATCAAATGAGTTGTCTTCAAAACCGATACTTGATCTTATATATATCCTGTTTTTTACGTTACTGGATTGTTCTAGATTTGAATTTATACAGTTATGTGTTACGGTTATCAGAAATCAAGATTGTACTTCACAATGCTATGAAGTGCTATTTCTATGTGAAAGAGTGCATACATTTATAATATATATATAAAATTATAATATATATTCAAGTGAGAAAGAAATTTACCCCATGTACATTACGGTAGCACTTATTATTTAGCCATTGAAAATATCGTCTGATGCATTGTTACCGACATATTTAATCATTTTTGAGCTTGTCCCGTACAATACTATTAAGTTTATTACTTTGAGCTTAGAACGATATATATATATATATATATATATATATATATATATATATATATATATATATATATATATATATATGTGTGTGTGTGTGTGTGTGTGTGTGTGTGTGTGTGCGTGTATATATATATATAGAGAGAGAGGGGGGAGAGCGACACAACGGCGATGATCGTAAAATAAAGAAATGAGCCCCATTACTTAGGGAGCACCTACGTAGCCTACGCCTGCGTTAACTGATTGAGGAAAAGAGAAATGAAAGCAGCAAAATGTACAGAAGAAGACAGACAGTCATTTATAGGAAACAAGACCGGAAAAAAGTAAAAACCCGAACGAAGGAAGTTAACGAATTACTCCAATGATAAAAACGGAGAATATTACTGAACTAAACCATCTATACATATGGGAGAAAATGAATTTATTGACTCTCGCAAAATAGACAAACCGAGGAACAAAAGTGCATTAACAGGTTGGGATATCAGACTAGAACATCGCATTTTACATAGCAAAGAATTAAAACCAAGATAGGAAGATCCAAATACATGATGAATTCATAAAATTAAAAGACTTCAGAAGGGACTAACTAGCAGCTGTAATGAGATAACTAAATCGAAAGTTCTTAGCCCAGAAGAGTAGACTTAGAATCTAATAAAATTGGCAAAATAGAACTTTTCAGAACAATGAAAACCAATTTAGAGATTGGTAAACGGAGAAATAATGGAAACAAGATAACGACCAGATGTGACTAAAAAGGAACATTTTTGAAGTAGGAAAGATGCAGAATGGAGAGAAGAACACAATAGGAAAATGGAGTGTTTTACCTAACTTGAAAACGAATAACGTGGAATCGAAACTAGACATCGGGTAGTATGATATATATATATATACATATATATATATATATATATATATATATATATATATATATATATATATATATATATATATATGCACCAAGAAAATCTGTTAGGATACTGGAAGGTGCCGGGCTAAAATGAAATTCGTATCGAAAATGAACCAGATAAACGAATGGCCTATTATTTACAGATTTCTTTTAAAACTGAAATAAGTTAAAACAAGAAATACAAACTATAGCATGAATAGACTGCAGAAGGGCTTACCCGAACTTTGAATATTAAAATGCCTAAATAAGTTTAAAAATCCGAAAACTTTTGCTGCATTTCATAATGTATACTTTTCGCCCCAGCAATGATAGTGTCTAATTGCATATTGTGCAATTGTAAGAAACGAAAAATCAACCACTCATATGAATGACATTTTAAAGAATTGCTACAAATAAAAACGAATGAGTGAAAACTTTCCAGATCTTCATTCCAAATAAATGAAAACCACGAAATTATTCAGAACGCTGCACAGGAAGAGAATTACAAATTTCTACGAATATTGGAAGTGGATTCAATCAAGCAAAATGAAATGAATGAAAATGTGAAAAAAAACCCTCAGAAGGCCAAGGAAATAGCAGAAACATGGTCAAAGGATTAAACAACAATAATGATTTAGAAGCCAAGAATGAGGAGGAAAGCAACACTACCAAAGGAATTGCAGATGAGAAAACATGGACTTGGTCGTGCAAAGGATATTGAAAACAAAATTCCTACTAATGGCATTTCAAAACAATCCTGTAGGAACCAATCATATTAAAGCCAAGATATACAGGACAGCAAAATAATAGATGTAGAGATAGAGCTAAGATTGACAAACATAGAATAGGCAAATGCAGCAAGTTGGCTGGGTGGGAAATGTAATCCACTGGAAACTATGCAAGTGACTAATATAAAATCATGCAACCAACTAGTACATGCTATTTGGGATGATAAAAACAGGTATACGTCTTGGACCATAAAAACCAAATTCAGTGGGATTTAATCATTTAAACTGATTCCCCAAACTTGGCTAGAGGGCCAAATCTAGTTATAGTAGCAAAAAAAATCAGCCAGAGATCGGATGTACGTGTTCCAGCATACTACAGAGTAAGATTAAAATAAGGTGAAAATATCAGGATTTTGCGAAAAAAGTGATTCGAACAAAGGACCAACACGAAGTAACTCAAGTGCAGACGAATAGCATGCCTACCTGTAATATGTAGAGTTTAAAGTACGCAGATCCTACTCGTTAGATAGTGAATGACTCTTCCCTGAGGAACAGAAAGGGTGTCGATAGAAAATCAGAAGTTGGTATAATTTGCTATTTATTGATCAAAAGATACCAAAAAGAAGTGTAAGCAAGGAAGAAGAATCTAGCCATGGTAGAAAGCTTACAACATGATCCAAGAATCCTGGATAATAGAATGCCCGAAGATGCTGAAAATATCTTTTAAAAAATGTACAGAACTTAATCCTGAGAGCAATGGAATACTGGGAAGTGGAACTGACTGCACGGGGAATCACCAAGCCGACGTCAAAATAAGAAGATAAATTCTCCAAGCAGACTCGTTGTCCCCTCTACTATTCATCAGACAATTGATACCATTGAACCATTTATTGCGACAATTTAACGGAGGATACAGATTCACTAAACAGAAGGACAAAGTGGGCCACCTTGTATTTCAACAATCTATAGTATTTGCTAGAAACAGGAAGGAACAGGAAACCCCAATACAAATAGTCAGGCTATTCAGTCAAGATATTTGAGTGTTGTTTGGCATTGATAACTGCGCAATATCGATAATGCAAAAAATCAGGAGTAATTGAATTACCCAACCAGGGAGCCACCAGAGCAGTCAGCGCGAGAAAAAAACTACATATATCCAGTCATCTTAGAAGCAGTCACAGTCAAAAAAGACGACATGAAGGGAAAAGCAGGCAGAGAATACTTTTAGAAGAATCATCGGAAACTAAACTCTGGGGCAGAAATCTGATCTAATGAATAAATATCTGGGTAGTTTCCACCTAGAGACACTCTGGGCCCTTTTTTACCAGGACGAGAGAGGCGCTCACCAACCTTGAATTCAGAAAAAGAAAGCATTGCACCCAAAATGCCGTGTTGACAGATTGTGTGGAAGAAATGAGGGGCTAGAAGATTTTCCTAAAAAGAGCGAGGAAATAATATTTACAGCAGCCAGAGACGATAGATTCATCAGTAAGATTACAGAACAGGGAAACGCAAAACAGGAATCCAAAAATGGAAAGAGAAACGATTACAGGGTCATTTCAGAAGACAAACCCGAGGCATTGCAGATCTAACAACATGGAAATGGCTGCACAAAGGAAATATTGAGAGAGAAACTGAATTGTTACGAATAGCTTTCCCGAACAACGCCATAAGAACTAACTATCTAACGGTTAAGATGGACAAGACCCACGGAAACAGCAAGATTGTGTGGAGATGAAAGTGAGAGATTAGCAACCGTATAGTAAATGAGTTTGGCAAACTAGCCCAGAAGGAATACAAGGAGAGGCGTAATTGGGTACGGTTGGCAACACACAGGGAACTGTGCAAGCGACCAAAGTTCTACCATACAATCCAATGGTACATGAACAGACCAGAATCTGTCTTAGAGGAAAAAATGTACGAAATTATCTGGGACATTCGTAATTCAAATGTAGCCAGAAGACTAGATCTATAGGAAGTAAACAAGGAAAGATGGATGTGTCAGGTGGTAGATTTTGCTTTACCAAAGGGCGGAGGAGACTGAACCGCTGAATATGTGGACCTTGCCTGGAAGCTGTTGAATAAGAAGGTGCTAGTAGTGCCAGTAGTGATCGGAGCACTGGTAACGATTGACAAGAACCTAGAAAAAAGACTGAGTCCGGGCAAGAACAAAAACCATCCAGACGGCGGTACAACTGAAGTCGGTCTGAATATTAAGAATGGTCCTAAAGTATTGAGGAGACTTGTTGTCACGTGGTCTCCATGTGACAACCAGTCACTGCCGTTGTAAAAACTCAATAACATTTTTTTAAAAATCACTAGTAGTATTAATAGTGACCACATCGACGATTATGATGATCAATAATTTGAAAACACTGATATATAAAGTAAACTGAAATCAAGTTTATAAGCGTCACATTTGTTTTAGGATTTAATTTGTTGCGCCGCTCAGTAATCCTCCACCTACTCTTCAAGGTTTGTTGTCTTTTTCATGTCTTATCTCATTTTGCTTTTTCTCTCTCGCTCATTGTATCCCAGTCGTCTACCTGCAGGCCCGAGGCCACCCAGCTGACAAACAGATACTAACAAATAAGGACAGCGAAGCGTTTTCACCATGCCCCCATCGCGCCACACGTATTATGCCTCCAATGTTTATCCTCCGTTGATATTCCCCAATGCTTGCTTCGGCGTATCCATGACGAGTCTCACTTACAAGCCTGTCACACTTACTTAAGCCAAATGTCGGGCCATACACTATTATTGTGCTTTTTGTTGCTGTTGTTGTTGTTGTTGTTGTTGCTGTTGTTGTTGTTGTTGTTGTTATCATTGTACAGTCGTTGATGCTCCCGCTGCTATTGTCGATGCTATAATCATCATTATTTTTAAGAGAGAAGTATACTAAGCGTTTAAATATATGCACATAAGACGGAGACTGTTCCTCTGTCCCCTGCCAAGATTACTTAGAAACATAAGCATATTTATAAATATACACATATATTATGAATGTTTAATATAAATAGAGGCATCATGAATATAAACATAATATGTATTTGAACAATATACCTAATATTTTCCATTGAGCGCGCGCGCGCGCACGTGTGTGTGTGTGTGTGTGTGTGTGTGTGTGTGCAGATATGTATGTATGCAAATCAATGTTTGTTTATACGTGAACGGAGGGTGTCTGTATAGGAGAAGAAAGATGATTATATTGTTCATGCATTTGTTTTTATACGTACAAATCAACTTAAACATGAGAATACGTGCCCTTGTACTTTCCCCGGAAGCAGGAATTAGATTTGAATAATTTCAATTCTGTATCACCTATTTAATTAAGAATAATCAGTTAACAAAAAATGATATGAAAAGGAAACATTTTGTCAGAATTACTCTAATCCAGGTAAATTTATTAACACTTTAACTGTTGTAATGCTCTTTTGATAGTGACACTTCAATTGATACTGAAACTTCTAATCTAAGTTAAACGTTCAATTTGAAAATGTATGTCGAGGATAAGATCGAATCTGATTATTTCGTTGAGCGCTTTATACCGCTAGACTGACTACTTGCCCTAGTCAAATAAAGTGGACAGTCAGAAGGATAGATAGATAAATGAAAATCATAGTGTTTAATATAACTCGTATTTAAAAAATGATATTTATGACTTATAGAGTTTTTTACGATCACGGTAAAATCGTAAATTTACGTGTATATTCGTATATCTAGGCTTAAGAGAAAATAAACAAACCCATTCTTTATCTTATATTTAGGCCCTCTCTATGAACAATGGTACCCACTCCTCGCCACTTACTCTCTCCTCCTCTATATGAACGATATGAAGTCCTCGCTCGCTCTGCTATTAAGCAGTTTTCCAGTTAAAAAGCTGGGCACAATACATGTGCATGGATTTACATAACTAATCGACCTCCTAAAACATATCGACACTGAGAATACTTTATTGGGTTATTCTGAGCGGACTTTGTGGTAGACAGTCACATAGAGACGGGTAGACGGGCAGGCGTCTGGTAAATTATAATAAGTCACATCGGAAGACAAACGTCGAGTTTTAACAGAAGCGTATGCACACACAATACACTCAACCACCAACCATATGCACATCTAAAAATGCACACGCACAGGGACAATAACATACATTGATCAGTGAAGATTTGTTGTATAAAACAAACCTTGGCCGAAAGCCTCATTCATGGAGAAGTTCACTATTATTGGTTCATAAATTATCACACTACCCATTGTAATAAAGCAGGTTATTCTTCTATGTCCCTTTCTCTCCATTAATTGTATATATCGATCCATTTTTATGTGAAGGATCTTGTGTATAAAGAGAGAATAATCACAAGATTTTTTTAATGATCATTATAAACAATCGATTCATATTCTGTGATTTCAACTCTGTACATGTAGCGATTTTGGTTTTAAAAAATATGAACACGCACACAGGTTATCATCTATTCAATATATATATATACGGAGAATGAGTCACTTGGCCTAGACAGTGCAAATAGAAATAAACAATCAAAGAAAAATGTGGCTGATGAAGGATTGACTACGAAGCGATTATATAGGCCTTTGCCTTTACCTTTCTGTAAGGCTGTTTAGCTCAATGGTAAGAGCAACGCTATCTTAAAGTGGTTACCTAAACGTTTGCAGGTTCGTTTCTTGTCACAGTTTAAGTATTTGCATACGGATTGCAGATACTTTGAATCTTCTTCACCATACTTGATGCATGATAGAGTGGCTGAGCCTTGTCTTTCCTTGTCCTTTCAAATCTTGGTTTCTGCTGGAGGGTATTGTTGCTATTAAGCCTGCATAGTGGTTAATTCTTGGGCAACTGATCAGCTCTGGTTGGTACGTGTCTGAGACAATACGTATACGCTTTTCTCTGAGCTGTTAGCAGCGGATTATCCCTTTGTCTGTGGGTAGTTGGAAGGAAAAGTCAGATAATGTCCTGGGAATGTCGGTTTGTAATACATGGATGTATTTGATCCACACTTTTCCTTAAGTAGGTCTTATATTCTCAAGTATTTTCTGATGTTTTCTAAGACAGTTGATTTTCACACGATTGACATTCAGTTTCCATCCAGGCAGTTACAAACGTGCTTGTGGCACCCCAAGCAGAAATCAGAGAATGTTTTAGAGCCTTAAAATTCCTCTTGTGTCGAATCATTCTTGATTATTTTGACCTGCTTCGTTTTACAAGATTGTTCACAGCCACAACCACATCCAGTCTCGAAAGTCTTGGAAAAATTCCGAGACAAAATGTTAGAAGAACAATGCAATGATTCCTCAAGATATTCACAGTTTCACAGTTTATCAGTAAATTATAGGGAACCACAACGGTGCAATTAGAAATATATAACATCGTTCCAAACTTTATGTCATTCAAATAGATCAATAACATAGATTTATATTGCTCTGGGCCAACATCTATGTTGGAATAATTACCATAAAATGTATTAGCAACAATATAGAACCGTTCCATTCGAATTCAAATACGAAGACATGTTTACGAATGTATGCAAAATAACCTTTGAAAAATGTATCATATTCTGAAATTAAACGTGCCAATCTTTATCCTGCATGAATTACAAAAATCCCCAATCTTTTTACATTATTCTAATTGTTACCAGTTAAACACTTGAACAATTTCCTTTCAAACAATGTCTCTGATCCCTTTGAAGAGGAAAGAATGCCCTAGAGCCCCTTTTAAGTCGTCCTCGTGAAATTTAACCCGTTTTGCTCCAGTAATCGTACAAGTCTTCATTAAAAACGTTGTTATTTTGGCCTAGAATTGGTCTTTGGTACGGCACATAAAGAGGAACTAGCTTGATGACAAGAAGTGACGTCTATCATCAACAACTTTTACATTTCAAACATGAATAAAATTAGCGATACTTACTACTTTTATGATCCTGGCTGGATCACTATTAGCAGCTTTTCTGAATGAACCCACATATAGATTCACATGAATGTACACAGATATGAATGCACAAAAAAACCTATATACACATGTACACAGGTATGCGCATATATAAACTTCTCTCTATTTGTTTATTAAAGAGAGAGAAAAAGAGAGAATAGATATCAATCCAATTAATAATGAATTGTCAAACGGCAGGTGGGGGGGGGTCAATATTTCCATTGATATAAAATGGAAAAAACAGCAGCAAACAATATATGTTATTTACTGCATATCCGTTTGTATTTAGAAATCATATGATGACTCGAAAAGATTGCAGTTTTTGTGAACACTCAGCAAATGAAAGTAAACCTTTTTTTACTCTCTGCACGTCGTATCTGCTACGCTAAAAGTCTATGATAATTGTCATGAAAGATTTTCTACTTCTGTTGTTCAAATATTGTAAACTTCGAAACTGGCCAAGAAGAGAATTTTCCTTCCTTTTACCGATACAGAAAAATTATCTTCTGCTGTCTGAATAATGTCTAACGAGTTTCATGAGGTACTTCAATCAGCAGTTGAACAGTAGATCTGGTGGCCTCTAGTTTGATAGTTTTTCTGTCAAACTATCGCCCGAAACAACACACGTTAAGACTTTGCCCTGCGTTGAAGCAAAAGATTACGAAAAACAGTGTGACGTAAATTGCCTCCGGACAAAAGCGAGTCACATGGGGCATTCAACCGAGAGTCACCGATTGGATGTTCGGCTTACCGCCTTAAGCCACAGATCGATACATGTCTGCCAGCCATTTTTTTTCTTTGTCTAATTCTTTCTTTCCCCCTTTATAGTTTTTTCCCCATTTTTCTTCAACTATCTTTCTCCCTTTTTCTCTTTGTTCTTTATTCTATTTAAAATTTCATTCTTTTCTTAACCGTATTTCTCACATTCTTCATGTCTCAGCAACTTCCTTACCTTATTTTCACGCTCTTCTCCTGTTTTTCATTCTTCTTCGTAATTCAACCACATAACATTCTCATTTTTTCTTCCTTCGTCTTTTCTTTAATTTTTTGACTTTGAAATGTGTTTTATTTCTTTCGTGTCCCTCATTATTCACTCATTTCCTCTTTTTATTTTTACCATTTACTAATTTACTTTTGTTTTCGTTTTTCCCGATTTCTTTCGATTTCTTGTAGCAACACATTTTCCAATTTTTTGTTTGGTTAAAGCCTTTCTATCTAAATTTAATTCCGTCATACTTTTAGTGATAATTTTCTTCCTTTTTTTTTCTCTCTTTTTTCGTCTTTTTTCTTCTTTTTTTTTTTTAATGTTTTTCCATTCAAACCTATCTTATCTTCTTTCTCATTGTCTTACTATTTAATCATTTCAACCTTTTGAATTAATTTTTCTTTTCATTTCTTAGATTGAATCATTTTCCCTGTGTCACCCCTGTCTTGTTTTGTTTTCCTTTCCCTTCTTTCTTTTAACCTACTCTTTTGAATTTTCGTGACTTCTTTTATCCTCCATTTATTTCTGTTTTACATCGTTCGGTATTTTTCTAATTCGTGGATACTTACTAATCCTTTTCTTTTGTATCCTCTTTCTCGTATATTCTTTTTGAGATCTCTGTCTTTTTGTTTCTATTTTTCTCCGTCTTTCTTTGCTTTACTCTCCTTTACTTTTACTCCCTTACCGTCCTCTTCTCCCCTCTCCCTCTCATTCTGTCCCTTGCTTGCTTGCTTGCGTTCTCTATTTCTGTTAAACTTTCCTCTCCATTTCAATCTGTGTATCTATAGACTCTTTCAACACTGGTGCAATTGGCCTAACTTTGTCAGCGATATCTCACTCCCTATCCTGCGGCAAAAAATAATCGACTCTACCGGTACCGCTGAAAGTCGCTTAACGTTTCCATCAACATTTTCGTTAACCCTCGTAGCAATAACAGCAAGGGTTTGGGGAAGAAAAAATCATTTCGATCTATAACTTGTTCAAAGCAGAAAATCAACTATTCGGTTGCTCAGCGAAGTTCTTTTCTTCAACGGTCTTATTTCAATTTCATTTCAAGTTTTTACTCTATAAGAATTTACTGAGGAACAAACATAAGAGGGGTACCTCAAAATAACTTGAATTAGGGACTCATTTCCGGTTAGAACTTTGAGAGGAAACTGCAGGTTATTTCAAACTTGGTCCCTCAGATCGATCGATTTCAATCCCCTGTGAACTAACGCAGTGCAAGTTTTACGGCAAGACACTTCATTTTCAAATCTCATGTTTAAATACGCTTGCATGAACTCTAAGACAAGGCAGTCACCTCAGTTTGAAATGCAAATACAACGTACACCTTTTTCTTACCTGAAGCTTCTTCCGTAAATCTTTTTTAAGCATTAAAACAGTTCTAGCTGCAGTTTTACTCAAAAGAAAGCAAAACTTCACATAGATCTGTTGCTCCAGCATGTTACAATCAATATCTCGCTGAAATACCTGTATAGGAGGTGTGAAAAACACGTACACTATTTCTTCTATTTATAGACGAGACTTTATAACATCATCTTTTGAAGTAATTCTTACATGTATCACACAGACGGGTGCAGTAATAAAAAAAATTCTCCTTACCGACCCTCAATTGCTAAATAAAAGTTTCTCAACGGATTTTTGTGTGATTAGGTGTGTTTTGCAACATACTTAAAATCTATCGCAGTTTCACGAATGGGAAGATACAATTTTTTAGATGGCATCCAAGATAGCCGTTATTTCCTCACAATGCCTGTTACTCGTTTAATATTCATCGTAGACGAGCTTTCTCGACATTTTTTTTCAGGATCAAATGTGCTTGAAAAATATTGAAACACTCTTACAATCTGGCAAGTGGAACGATATGATTTTCAAGAAGCGCGTCCCAGATGACTGCTAAGATCTTCGAATGCCTCTCCTATGATTTTTGTAATATCAAGTATGCAAAATACCAAACCAAAAGTAAATCAAAGTCTGACTAATGAAAAGGCATAATTTAAAGCGTCCAAAATTGACACAACTTTCTTATTTAAATGTCCATTAATCTGACATTATTAATCATAGACAAGTTTTTCTAACGGTTTCCATAGTATCAAGTGTAGCCAATAACATTTCTAAGTTATGTCATCGTCTGACTAATTTCATAATTAGGTATAAAGTATAATTTCCCAGTGCGATCTAAGATGACTGCCAATTTTTCAAAAATACTCATTACTCATTCATAAGGTTTTCCAACGATCTTTTTTAGTATCAAATGTGTTCAATAACATATCAAAAGTTTCAAGATGATATCTAATATGGCTGCCAAATCATTCAAATGACCATTACTCGTTCATTATTCATTCTTGGCAAATTCACGAAGGCATGTGATCTGGGTTGTGCAATATACAATCAGTAAATGTAAACAGTGAAACAGAAAGCTTGGTTAGTCGCACAGAGCTGATAACAGATTACAAGCAGCATTTGTGAGCAGTTTTCTCATGATATTAGTGTGAACTTTGGACGAAATTAGATGAGAATTTAGTGTTATGTTCATTTTCATCCCCTGTTCCAACAGTATGGGCAACATATATAATGGTAGCTTTGGTTATGTAACTGATGATATAATTTTCATGTTAGTGGTAGTCACATTGTTCATGGGTTTGGAAAATCTATGAAAAAATGTTTTGTGTTTTTTGTCCCAAAATATTCGCCCATTAACTGAACTATCATTGAGAGATTCATTCCTCGTCCACCAATGATATCAAAGACCAGTGAAACAATTAGTTCTGTGAAGTATCATCCACTTACTTGATTTTATCATGATTCTGTGGAAAGTTTCTTTTATTTGAAAGAATTTCCCCCCTACATAAAATGCTTACTACAAATTACAAATACGGTTTTTTTCCATTTTCCCCCTTTTTCTGGACCGTGAATCATCCGATATCAAGTAAAAATGGGAAAATCCACCGTGTGCCTCCTTTTCTATCAAATTAAGACACCAATTGTAATAGTTGGGCAAAATATGGCACTTTCTTCAAAATTTGAAGAACTTTTTCTTTCAGCATCTAGACTATATGAGGATAATATTCAGTATGTGACAATGGGGTAATCAAAGAAACCGGTGACCATTGAGGCAGTGGTACGACCCATTAAAATGATCTCAAGTCCGATGTTCCACCCCTTACAAATCATTATTGAGATCAAAACGATGGTTGAAATGGCAATAACTGATTTCTATTACCATACTGCCACTTAGATCAAAGTTTCCAAATTTAACAAACAAGACGTTATAGACACAAAGGCGTGACATATGGGTGATGAGACCTGCAATCTCGTCACAACTGAGCCATAAAACTTTGTCAAAATGATCCTGGATGAATGGAAAAAAAGTGCAAGATTCTATCTCACTTAAGTAAACATAATATAAGTTTCTCATAATATGAAATCGTCAACTGTCAATTGTAAACAATACTTCAGTATAATTGAAATATGCTGATTGGATTCAAAAACATGCAATTGTGCACCAGGATTACTTGTCTAGAATGAATGATGAACGAGTAATCGGCATTTAATTATTTAACAGCCATCCTGGACGCCATTTTGAAAATTACTGTAATAGACTTTTGATATGTTTTTTAAGCTCACGTGTTATTCCAAAAACCGTTGGGAAAACTTGCCCAGGATGAATTATGGACAAGTAATGGGCATTTGAAGGATTTGCCGGCCATTTTGGACGCCATCACGAAATTCACACTTTTCCCACGTTGAGACTGTGATAAATTTTTGATGTAATTGATCACATTTGTTGCTAAAAGGGAAATTTTGGAAAGAATTATCTATGTTTAGTAAAGAACGAATAGTAGGCATTTCAAGGATTTTGTGGCTAACTTAGATGCCATCTTGAGAATTATACCTTTCCATTGATCGGTTTATAATAGATCTTCAATATTTTCTCAAGCAGATTTGAAAAAGCTTGTCTAAAAAACGATTTATCGGCATTGAAATGATTTTTTCAGTCAACTTGGAAGCCATCTTGATATTTATATCTTCCCTGTAGACATACTGATATAGACGTCGAAATGTTATCAAGGGTACTTGATACTACAAAAGACTGCTGCAATAACTTGTCTAGCGTGAATAATGAACAAGTAATGGATATTGTAAGGATTTGGTGGCTATCTTGAACCCCATCTTGAAATTTGTCGAGTTTATTTCTTCATCTTGTATTCGGTCGGCCACGATTTTGCAAGTGATCTCTATGGATCTGACTCCGGTTTTCTTCCTGATATACTATGCAGTCTTGTGATCTCTCCACGTGAGATTGAGCATGATTCTCTCATGTGTGCGTTGCATGCTTCTCAGTTTGCGAGTCTGTCTTTTGGTTCCATGATTCAGCTCCATAAATGACTATTGGGAGGATGCATTGGTTGTATACTCTTCTTTTTAGGATTATTGGGATTGGCTTGTTTTTGAAGGTTGGGCTTGCTCTGCCGAAGGCTTGCCATCCTAGGGTGATTCTTCGCTTGATCTCTTCCTCTTCCGTGGGTTCCACCGGGATTCGTTGCCCTAGGTAGATGTAGTGGTCTACTCTCCCCAGTTTTGCATTTTCAATTATGATAGTCATGTCCTTTGGTTTTTAAAATGTCAAAAATATTGGCAACATGTTTTTTTTCCCATCTCCTATATACGTACTTTGATATTTCAGTGAGATATTGCTTGAAATATGATCTTCATGCTGTTGTACATAATACACAACACATGATAACACTGAAGTTTCATATCTGTCTATGCAATATCTACCAAGGTTTTTCATACATTTATGTACTGATTTTTTTATACATGTATACGCTCATGACTGTTCATACGATATCTGCAACAGTTCTTCATGAATTTCAATGTAAGTTTTTGGAAGGATGGGAAATGGGAAGTGGAAGAAGTGATCAAATCTTGGGGCGGATCCATTCAAAATGACTCCCCCCTGACAATGGCGTTGGCAGAGATATATGCGTACTCTGAGTGCTTTCTAGTTCTGAATTATGTTATAACTTGATTTCTTTTTTTACTTGGCAAAACTATCGAGAGGGGAATTAATCTACATTAATATCTAATTAATGTAGATTCATTTCCCTTTCTATAGTTTAACCAAATTAATCTAAGTCGTTAGTTAGCGGGAATATTGTATAATTAACTTATCAAAAATATCTTTGTTTCAAAGTCAACAAGATTTGCCACGATTTCATGAGCGATTGACTTACAGACGCCTTCTAATGTTAATCATGGTTGCATCCCTAATGATAAGGTCTACCTATCCTGATTTTAAATGACTTGGCTTGAACGAATTTTATCGTCGTAGAAAAACTGGCCAGGAAGATTCATCTCGAATGGTTGAAAGTCAGAGTTTGCTACTTGGGGTTTAATAACATCGCACACTAGCGACGTATTCTGCATGTTATGAGTGATTTCAACTAGAAGAATCAGAAGAAAAAAACAAAGTTTCAAAGAGTTAATCGAATGAATATTGGTTCTTTAAGCTGTATAGTCTAATTAAAATGCATTCATATATCGCCCGTTCATTTTATGTTGTCCCATAAGAATACAAATTGACATTCATCAATGGTTTTCATCAGTAACACAAAGTATGTAGCATTATTAATGGATTGAAATGGACATTTTAGGACAGCCTTGGAAAGGTCATAAATAATTTTCAATTCAAGTTGATAACTGTGATGAGTAATTTATAAGATCTATGCGGTGTAGATATTTGGGCTGAATTGGTCTCTGTACCAGCATCAGGTGTATAAGTCATGCTAAAGATACGTTTCGAATACTGCCTTTCAAGACAAGTGGCCTCCTCAAGGTGATTGGCATCACATTATCTTCCCATCACTCAGTAGAAGATCCATTAGTGTACTCAGATTGTACGGAACACTATGCTCAATAAATCGACAAATCTATCCTCCTCTCTCTTTATGCATGTATGCATTTATGCGGGTGTGTCTCTGTGTATATGTTTGTATGTTTGTGCATGTAAATGAACATGTGAATGTGTACACGCCAGCTAGTGTGTGTGCGAGCGAGTGTCTGTCTGTCTGTGTGTGTGTGTGTGTGTGTGTGTGTGTGTGTGTGTGTGTGTGTGTGTGTGCACTCATGATATCCTACTCACAAATGGTGATGGAGCCATCCGAAGGCACGCCTGGCTTTTATATAAACAAACAGGCCCAACATACATGAAGGAGAGAATAAACGCAACCATACTAATCGTTTCACTAACCCGAAATACTGCTTTTATCAGCGTCTTTAAGAAGACGATTTAGAGACCCACTCGCCTAAAAAGAATAACAAAGTTTAAAGGAAAGCGATAAGTCAGAAATCTTGATAGAGGTGGCAAGATCTAGAATTGTGGAACGATTGTTCTTACAACCTGTGCAGGAAGACGTGAAGAATATTGATTAGCATAGGCAAAAATTAGAAGTGAATGATTCTTTCAAGGAAAGGCGAGAATAGTGACACCTGGGGAGAAGTTTTTTTTTCTTCCTTTTTAAGGTAACAGTGAAATGAAGATTTCATGGGGAAATGAGTAAATGTTTCAAAAGGATCTTAAGTTTCGACCATCTACTTTGTCGGCTTCCTGGTGGGCGGAGAACAGTCAAGTTGTTAAGGAATTGTCAGCTCGGCGAAAGACGAAACGTTTGTAAATTGAGATCGTTCATCAAAATCATTTAAAGGAAGGATATTTGATTTCACCATTTGTTTTATGATTCAACTATTCAAAAATATGGGGCAGAAGAATGTTATAAAAATGCAAATACTCGTTGTCTGGTAGGGAAATGATGGAATGCACTCATAGAGATGAAAATACATATCAAGCATTATTATTTTAACTCAAGCAAATGATGTGAATGCACGTACAGATGAACACATAGGTAGATAGATAGATAGATAGATAGATAGATAGATAGATAGATAGATAGGGAATATCCCAATAATTGTTTCTATAATGTTTATAGAGTACAAATCAAAATGTTCATAAATTCTAATACTGTGCTTTCCACATATTTTATCAAAAATAACCATTGTTTTCATTTTCCTGAAGACCATGGTCCTCTTAAATGCGGAATGATCACTTAAATATTGTCATCAGAATATTGTATTCATTTTTCCAATCATTTGAGAGCATAAAATAACTATATCGAAGCAATTTAATTTTATCCTTGTATATTTTATGATTTACTATAATTTTTAGAAAATTGACTTAAAAACTAAAATAAGCATTTTGTATTAATTACTAGGGAAATCTATCTTATGAATATGCATTGTTGTATTATCGTACAATTGAAAACACCTGCAGAGTATGCATTTATATACAATTATTCGATTAAAGTAACGCTATCTGTATGAAGATAAATTCCTGGAAACATATTTCCTTACACATATGACTTTATATGAACATATGTGTACGGCCTGGGAGTATGCTCGAACGATCTGAAACATTGAATTCCAACATACTTACACATATGAGGGTGCATCAATAAGTATGTGTCCCCAAAAGGGAAACAAAATTATGTCCTTAGCGATATACACACACTCATAAATATACATACACATTCATATGTTTGTGTGTAGATAGGTGGATACGCGAGTAAATCTATAAGCCTATTCTTATATATATATATATATGTGTGTGTGTGTGTGTGTGCTCGTGCTGGTAGAAGAAAAGCTTCTGCGAAACTGTATGCATACA
Organism: Thysanoteuthis rhombus; assembly: GCA_963457665.1. NCBI lineage: Eukaryota > Metazoa > Mollusca > Cephalopoda > Oegopsida > Thysanoteuthidae > Thysanoteuthis > Thysanoteuthis major. The sequence goes on from OY735198.1 coordinate 30,427,706, forward strand.
CGAATAAATAAACATATTTTCACACGTAAAGACAGATAGATGAATAGATGAATAGATAAGATATTCAATAATGGATCCGCGCACACAGAGACACTGTAATATTTCACAAAGATTTTATTCGTTAATAGAACTGAAAAAATAGATAATGGTCCAAGCAAGTTCATTCCAACATGCTGAAGTATACAGAGCTAGATATGTGCATTCACAAACACATTGTCCCAGTAAAGAAATATGCAAGTGAACAATCAACCTTATCTTCATGAAATTCAACTCAGCAAACGTATACTAATTCTAAATACCATGAGTGAAACACTTTATGTTAAGATGGTATCTTAATTATGAATACGCTTACATATACTCATATATGTGTGAGGGTGTCTTAAGAAGACACTCTCTTTGTACACTAACAAACAGGAATTGGCACTTATTTCCACATAACTACTCACACAGCAATGCATGAATATACATCGTCTATGTGTAGCAAGAGAACTAAAAGAACTGAAATCTGGGTCCATATTGCAAACCTCCAGATGTTTAGCACTCAGAATCGTCCGAGCAAATAATACGAGAGGTCTGCGTCCATTTGACGATGTCTTGACGAAAAACACCTGCAAAATCCTGGTCACACAACAGCAATGGTTGGCTCTGACTGATATCAATGTCTCGTGTTCGAATCTACAGAACACTGGCTTGAGTCTTTTTGGTTAACACTATATTTCCCAATATTTTTGAAAGTTGAGTTATCTAAGAGTGAATATTGCTCGATATCAGGAATGGAGCATATTTAAATAGATATAGACAGACAAATCAATGCTTCATGGTGATGCAGTATTTCCTGCAGCTTCAATATTCAGATCATATGTTACTCCGGGATATATATATATATATATATATATATATATATATATATATATATATATATATATATATATATATATACAAAACTTTGAACTCACATGACAATTTCGAATGATTTTATTATCATCGAGATAAAGTTATTACCGTCCATGATTACAAAGTTTGTATCTTATAAACAATGTCAATGAGTAAAAAAAAAAAAGGGACCATTTGAGTTGATCTTTAACAGAATTTTAGTTATTGAACATTTTCGTTACGACTAAAATGTAAATTAATAGACAATTAACTTGATAGAAAGGGTTCGAATTTCAGTGTATCAGTTTTGGTGTTTTAGTCCTCATTCCCGATTGTTTGCTTATATATATATATATATATATATATATATATATATATATATATATATATATATATATATAAGCAAACAATCGGGAATGAGGACTAAAAGTATATAGAGACTTTATTTGTTGACTCTCTAATTCATAAATGAATTACTAAGTATGCTATACGTTTTGGGAGAGGTTCCCATCTTTACTAGCATGTGTGTACTTTTTAGTAATTGAAGAGTTTCTGTTGAAATCAAATCTAGCAACAGATGTTTTTCTTTGCAAGAAAGAATGGAAATCAATAGTGAGGATTTGTGGGAGATCAAAATAATGACCCATACATGGCTGTCTATACATAGGGGTCTATGGGATTGTATAAAGTTCCCAATATTACATATACATAAAAGGGGATTACGTATGGATAGGGTAAGAAAAGATTGTAACGTTGATTATAAGTGGGCGGAAGTCTGGATTGTATAGTTGCGGTTCTTGTGGGGAATAGGAGTATATTCATATTAAGGATGTAAATATATGGGCATATATATATATATATATATATATATATATATATATATATATATATATATATATATATATATATATATAATAAGCTACAACAGTAAACCGGATCAAAATAGTTAAATTAGATATTACACTAATCTAAATGGTAAAAGAAATTGAATAAAAACAGTTAATTTTCTATTTGGAATATTGTACCAGCGTGATATATTTGTATGGCTACATTTCTTCTTTCCTTTTTCATTTATTCTATTTCTTTGTCTCTATATCGTTTTCTTCATTGCATTCATAGATGCATATCAATGAAAATATGCCAACAATATTGTTTCGCAGCCTTAATTCAAATCTATATGCTATTTAGTATTGCAATCCCCACAAAATATCATTAATTATTCTATATGCAGATAGCGCGATTGCTCATTTGATAAAACATTGTTTTTTGATTCAGCCCTTTCTAATTCGAGAACTGTGGCCGAAATTTGAGTCTTAAAATTCTACCAGTCTCAATTATCAAGAAAAACCGGGGATACCATAGTAATATAACTTCTTCGTCTGGGTACTTGCATTGGGCAACGGAAGCATTAAAGTAACCTTTTGTCTGTCGTTTGTAAAGAGTGTTTCTATGTCTTTAGTCGAGTCGGTTCGCATTTTTTCTGGTTTCGTCGCCAAGTCTCTACTTTACCCGATTAAATGTCCATTGACTGTTCATGGAAACCAATGATTCCCATGTGGTAAATGTTAACACTCAGATATGATGTAATCGAACTGCATTTGACATCGAGGTCGTACAGTGCACTCTATTGCCACCACATCTTTTTTCTTCAATTTTATTCTGGTTTGTACCTACCTCTCTAACTTCCTTGTCCTTTCTTCTTCTTCTTCTTCTTCTTCTTCTTCTTCTTCTTCTTCTTCTTTTCTTCTTATTTTTCTTCTTCTTCTTCTTCTTCTTCTTCTTCTTCTTCTTCTTCTTCTTCTTTCTTCTTTCTTCTTTCTTCTTCTTCTTCTTTCTTCTTTCTTCTTCTTCTTCTTCTTCTTCTTCTCCTTCTTCTTCTTCTTCTTCTTCTTCTTCTTCTTCTTCTTCTTCTTCTTCTTCTTCTTCTTCTTCTTCTTCTTCTTCTTCTTCTTCTTCTGCCTGGTGAACCATTCGACCGTTGAATTCTCAAATCGAATATAGGAGGACTGAAGTTTTGGAGTTCTCTAATGCCATGTGTTTGGCATTTTTTATGGTTCATGTTTCTCAACCATACACACCCATCCCTGCATATAGTCACCATGTTTTTGTGTTTATTCCATAACTTCTTTGACTTTTGTATAGATACTAAGTCATATATTGCATAGTTTACATATATGTACACAAATATTCGTACACACCTTCACAATAATTTATCTTTAGTAAACTGGTAGCTATAATGAAGTTTAACTAGGAATTTTTCAAGGTGTGCATGTAGTGGTACATTCAATGAAGAAATTAGTTTTATTATACATGTATGTATACGCGAGTCAGTGTGTGCGTTTGTGTGTGTGTGTGTGTGCGTTCGCGTATAGATATGCAAGCAAATATGTAAGCATATGGTGATTGATATAATAATAATAATAATAATAATAATAATAATAATAATAATAATAATAATAATAATAATAATATATAAATACGTATGATTCACTATTTTCATGACTGATCCCACCCATACATACATAGATAGATATAAAATTGCATATATATACATATATATATATATATAGAGAGAGAGAGAGAGAGTGAGAGAGAGAGAGAGAGAGAGTTTGATAAATGAAGATGATGCAACATGAAAAACTATACGACTATACAAAATAACATAAGAAAACTAGAAACTGCAGTGTATTCTGTTAAATCAAAGGCATTTTCATAGTATATGTTAGCCAAACAAAGTGATCTATAATAATTTTTTTATACGTTTTCAATTAGTTGGTGTAATGGGTTTCGGTGATCTACAGTCGAATTGCCACTTCTAAAGTCTGCCTGTTCGCGCCGTTGGAGTTAACCTAGTGTTTGCTAATCTATTTGTTATCTTGGTTCTATACTGCTCATTAACATTTAAAAACAAATACTTTAAATGCACATAAATTCGTGGTGCCTTGTTACATGTGATGAGCTTTGTTATACGTGAACCTCCAATCTTCTATTTCTCATCCGAGAAACAACAGCAAGTATAATCTCATAACTTATATCGGGAAACTAGAGAAGATTTCACAAGTCCAAACTTTGACAGTTTCTTTTATCAAATTTAATCAATGCTACATCCAAGGCAGAAACTACATTCAATAGTGCAATAGATGTATGTATATGTCCATGAGAGAGACAGAGACAGAGAGACAGACAGAAAGACAGACAGAGATATATCTTTGATGAGATAGGGTAGAAAGGGCGACCTGACTGCTAGCGAAGTTTATTGCCTCTAAACCAAGCAGCCGACATTCCTCAACTGTCTTTCTCATCTCCAATCAGCCTTTCACTGGCAGCGCCAAGTAGCTCTTCTTCATTGTTTTTTTACTTTCTCTTCTTACGCCCCCCCCCCATCACAAGACCCGGAACATTTCCGGTAGAGGTTTTTTTCATCCCTTTTCGTCAATGCATCTTTTAATCGAGATTATGTACCCCCCAAAATTATCGCACTGCACAACCTGTCACCCCTTACACTGGACGACATTCCTTCACAAAACTAAGACAAGCTTTTTCTGACGTTTACTATTTATCTTGCTAACTTTACTTTTTTTTTATTGTTGTTGTTGAGATGATTTTATCCATCAAGTCTTTTATGTGTTGCATGTTTTTCTCATATTTCTCTACCTCCTCCTCCTCCTCCTCCTCCTCCTTCTTCTTCTTCTTCTTCTTCTTCTTCTTCTTCTTCTTCTTCTTCTTCTTCTTCTTCTTCTTCTTCTTTCGTCTTCTTCTTCTTTCGTCTTCTTCTTCTTCTTCTTTCTTCCTCTTCTTCTTCTTCTTCTTATTTCTTCGTCTTCTTCTTTCTTCTTCTTCTTTCGTCTTCTTCTTTCGTCTTCTTCTTCTTCTTCCTCTTCTTCTTCTTCTTCTTCCTCTTCTTCTTCTTCTTCCTCTTCTTCTTCTTCTTCTTCTTCTTCTTTCTTTAGATCGGCATGATTTTTATCCTTACTTTTCAATATATTCTCCACACATGGTTTCTTGGTTTCAGTCTCCTGTGACACTTGAAAAAAAAGAAAATGAAAACAATTTTAGAAAGGCAAATGAAAGAAGAAGAAGAAGAAGAAGAAGAAGAAGAAGAAGAAGAAGAAGAAGAAGAAGAAGAAGAAGAAGAAGAAGAAGAAGAAGAAGAAGGAGGAGGGGGAGAAGGACGATATCAAAAAAACTACTTTAATAAAGACGACGACGAAAGCAACAACGGTCAAGTATTCTGAAGAGTACAAGAATGTATAAGAGCACCAGGAGGTTGGTAATGCCGACATTTGCATCTCTTTGATATCATTGCGAAAGTCGGGCAGACGTTTTGAGTGAGTGAACCGGTTAGCATTGCTCAGTGTGACTGACGAGTACTCTCTTGGCCTCTTGTAGCTGTTTATATGATAGACTAATTTACTAGCAAGGGGACCATGATTCAAGAAATCGAATACCTTCTGTTTATTACATGATTTCATGGGGAAAATCAAATCTTTCAAGTAGAAAAAAATGTGCATACCAACGAAACACTTGAAATATTTTTAGGCTGATTAATTTTGAAACTGTGGGATTGTGTAATCACGATTCAATGCCTATGTTGATATGCACGTCTAATATTCAAATTCAGATAAATGGCTTCTTGTTGAAAACCAATTTATTGCTTTGAACCATAAAATAGCCGATAGCTTTATAAGATTTTTCCAATGACTGGTTGTTCACGATACTAGCTCTAAGCCTTTGTAATAGCAATTATTTTTCTCAGTTGTGTCGGTATTGATGCGCAGTCAATAGAGAAGTCAACGGGACTTGAATGACCATTTAGAAAAAAAAAATCAGAGAAATGAGACGCCTGGGCACAAGACAAACATTTCTATGATTTCTTTCATTGCACTCATCTTTTCTGTCGCTTAGTAGATTCAGTTGAGCAAATGTGACAGTAGGACATTTCCTTTAGGATACTATGTTTTTGATGTACGATGAAGTACCAACTATTCAAAATTCCAAGTCGATCAGGAGCAATTGTCCAATGATCAAATTTCTGAATGCAGTGATGATCAATAATAACCGCCAGTAAATATTTAATCTAATCTTGGTTTAACAAGACAAATTGGACAGCTGACATTGTCAATGAATATGGAATAAGCGTTGCTAAGAATGAATCAGGTAACCAAAACCCTCCGTAGTAAGAAGTCATTTTTTATCGACATTAATGACATAAAAGATACCAAGAAGAGTGTATGGTATCACTTGATACGAGTAAATCTTAATCGGGCTATTTCTCAATTTCAGAATTGTGTTGTCGAAGCAAATTGAAACATATCGATTCTAGTCACTGATCTCAGAAGATCATCGATGTTCTGCCTCGTTTATGTCTAAACGTAACTATTGAAAATACCAATGTGAGGAAAATTTGAAGTCAAGTTTTTTTTAAACGATGGTAAAACTATTTAGCCCATATAATCCAATGGAGTCGATCCTTTGTTGAATGTTTATTTTGATTTCAAAACACTTCATTAACTAGTATTTCAAACAATTCTTCTTCTTTTTTTTTAACTCGCTCAAAAACCACTTTCACAAGCCATCGAGGTCGATGTCGAATCACCTTTACGCTATAATCACTTAAATATAGATAAATGAACACGGGAAAATACTCCATAAAAAATAATGCCCTGGGTCATAAAGGTCTACCTCAACATTATACTTACATCGTGACAAAAATCTCCCTCCTAAGCATAACGTGTCGTTTGAAAATCACCTGGATTGGTCTTGTACTTCAAGTTACAGCATTTTGAAGGTATGGGGCAAACAAAAGCCTGCATACGGTGTGTCGTTTTTACTGTGTTGGAGTAACATGCACACATATATACAAACTAACCGAAAAACTGATAGGCACGTTCACATGTAATAACGTGTCAAATGTGTAGTGCATAATCCCTGGCCTCTCATTTTCTGACGTTTCCTTAGCAATTGAATCATACCCCAAGATGCAAAGACCAGCAATTCACCTAGTATATAGCCAAGCAAACAGATCATTGCCTTTTTCATCTTTACTATATGTTCACACACAACTACTAGTCGGTGTTGAACTCTGTGTTATATAACTATGATATGAAAACTTTCTAACGTTATTATCAACTGAAGATACAGTACCGTCTATTCACATCTTTGAGAGAAAAAAACATTCCAATTCTTGGACAGTTACGGCATAAAAATGTCTCCCACCAATTAGAGCACTTAACAAATGAGCTTCATTTCAAGAGCCTTGGTAACAATAGTATTTGTCACAATATCACTGCAAAGGAAAAACTGAGCCTGAAATTCGCCTCTTCCCTACATCTGCGTTTGTAAAAATTAGCTATATTGATCTGTAATACCCGAGGAAACGTTTTTTTAAATTTTCTATCAGCTAACATTATTCGAAACTTGAGTCCTTATTGTTCTCAAATAACCAGTTTAGAAATAAGTCATGAAAACGTGATGGTACTCCAGCCAAAATTAAATAGTTGCAATTCGAATGCATTGTTTTAATGAGTTATCAATCTATCTACTGCCACCGCTTATATATTAATATATAATCGTCAGAGTGTCACGCTTTAAGTAGCTCAATAAGAGAAGAACAAAAGACAGAAAGAAAATATGAAACGTTACACTGTCATGATAAAATACACTCAAAAAATGCGAAAGAGAGAGAGAGAGAGAAAGGGAGAGAAAGACCTTTGCATCCTTTCGCTTATTTTGAAAGCTATAAGATAGTTGGAAGTTCATTTGCTATTTTTAAGATGTTCTTGAGGAGCATGAAGAACTTAATATTTTTACACTGAAATGTAAAATTGAAGCATTCATGAAGAAAAAAACTCTTTAGTTTAGAACTGGAGAACTTCGAGCAAATTGACAATGTGAAACATTGTTTATCAAAAATCTTGCCTGAAATTGCAGGTCCATTTACGAAGGACAGAAAGCAGTCCAAGATACATTTAGTCTACTGAATGCAATAACAAGTGATTAGTTTTGCGAAACATCTTGACAACAATTACCTATGCCACCCGATTGTTCAGCACACGTCTTCCCTAGTGACTTTGCTGTTATAATAACAACATGGAAAAATCATTTGTCAGTCATTTACTCCCCCAAAAGTGACACCTCAATCGTCTGTTTTGTTTTTTTTTTCTATTGTTTTTATCGCTGTTATTTTTTTGTTACTGTTTTTGTTGGTGTTATTGCAGTTCTTTTTTTAGTTTTTTTCACTGATAAACTATTCCAGATGATGTAAGGGTTCTGCTTGACAATAGATTTTGTAAACAAAAAAACGTTCCCATTTGATGAATGCATTTGTGTGCGTTTTTGAACATATCTTTCACGCATTCTAACACGCACACATTCGCATATAAACACGTATTGATTATTTTCATAATACTTCTATTAACTTATTCCGATACTGCAAAGCATATGAGAAAAATAAACATGACAAATGTCATTAATCATTCATTCCTTATTATTGTTTTTACCGGCCTCGGTTTTGCATGTGATCTCTGGAAATGTTGTGTCATGATATCCATCGGATGCCCGCCATTCTTGCAACGTGACCAGCCCATTGCCATTTCAATTTTCAAATTTATTCTAATATGTCTCTGACTCCTTTCCCCACCTAATATATTGGGCTGTGGGTCGAGCATGTTTTTTCATGTGCATGTTGCATGGTTCACAGTTTGCGAGTCATTCATGGTAAGGTTCAATCTTCCAGCTCCATAAGTGACTATTGGGAGGATACATTGATTGTATGTCTTCTTTTAAGGATTAATGGAATATTCCTGTTCTTGAAGGTTGAGCTTTCTCTGCGAAAAGCTTACCATCCTAGAGTGGTTATTCGCTTGATTTCTTTTTCTTTTTAGGATTTCATGGAGATTCGTTGTCCAAGGTATACATAATGGTCTACTTTCTCCAGTTTTGCGTCTCCGATTCTGATTGTTCCATGTTTATTCCGGACATTAAGAATGGACAAGACCGAAATAAGCTCTATCCTAGCAGACAAAAGATACATCGTCAAAAACATCAAGGTCCTAAATTAAATCAATGTAGGCAAGGAGTATAAAATGATAAGATATAAAATTCAAATTAACATCAACAAAGAACGCAGGAAAATGTTCCACGCCAAAGCGTTACGACTAAACGGACCAAAGAGCTCTCTCGATCCTTCAAGCTTGAACAGAGAAAACAGATATCAACTTCTAACTGAACCAGAAGAGAACGACAGCTTCCGTGATTGAAGTTGCCACTATGTTCAAACCAAAGAGCATAGAAATTATCAATAAAATCTCAGATGAAACCAAGATTCTCATGGAAGAATGCAGAAATCTGAAACCACCTGAGGAAATCAAATTGAAGCAACCTAACTGAATAAAACTATGTAAAAGGAACGAAGAGAAGATGAAAGAGGATACACTACAGAAGTCATCGAAACCATTATCAAAAAACGTTGGGGTTTCAAAGCTATCCACAAAAACTCTCAATACTGGACGGAAACAAATAAATATTCAAAGAAAATGAAGAGCTTACAAATAAAGACCTGATTATCGAACGTGCCGAAGAATTCTACCAAAAACTCTACCCTTCCAAATAAGGACCGGAAATCAATGACCAGAACGTGCAAGACGCGAGCTGTCAATGTGAGAAATCCCACAAGTATCACATGATGCTGCAATAAAGTTGATGTTTTTTTCCATACCTTTCCAAATTTGTTTATAATTCAAATTTCTAATTGTACTTCTTCACAATAAGCTTCTATAAATATGTTGAGAGAGATTTGAATTTTATCGCAATGGCTGTAGAGGATTGATTAGAAGGAATACAAGATGAGAATGAAATTGCAGCAATTAGAAGCATTCACATAACTTTCTGTACATTGAAAGCTATGGTCAAATAAACAATATCCGTGTTAAATTGTGTTCATATTCAGGTGATGGATGGGTGCATTTCTGATCATAGAGACCGAGAAACGGCCATGAGGTATAACAGTCGAAACGTTATATCGAAAAAAGATGAGGACAAAAGTTCGAACAAAACATTCCATAACGATAATCCCATATCTGAAGATTTCAGACAGAAAAAATAACATCAACTTTGATACAGTATATTACTCGGTCTATTTGGAGTGATCAAATTATTGCTACGTTATCAAGCCGAATGAGAACTTTCCATCAAAACAGAAATCTTTGCAGCATTAGGAACTTTGATACTGTCACTTAAACACTCCATAAGGAATTAAGGGACACTTTGCGTCATCAATATCCTTTAATCCATATTGAATCCATGTATTCTCAACGAAAACGTATCAATAATATATATAAATAAATAAATAAATAAATAAATAAATATATATATATATATATATATATATATATATATATATATATATATATATATATATATATATATATATATATATATATCCCCAAATATTCACAGTCCTTATGTATTATATGCGTTGAAACCTTGATGCAGTAACACTAACATAAACAAATTTACAAGTTCTCATACAGGACTATGTATAGGGCAATATGAACTTGAGTTGAAAGAGATGGTGGAAGCACATTTTCCTCGGATATTGGCAGTTGTTAAGACTACGTTTCAAATAATAATTCCTGCAGAATGTCTGTTATTCCGTATTCACAGAATGTTTGATGCAACACGAATTTCAGAATGTCCTCATGTCTTTGTGGCAGATTCTGGTTCTGGTTGAACTCAATTTCTAGGAATTCACTGTAACATATATGCAAACAAATTCCTTGGCTCTCAGAACTTTTGCAGATTCACTTTCGGGAGCATACACGTAAACACATACATAAATCCCTACACACATTTTTTTTTTTGGGGGGGGGTATCTTCTGTGCATGCGTTATTTGAGTGTGCGTATACATTCAGTTATTCCTGTAACCTTTCACGTATAACGTTTCTATGGCAGGGGAACACATTAATTGCAAATAGACGAAGTCATAAACATGCACACTTGAACAACATTCCGAATAGTGCAGGCATAAAATCTAATTCCATCTGCAAATAGCTCAAACGCCAACACATTGACTTACATAAATGAATAATAAAAAAAGGAAAGGCTCACTCACACTGATACACGGACAGTAGAGCGCATAGAGCCATATTTTGACACACCTTTATACTCCAATTCTACCATCGTATCTAAATCGCAAAAGAAAAGAGGCATGAAAAAGAAGGCTATTCGCATTGATATTCGCCGACGGCATTTCCGATATTGCGCCCAAGACAAACAGTCATGGCCGCTCTTGGCTGCCTCAGGGTGAACTGAGATCACATTTGCTTACATGAAATGTTTGTCTTTTTCAGTTTCCCCAACAGATTCGCATTTCTTTTTTTCTCACTCCTATTTTCGATTTCTCCTCCCTTTATTTCGATTTCTCTTTATGTTATTTTAACTTTCAGTGCTTTTACTATTATTGTCCTGCTTATTTTCTTTTCGAACATTCGGTGAAATATCATTATTTCTCATACTTTATTCCTTTCAGTCTTTCGTATGTTCTTTATCCACCCTCTCCCCCCCTCTCTCTCATTTTCTATCTCATCTTTCCCGAACTTTTCTCTTCTTTGAGATCTATTTTTTTCTCATATTTCTCTGTCGTTTCAAATCCTGGACTTCTCTTTTTTCTTCTATAATTATCACATTCTTTCTTTCACTTTCTCCTCTTCTTTCCATTCTTTCTCATTTGCCACTTCGTTTCTCATTCTCTCTCTATCTTTTTCCCTCTCTACCTTTCTCTTACACGCACGCGCGCACGCGCGCACGCGCGCACGCGCAAAAGTATTTCTTATCACTTCTGCTTTTTTACTTGGTTCAGAATATTTTTATTATTCTTTATTTTTCCTTGATATTTTCCTCAATTTCATTTTTCACAAAACATATCTTTGATAATTTCAGGAATGATTTGTATCGAAACCTACCTGCCTTAATGTAATCTGTATCTTGAAAAAGGAAACCCAATTAGGATTGTTTTACCTGAACTTTTCCCTCGCTCTCTTTAGATCTATATTTAGGATAAACAGGTAGTTTCTACGGAATATCTTTCCGTTTCTGGCACCAGACTCTTTTCTCACTCTTACGAGCATTAGACATTCTCTTTGGATAACTGGACGCCCGCTTTGTCTGCTGTACCCTTTAAATTATCCGTCGTCAGGTCCAAACAAATAAGCTTTCAAATTAATCTAGATTTCTCTACTTTTCACTTTTTCCAGGAAGACGATACTTTTGGTATATGAGTACATCAAAATATATGTTAGGTAATAAAGTGGACTCAATTCAGTGGATTCAATATTTGCACTACTGACTCTATTTCCTTACTTGGATCAAATAGAAAATGATCACATTTTACACTCGAAGAATAAAGTGAAAGTTATAAGAGAAAGAATGTACAGAAGATCAATAAAAAAAAAAACAAAAAAAAAACAAATGTATGTGTTGGTATGCGTGCGTGTAGGCCATTTTTCTATTGAAGATAAGATGTGAAGTGAGTTTGGATATGTTTTTCTGACATATACAGCAGACCAGAATGATTCATTTATGAATTCATTTTCCGATCCTTGACTGAGTCTACAAACTGGGAGGAATGAGTCCTGTGTACTCGATTATGATTGGTAATTATGGCCAATTCAAATATTCGATTGATCCGAGTAAACACGAAAATAATTTCACTGGACAATGTCACGTATTCTAAGAAACGACATTTTACAAAAAATTAAATTTCAAATTAGTGGATGCTGACTTTTAAGTCTCACAGAAACAAAACGCTCTCTGGGATGAATTGGGAAAGGATAATTGGCTAGAGTCATTAAACGCCAGAGATATCAATTCATTCGTCTACGAGACATTTCATCATTGTCTATGTTCTTATACACTGCACAGTGATAAAATGTAAGCATCTCTATGGATATCAATTTACAGTTTCGTGTCAATTCTTTCAATGCAAATCGCATTTTCGAATAAGGGAACTAACCAAAGCAAGAAAAACAAAGAAGTTGCGTTATTTTGAACTAAAAAAAATGAATCAATTGATAATGGTGGTAAGATTGATGGCATTAATCGATAGTAAAATTGCGATGATGTTATATTTCGGGCAATAAATGATAGCCATGAAGCTTATCATCCTTATATCTGTAATAAGGATGTGTGAAAATGACCCCAATAAAATTGTTGACGACGAATGTGATATGAATGACACTTATGATCCCAAAACTATTACTGTTTATGACAATGATGACACTGATCAATATGATGATGTCCAGGCAATGATAATGAATTATCCCTGTTCTGGTATTTACTGTAGTTGCGATCATAATGCTCTACTGATTAGAGTGATAATGATGATAGTGTTGTTATTAGTTATCCTGCTAATGTTCCAAATATGGGAAGTGGTGTAGTTCATGGAGACAAAAATCATAATGAATCATATTCGTGGTGACAGTCACGATGATGATGATGATGATGATGATGATGATGATGATGATGATGATGATGATGATGATGATGATGATAGTAACAAAGGAAATAGTGATGATTTTTGTATTGGATGCAATTGATAATATCGAGCCTGATGTGGATTATTAAGGAGACATTGAGGAAAGCAATGATGATTATTAGGGTACTGACAGGGAAAATCATTATTTCTATAAAAGTAACAATGATGCTTGTGGCGTGATTATTGATATGTGCAATGAAGTTCATTTTCTTGAATTTTCTGTTGTTATTTTGTGCTTGAGATGTATGATCTGCAAGACGTTAGGAAATTTATAAAAAAATAAGAGGAGAATATTAAAGAAAATATTTGATAACCTAATGGCTATGAAATATTTTTAAAACTTCGCTTTGTATTAATGCTTGGAATATGCGTGCAAGAACAAAAATAGAACAAAACTAAGGGAAGGGGGAGAGGTAGCTATCGCCATGGCGTTATCATTTCTTCTCATTTTTCGTCTTATATGGAAATTTACACTGAAAGTCATTACTTTTCTTCTGATCTCATTTTGAATAATTATTCAATATTGCAAGCTGCTTGCGTTCGCCTTCCTCATTTTAAAGTTATTAAGTCAGGATTATTTTAGTAATTTGTTACACTTCAGTCAGAACTAACAAAATATAAAAATGATTAGTAAGAAACGAACTGAATAGTGACTGCAGAATAGCTTTGTAAAAGTTGATGGAACTGCTAACAAGAATGGAAAAGCATGCTACATCTTACATTTTTAAAATCAAGCAACAAAATAAATCAAATCAAATGAGGATTATTATGACGAAAATATGTTTATTATGCCCATCACTATGATTATGCTGGTCTAATAATTATAAAGCTAGTACCAAATTTGATTGCACTGATGGCAAACAGAACATATATCAAAGTAAATGCTTGTAGTACTAAAATAAATAATTATAATAGTTATTGAAACTGAATCATAATTTTCATAGATGTGTTAGGTACATTTGTTGTATTCTTGTTCTCTCCTGTACAAATAATGGTTTCTCCTCATTTGTGTTTTCTTGAAAATAATTCCCAAACGGTGGCCGCTTTTTTATTGATTATGATCACAATTTTCTCGTCTTCCCTGCTTTGCTGTTGCTAATATTGTCATTAACCTTATTTTTGCTGCTGTTCGAGTTATTCTCCATGTTTGTATCTAGGTTTATCATTAAAATAGTCAAGTATAGTAAATCAAATTAAGACGAATCCTGTTGATCTTAGTAATTAATGGAAACAGTGTTAGGAGATTTCCAGCACGAAGATGTTCCTTAAAATTATTATTTCAACATCTGGGTCGCTCCAAATCGAATTTTTACGGAGGATAATGATTTGACTACGATGAAAAGGGGGGGATAAAAATCTTTATATTACGAAATGTGACAAGAATACTGAAGAAAAGTACTGGAAATGGCATAGCCACCAAACTCCACCGTAAAATAATATTATCAATAAAAGTTAAACAATCATAATCAACAACAACGACGGTGATGACAAAGAGATGATATCAGTGATAGTAAGGATGATGATAGCATAAGATTATAAATACCATAGGAAAAATATGAATTGAGTATAGACATTGATATATGTTGAGTATATTTGATTTGCCGATTAATTATCTGGGAGATATTTCTTGGTAGAAATTGAATAGTTTAGGTCAAATTTTAAATGAGCAGTTGTTTATTTATTCTATTTTCAAAGAAGATATCCATTTTTTTGAGAAAAAAACGTTCAGATACTAATTAACAACCGAAACCAGGGAAAGTACTGGAGACAAATGAATTACTGCTTCTGTTATAAAAAAAGAATGAAAAATACGTTAACAATAATGGTAAAATTATCACATGAAAAGAACATCGAAAATTGGAATGAAAACTTATTTCTAAATTGGTTCTTTTTTAAATAAAATTCGTCCCCAGCCAAGTTTAACAATGATAATATTTTAATAATAATTATATAATAATAATAATGAAAAATCAAGAAAAAAATTCGGATTTTTTCAAATATGATAATGTTTTCAAAATAATGTCTAAAATGTTTCAAAAGTGCTTGAATATGATAATTGATACATCTCCTCTCTCGGTAAATCCACGCTCGACAAAACGCAGCATGGTGGGAATAAAACTTACGGCTGCTTTCGTAAAATTGGTCAAACAGAAATATAAATTATTATCAATTTTGATCGGTTTTTACTTTCATCCTAACATTCAATTGCTTTTTATCATAACTATGGATCGGACCGTAATCCTGCGGCAACGATCGAACAGTACAATCGGAAAATAAAGAACAGGCTCACGGTGAGAATCACATTCACACTTCAGAGAGGGACCAGTATAAAGTCCTTGCTGCCAGGTGCACACCAAGTAGAAGCATCAAAAGCGTACTTAACTAAAATAGAGGTTTATCTTTGAAAAGATGTAATTTCAAGCATTAACTACAAATATGACTCCCATTTGTATGCATGTATCAACAACCGGCAAATCACAAAATTATGTCGATAAAACTCACGAAAGCCGATGTAAAATTACTTGAAAGGAGGATATGTTTCTGAAAAGATTAAATTTAACAGGGACAGTAATTCATTCGTCATTGGTACTTTCTCTAGTGCACTTTTTTCAAAAAATAAAAATTCTTTGTCTTTATATGGAAAAAAAAAAATTAAATTTCGATCTCAGCTTTTCAATTTCTTCAAAGAAATATTTTCCGACAAATATCTTGCATTTATATGGCAACACGAGTAGTGCATTTAGTTTTCGAGATAAATATAGAATATAGGAATGAAATTATTAGTTAACAATTGGTAATGATATTGTCAAGATAGGTTGGGATGAATTTTTCGTAATCGACGGCTACGAAGGTGAATTTTGGTGCTGAATTGTATAAGGGGATAAATTGTTCGAGGTGAGTTCGCCGGATTCCTTAAATTCCTTGCCATTAATATAAAAAGACATATCTGAAGGAAATTTGCACAGGCAACATTATGTTTGCGTGTATGTCTAATTACAATTTATAGAGAAGAATTCTCTCTCTACAACAAGCCATCCTTCCTCCAATTTTCACTAGTCATGAAAACATATATATACTTGTAATTTTTTTTTTTTACTATATTTAGTGTTCAAAGCTATAAAACTTTGTAGGCTATATATATAAGAGTGTGTGTGTGTGTCCTTGTAATTACATCCTTGTTACTGTGCATAAGTAGACAAAGAGTAGAGTGATAAAAGATTTGACTAGGTCAGCAGCGTACAAGTAGTCAAGTGCCGACAGCTTAATAGCAAGCGCAAATGTCAAAAGCAATCAGAGACTATCATCATCAGGAATTTTAGGCATGTGTATATGCAAAGATATTAGTGTGTGTGAGAGAGTTTGCTTGGAAACTTTAAACGCGTCAGGCCATTTTTCTGGAGGCTATATTAGTGAGCCTTCCGGGGCATTTTATCAGAAACGACCAAGTTTCTCCTTTGACTTTAGGTATTATCATCTGAGAATGTATAACGTTTAACATTTCGTTTCAGTGGCCTTTTCTTTCTAACTAAACCGGATAAATGTACGGTTGAAGTTGAATGAGAAACATAATCAAATCAATAACAAATAAAGGGAAAATATCGAAAAATATCAGTTTCTTTTACAGAAAATAGAGTAAACGTTCAAGAAGTATTTCGAATGTTCAGAACTGTGCACATGAATTTTCAAAATATCAATAACAAGAGAAGAAGAAAGGTTGAAAAGGATAGGTTGATCTACAAAATGGCCGAAATGAAGACAATGGATTAAAAAAAATGATGAATAAAAGACAGACATCATAAGAAAAAGTACAAGAAACAATGGGAATAGAATTTTAAATAAAAGGTTGAAAGGTAGAGAAAGCATTAACCATATGAATGATGAAAAGCGTATAAAAACGAAAAAAAGGAATGTGTAGCTGAACTGTACCGAAGAAAGAACTCACAGAAGACTGACGCTTCTTGAGAAATAATTTCTCCACAAAATTCAAGAAGAATGTGCATGTGCTTCGGTTAAAGTTCATCAATGCCTTATCAGGCAAAGCGTCAAGTCGTCTGTAGAGTAACTCTACATTTTACTCAGCATTCATTTTATGCCAGAAAGCAAATCAGGAATATAAGTGATGATGATGATGATGATGATGATGATGATGATGATGATGATGATGATGATGATGATGATGATTTTTTTTTTTTTGAAAAGAGCGGGAAAAATGAAGGGAAAATTGAGCGGAGATGCTGTTCGAGTAGAGAAAAAGTACGATGGGAAAAACACGGAAGTCTATGAGAAGAAAGGTAAATGCATTCAATTGAAGAAAAAAGAATCAATCAGGCGCAAACCGAGAAGAAAGTTTTAAGGAAGGGATGAGAAAGGGAAGATGGGTTCCAAGAAACATTATAGAAAAGAATCAGAATGAGAAACATTTGAAAGATCGATTTCTCCTCAACTACTGATCATTCTTACCATAGATTTCAGTTTTTTTGTTGTTTTGGGGTTTGTTTGTTTTTTTTTTTTGCTTTATTGGGCTGCAGAGACAAAAGAGGAGAACGATTTAATGCACACGTGCATTATTTATTTATTATGATTCTGTCACTTGATCCCAGGATGGCATCTCTACTTGGCTGTAGCATTTGAAAATTGAGTTTTTCTTATCTGTATCCAAAATCTAGTTGCATTTTTAAACTTGTGTTCAATGTGCCTACAGAAAAATCGAAGAAATGAATATAATGCTCGCTATAAAGCTGATATCATAAACTACTAAAATATTGATCATCGTTATTTTGTGTTAAGTGGCATGACCTGTTGAAGGCCTACAATTTCAAGTCTTCATAGTGCTTTTGCAACCTTGTTTCAGTGTTTAAGGTGCCATACGTTATACTGCAGAACACAGTTTTACTTTCTATGCAAAAAGATTATCAAACAGTTTTTTTTCTAATCATTAACGCAGTTGATATATTATCTCCATCATCATCAGTATCAATTGAAACTTTATTCGTATCCTTATGATAATAAATATTATACTAAATATTATTGGTGTAGTTGATTAATTGTGATGATGACAACTCGGAAGGAGTTTAGATCTCTCATGAAAGAAAACTCAAAGAAACAACAATGACGACAACAACGACGACAGTGATGATGATGATGATGATGATGATGATGATGATGATGATGATGATGTCAACATTGATGACAACGGGAATGATAATGATGTTGAAAGGATTCGAGGGTTAGCAATCTTGTGATTGAATTATCATTTATCATAATAATTTTCCCCGGGCCGCACAAACATTGACTCTGGAAACTTTTAATAGAAACACCTACCCGAATTTGATATCAGTAGCATTAACAAAAATGATCAATGTTCCTTTTATTTATGTTTAAAATACATCAAAAAATGGAGCGAATGCCTTCGTAAAGTAAAAGCATATTTCTGAAAATTCTACGTGCCAGCTTAGCACTCATAAATGCGGTCTGTGCAATGGAGCCAAATGGACGTAGATATGCATGTGTATACTATTCGCATACTGTGAGCTTCTGTGTATGAAATCTTACAAAATGGCAGATACGTTTCATTGCGAATTAAATGTAAAAGCTTAGTCAATGTCTGAGTGACGAATAGAAATGAAATTCTAAGGGACTTGGAAATTTGGATGGATTACTCAACTCAAAAAGACAACAGATCAGATCTAGTCGTGTAAACACAGTGATGGGTGTTGCAGTGAATCACAAAGACAAAATTGGGAGAAAGAAAGTGAAAAGCTGAAAAATACCTGCAACAGAAGTAAAAGAGAGTGGAACATTGTGGCTACAATCATCATTGATGTGCTTGGAACGTCCCGAAAGAAATTTGCAAAGTCAATTCAAGTCATCTTGACGACATCATAACTGAAATCAGCTAGAAAAACAGCTCGAACACTAAGGAAAATGCTGGACTATTGAGGATATTTGTTGTCACATCTCCAGTGAAAATCACCGGTTACGATTATGTATTGGTGCTCGCACTTGCCTTTTTCATGTGTATATCCATACAAATGTACGAAATTCATTTTGTAGCCGTGCAAGCAATAATTCTATGCTATAAGATCTGTATGAAACCAAACAACACAAAAAACATTGTCGCTTAACATCCTTTCCTGACACTTTATACATATCAACCGACGGGGAATTTTCTTTAGTTTTTTCCTCTTAACTATACTAATGTTTGAGCATTTTGTGGGGTTTTGTGTTTGTTTCTCCAGAAAATCTGCAAAGCCTATCGACCTTAAATTGCGAAATTGAACTCGGAGGTCATTCGAAGTCACCAGAGGTTATTTTTTGGAAATGTTTAGCCGATTTCCATTGTTGTAAGGCCACAATTTTACCAACAAAATGTTAAAATTTAGCACATCGGCACATCTCTTCAATTTAGTTAACACCGATTTCAGAGGTAATTGAGGGCCACAAGAAGAAATTTCTGGTCATCTTGAAGAGTTTTTCAAGTTTGGAGCCACAATTTAGCATCTAAGAAATTGAGATTATGTCTTTCCATGGCGAAAGTCTTATGCAATGCCGAGTTAACTCCTGACATCATCTGAGATCACCAGACGTCATTTCTGGACGTTTGGGCCATTTTCAGAGATTTGGGCTTCAGGCATATGGGGACATGTTACCAGGGTGAAGATTGCAATCTTTGTGACGTTTTGCCACTATTTAGCACCCAATGAGACTGTAATAGACCAGAAGGGTACATACTCTCTATACGTTACCAGAGGTCATTTTTGATAATTACAGGCCAATTTTAAGAGTTGTTGGCCTCCATTTTACACAAATGATGCTGAAATCGAGCATATGGCTACATCTTCCCACATCAAAGGTAGCAGGCTAAGCAAGGTTGAGCTTAGAGATCATTCAAGGTCACCAGAGAATTGTGTAAATACTGTGATAAATGATAATCCGAAAATTGTTGATACAGTAGATGAGTGAAAGCTGTAACAACTTTTTCTTGGTGACCGAATAAGCATACAGTCTAGCAAATTAAAAGATGGCGCGACGTAAATAGAGTTCAGAAAATACTGGCGCCTTGACGCCCACGATAGAGAGGTTTGGTGAATCTTGGGGAAGGTCTATTCCCAAAAGATGGACTCTGAGATGATGATGATGATGATGATGACCAATTTTGAAAAAGGCAGGTGTAATATAAAAAAAGGGGGAAATGGCAATGTTCTCTCTCTCTCTCTCTCTCTCTCTCTCTCTATATATATATATATATATATATATATATATATATATATATATATCAGAAGAACAAGCCGTTATATCCACTGCTGGACAATGTCATTTCTCATCTCCTTCCATGAGATACGAGATTGCGCTATCTTCTTTAATGTCCTTCCATCTAATTTTTCTCATTTGTCCCATCCCTCCATCTTGTCTTTGATCTTTTCCTACTACGTTTACAGTTCAACAGGCACCAATCGGTTAGCTTTTTGCTCCATGAGTTGTCCTTTCTTCTTGCTAAGTGTTCTGCCGATCTCCATTTTTTATGCTTAGGTACTTTAATTCGTTCCCTCTCTGAAATATATTGATTTGTTCAAAAAGTAAGATTCATTCCTCACAGTGAAGTCCCCCAAATATTCATGGGTCAGTGTCTGTCTCATATCCCTGTGTTAAAGGATCTTTCGTATTCATTTTTTTAAATATTTATTCTCAAGTAAATGAACCACAACAATATGAATTGTCAAGTATTTCTTTAATCATACATTTACAAGAAGCATAAACGATGACGCATGGAAAATGTCCCTTTCAAATCAGCGATTTTAATGCTCTTGTTTATATCTAATGCTATTTTATCTGATTGTCGGAAGTACAGATAATTGTATTACCTTCGTTGTGGGTCAATTTCTCAGAAAAAAATCATGTTCCCTAGCACATTCTTTGAAAAATAGGCCAAGCCTACTTGCATTATTAAGAAATATGTTCACTGAAAACTCAACCGACACAGAAGCAATGTACGTAATGTGTTGCTATTAAAAGTAATTTTCTAAATATTTGATTTTCACTATATTTTAATATATTTTTTAGTGTTCATGTGCACATCTAATGCTATTTTTATCTGATTGTAAGAAATTAAGTTAATGGTAATATCCTCACAGTGGGGGTGGCAAGATCTTTCAAGGGAAAAAATCATTATGTTTGAAAGAATAGCGAAAGCCTACTTGTCTTCTTAAGAAACATTTTTATTGAAAACTCAGTCAACACAGAAGAGGAGGCAACGGGATTTTTCACTTTTGATTACTATTTTGTTCTATCAAAAGACCCTGAAATATATACAAACAATATTGAGTATCCAAAAAAACAAATTATGGGGGATAGCAGGTGTTGACTAAGAATTTAATAATAAATTGATAAGAAATTCAAAGAATTATTTAATAATTTAGTCGGTAGTTGCTATAGCAAACACATTAAGATTAAGATTTTTTAAAATTTCAATCATGTAATTTGGGAAGAAAAATCTTGTTCTCTTCTCCCTTAACACAGTATGAAAATACTACCAAGTGAATATTCTGATGAGTATTTTCCTCCTTTTTTATTCTTTATTTTATGAAGAATTTTATTGGGGGATTTTACTATAGGGAAATTTATGTGGGATTTCGCTGATTCTCAAAGGGAGACTCTTTATGCGACATTTTTGTTTCTTATAGATAATTATTTAAAAAAATAGACTATCTTCTCACCATTCATATTGTTATGGATCACTTATATTTTCAAATGTATCTTATGAAAAATAATTTGAATCCGAAAGCTCCTTTGACATCGGAATACGAAGCGTAATCGGCGACAAATGGGTATTCTGCGGTGGAATTAACCGTGGTGAAATTTACTTTTGCTGAAATTTGAATTCACTACAGGGGGATTCACCAAGAACCCTTTACATTATTCAATGCTCTCCCACTCTGTTTTCCAGTAGAAGCTTCAAAGATGGTTCGTTGTTATTATATTCCCTTGCCTGACTCCTTTTCCAGTCTTTATCTTCTTAAGGAATCCAATTGTTGCAGTACCATTTTCGTATAGATTCTCAATTATTTTCATATATTATCATTTATATATTATTCTTGCATTGAGTTGAAGACGTATAATCTATTGAATCAAAGGCTTTTTTCATAATTGTTTTTTACATTTGGATATCTTTTCGATCGGCTGGTTTATTGTGCATAGATGATCTACTGTCGAATAGCCACTTCTAAAGATCACCTGTTTGCCCTGTTGATTTTCATTTAAAGTGTTTAGGGTAATTCATATGTAAATATTTTCTAGGACATTTTGTAAATGCTAGGTTGTAATGTAATAGGATTGTAATTATCAAAGTCTTTATCGTCTCCCTTCTTGTCAAGTAGGATCAGTATTCATAAACAAAAGTGTGGGGGATTCTTTACTTTCATTTTATAATAATTATGTGAATAGTTAAACTAATCCTTCGTGGAAGACCTTTCCTGCATCTTCTAAAAGATCTATCATTTTGCCGTTTTCGCCCCTGGCTTTTACGCTTTTCAAATTTTGTTCTTGAGTTTTGTGACCATAGACAGACTGCCATTTGGTGAAAATAGTTAAATAGTCAAGTTTAAGGTTAGTATTGAAGCTATTGGGCACAAATTATTGGAAATTGACCCCCCTCTATCGCACACTCACACACACACACACACACAAGAAATTATTTTGAGAGAGAATTTTAAAGACCAACTCGCAAAAAACTGCCCAGGTTTCCAGTTGTAATCACCAAAAGTTTGGCGGCCTTAATTCTGGCCGTTCCTAAGATTTGTGATCGTGGACGGATAGACATTTGGTGAATTATAGTAAGACTAAATGAAGTCCATGCTACGTTGCCACATTGAATATGCAAAGAGTAAAAAGAAAAGAACTGAAGCCTTCAGACTTGCAAGAAAAGGGGAGGGAACAAAACCAGCCCATTGCCATCTAATTGTTCCTATGATATCATTAACTCTTGTTTTCTCTAATATACGTCTGTCTTGTGATCTCTCAATGTTGAGCGTGATTCTCTCATTTGCATGTTGCATGTTTTTCAGTTTGAGGGCCAATCTTTTGGTAGATTTCATGTTTCAGCTCCATAGGTGACTATCGAGAGGATGCATTAGTTGTATATGCTTCTTTTTAAGATTAATCGGATTTTATTTTGCGATTTTCATGGAGATTTGAACTGCTCTGTCGGTAAATATGTAGTAGGACAAACGTACATAACTATTTTATTATATATTGGTTGAGTTACCCGGCGTTTCCCAGGGGTGGGGCTTCAAATCTAGCAACACTGGACAGAAAATTATATTTATTGTATCTTAATTGAATCAAATGACAGAGGGTGTCGCTTGCATGCACACCTCCCTCGATTGGGCTGGTACACATTCCAGGGTAGGTTCGTGCACAACATTGAATGTCTCTTTTCTCAAACCTGACAAATTTCCAGAAGGTTTGAAGGTCTAATAAATTGAAAGTATATGGAATTAGTTGGGGGGGGGGGAGAGAAAATTATCTCCATCAGGTTTTGAACTCAGTCTGCCGATTGTATTCGAAGAGTGAAAAGAAAACAAATAAAGCTTTCAGACTTGCAAGAAGGGGGGGACATAACCAGCATCAAATTGTTCCAATGATATCTCAGCCTATTATATTCACCATGTTTTTAAACACTGATGTATTGTTGCTCACATTAGATTTCTTCAGCGGTAAGATTACCACTATTTTTTTTCATGCAAGCGGGATTTTTATTGTAAATATATGTTCTGTAAGTGATTAGACAGACTTTTTTCAGAGAGTGCTGACGCAGACCCCTCAACAATTCGACCTAAAAATACTTGCTGTCGGTAATTTGAGAACTAGTGATATCGAATATGCCTTTGCTTCTCTTCTGTGATGTGTACTTCTCGACATCTTACAGTAAAAACATATATACAAACATACTTTAATGTTTTATAACCTAGATGGGTACAGCATTGAGATAAAAAGAAATCCACGTTCACAGTTTTTCTATGAAAGATGAGAAGTGTGGATTCATTCTAACATTATAGCTACACTGTAAATAGATTTTTCTTTAAAGTCTAAACATTTTTTTGATAAATTTCCCGAAGGTTTGAAAGTCACGTAGATTGAAAATATCTAAAATTGAAAGAAAAGACTTTGAATTCGGTCCGGCATTCACATTTTCCGGGCCTCCAACTACTTGGATATTGATCTACCATGATTCTGAAGCCCATGAAATAGAACTTAGTAAGAAATCTTAAAAAAGCATAATCTCCCAACTTATTTGTGTGTACTACTGGATCTAACTTCAATAGCTTTTGAGAGAGTCCTAGTTTAAAAAAAAAAACGAAACAAAATTTAAACTGATTTTTTTCAGAGAGCACAAGCGCAGAACCCAGAAAAATCGACATCTTATTTTCAAAATTCGATCTGAGGGTATTTGCTGTAGGTAATTTAAAACGTACTGATATTTCTGTGATTCATAGTTCTCGACATCTTAGAGTACTAATATGGCTGTGGCATAGATATTGAGTATTGGTAAGACAGTCAGGCGGATATTTGGCAAATTAAACAGGTGGAGTAAATTGTTGAATACAGATATTTTACTATTTCATATTATTGACATCATGGATCTATACTATGGATTTTGGGGAGAGCTCTAAACGAATTCATTTTTTAAGATTAGACTGACTTTCTCAGAGAATGTGAACGCAGTGTGAAATCGACATCCTTTCTAATTCGAACTAAGGTCATTTGCTGGAGGTAATTTGACACTTGCCGATATTGAACATGCCTTAGTTTCTGTTCTATGATGTGTAGTCCTCGACATCTCTGAGTACAAGCGCATACATACTTGAGTACTTTATAATATAGATAGTGCCCGGATTACATTAGCACTGAATCAAAGAAAAATTAACAATTGCAATCAAAAACGAGGGTCCAGTTTAACAGTATAAGTACATTGTAGATAGGATCCTCCCTGAAACCTTTGAAAAAAACTCTTTTTATCAAAACTGACAAATTTCAGGAAAATTTGGGGAAAGATAGATTGAAAGCTTATAAAATTCAAAGAATACATTCAACTGAAAAAATATGCTCCAGTTTCTGATTAAACATCCTAAAAATGTGGTGACCATGGCTGTGAGGGTGTTCTTGAGTCTTGTTAAAACATTCAGGTGGATATTTAGCAAATTAACCTAACAGGCACAGTAAATTGCTGCCCATCCCAACACATGAATATAAAACGTAATCAGACCGAGGTTAATTTAGTAGAGTTGTATCTTTACGCCGGCTACGGTTTCAGGTGTATTTGCCCGAGCTTTACATATCAAAAGTACCTGTCTAGGATAGTTCTTCGGAGTTTGCCGATTGTGAAGTAGAATTATAATTATATAATTATATTATAGGGATGATTAACACCCGAAGTGGTGTCGTTCCCTTTGCCATACTATTTTACCCATATCTCAAGAAATGAGTTGGATTCATGCCTTTTCCAAGTGCATTAGTGCTTGTCGCAGTCCAAGTCGAGTTTGAAGATGAGGCCATTTCTGATAGTCGCCGCCCAATTTCTCCACTACTTACCGACTTGATGAATCATAGAAAATGTTCAAGTGAGTATGAACGCTGCTTAACGAAAACTAAGGAACCAATTAAGCATAAATTCCTATTGTATACTGAACCCCGAAACGAAAAATTTATTGAGACGGGAATATTGAAAAAACTACATCGCAATAAATCTACTCGGGAGTCACATTTATAACCACAGAAAATTAGGTGTTCATATCGTCTGGATTTTCAGGTAGTTCCAGTGGAAGGTCTAAATGAGGACTTTCGTTTCAATTTGTTCAGATATACCTTTATTCTGTAACATTGGCGACAATGCACCATTTTGGCTCCGTAGAGGTCATGTACACATAAATCGAAAAATATTTTAGTACCATTTAGATGGATAGATACATGGAAATCAGATCATTATTATAAGGGAAAAAACGAACACAGGCCTCACATCATTACTATTAATTTTCAAAGACCAATATACAAGTCCCGTTAGAAATAACAGAAAATTCGGTGGCTGTGGCATAGATCTTGAGTATTGGTAAGACAGTCGGGCGGATATTTGGCAAATTAAACAGGTGGAGTAAATTACTGAATAATCGTAAATAAAGCAGCTAATCAAATGGCAGTAGATTTAGTAAAGTAAAGTAGTATCTTGCGCTGACCACGGATTCAGCTTTTTTTGCATGAGCTTCACCAATCAGAAGTATTTTATCTCGCCACTAGACACAAGCTAAGGATCCAATATAGAATAGATTGTTATCATAAATTGATACCTCATCTAAAACCTTAATTTTGGAAAAAATTTTCAGAAACTTTCTCTCAAAAAACCTGCTCGGGATCTGATTGGTAACTACCGACAATTCGGTGATAAAAGCTCTGGCCTAGTCCGAGTTTTGCTATCACCGACTGACAGGTATTTCCTGGATTGTAGTATGATGATAGTAAATATTTTAGATAAATGCGAACTTTTTTGCGATTTTGTGTCAGCATGAGCAATGCTCAGCACAAAATAATGGACCAATATAGCAAAAATTGACATTGTAAATTGAACCTACCCCTAAAGACTTCTGGGCTTGGGGTTTTAAAAAATATATTATGCTGAAGACCTGCTCCTGAGCCCTATTAGTGACCATGAAAAATTGTTGGTCATAGCTGTGGCTGTTTTTTGAGTTTCGTAAACGGGCGGACGGACAGACATTTCGTGAATTATTTTTTTAAAAAATGAACGTAAAAAATGAGGTACATCATCTGCACCATGATTGGCAAAATATTGAAATGAACAGTTACAAAATTTTACATTTTCTCTGAGTTAAAGCTATTATCTTTAAATATTGAGAAATAGTGAAGTTACGTAACCATCATACAATTCTGTTGATAACTGAAAATGATATCTGTGTTGAATTATATCAGGATGCTAAAAAACGGTATTTAGAATAAACTAAATGCCTCAATAATACAGGTCACTCAAAGGGGGATAGGTTTTTCAAAAAATGTGTAATGCCAATCTTGGGGGGGGGATGCTGCCTAAACTGGGAAATTCTAAGAGACTGAGGAAGAACTTTTGAGATGACCTGATAATTTCCCTATACATGGCCTATACTGCATGTAAGTAGGATTTTGTTACAATACGAATCTGGTACACAGAATGAGACATATTTCTACTAAAGTACATTCCCCCATCTGCAAATATCCTCGATATTATATCAGAAAACTATGATAATTCTGTTTGTTCAATGTACCTCGGAAAGGAAGAAATATTTAGTCTTGTGATTCTGCAATACGCTCCGATTGCAATGGTCTCTCCCCAAAAATTAATTTTATTCTCTTGATCAGATGACTTGTAGATTAATCTAAACTGACTGTTTGTGTATGTGTGAGTGTCTTGAGTATTGCCTGGTTACATTGATTGGGACTGGGATCTTTTGCTGGATCAAAACAATATGACTTTTTTCAATATGCACTTTACTGAATCAAACCTTCGATATTAGGCGTATTTATTTGCTGGTTGGATATATGTTCAAATTTATGCTTGAGACTATTTTCAGTTCAGTTCTACGTGAATGTCTTGATTTCATAGGAAGTGCCAAAATCGAATACATCAACTCATAATGACCTGAGATTTAATCTATTAATTTTTACTAAATCATTCATTTTTGTACACGCGTTTGAGATTTTGGGTGTGAGTATTAGAATCTTCATGTATATACGCACATTAGATTCGTTGGTAAGTCTATCCACGTGTGTGTAAGACAATAAATGATTTTATAAGAAAAGTGATCATCGATTGATTCAGGGATGTGTGTGCCTGGTTGGATGTAAGTTTTTTTTCACCTTTTTTCACGTTCACCTTCTTTAGGCAAGACAAGCTTCACCCCCCCTCCACACACACACACATCAACTAACAACAACACCTTTAAAAACTATATAACTAAGACCACTTATTTCATGTTTCCTTTTTTTATTTTTTATCTTTTGCTTTTTTTATTGTTGTAGCTATTCATACCTTTACTTACCTGAATCCTTTTTTCAACATGTAATGCCCTTTTTTCAATTTTTGACAGCATGTCCAACAAACTCCTTTACTTGTTATAAATGTTGGGCTTTGATCATGCCCAGAGTTAACACATTTAATGGGAATGGAAGGCTGACCTGACTCCCTTTGGTTTTCATTCTTTTTATCTTCTGTTTTGTTGGACCCGTCCAGGTGTTGGCTTGTCCGTCGACAACTTCCCAGTTTTTTTTTTCTTTTACACGGAGTTGAAAAGACGTTGCCGCTGTTTGTGCGTATGTACAGCAGCAGACTGACTGGACAGCAACACAAAAAGGAAATATCAAATTTGTTTGACTTGAATTAATGTTAATCTTACTACGTGTCGTCTTGTTTTCTCACAAATGCTACATATCTATCTATTCCTGCCTGGGGGATCTGCCACAATGCAGGAATTAGTAAGCTGTTCTCACAACCCAGTTTTAGTTCAATCCTCACTGGAAGCCCCCAAAAGTTCTCAATCAAAAAGAAATATCCGCTTCTCTCTCTCTCTCTCTCTCTCTCTCTCTCTCTCTCTATATATATATATATATATATATATATATATATATATATATATATGTGTGTGTGTGTGTGTGTGCGTGTGTGTGTGTGTGTGTGTTATCTGGAAAGCTAAACTGTTCTAAACACTAAACATAAAAAAATTTCAAAACGATTTTTGTGTCACTTCAGTCACTTATTTTCCAATATCTCTCAATACAATTTATGAAATTTTCTTCAGTTTTTCTCCTATTTCACACATAGTTTGCTATCATGGAACAATGTATAAAATTTCTCTTTTTTGTTGGGATAATCAGTTGTTTACCAGGTAACGATTTCGGAGATTTTAAAAACAAAACAGTCATATTAACATGGCATCCCAGCAGTGTTGATAAAACACCACACACACACACACACACACGTACACACACGCACACACATATATATATAGATACCAGCGGCTATTTAGCTCAATGGTAAGAGTAACGCTACGTGAGGGCGGTCAAAGCTTCGATCCCAGCAACAGACTGCGTGATGACAGAAGAGTTTCGACATAATCTAACGCAAATCTATAATCATATATATATAGTCTCAAAAGCTTTACAGCTTTAAGCACTGAACACATTAAAGCACTTCTTGAAAAAGAATTTTGCGTCACTTCAATCACACACACACACACACACACACACACACACACACATATATATATATATATATATATATATATATATATATATATATATATATATATATATATATATATATACTAGCATGAATTCCTGGTGTTCTTTATTTCTTCTCACCCACAACAAATGAGAAAAATATCCACACATAGCCGTAGATTTTTCCTAGCTTCGCTGTCATAGATTGATGGCCTCACTTAGGTTATGATCAAAAAATCAATCAAAAATTAGGATGAAAGTAATAGGTGCAAAAATAATAATAATGATGATTAAAATATTTCATAAAATGGCAGATGTAAAAGGTAATCATAAAAATGACCCTATTTGTCAGTAAATTAAGAAAGGCTTCCGTAAACATTGAACTTAGTACTTAAGCTAGTGTCATACTAGACCAGCTATTGAGCTATGATAAATGTTATATTTATCTGTTAATATTCTTCATTCTATACCCCCATCAGCAATTTAACCAATTTGATTCGCCCTAAATGGCTTCTTTCCTCAAAAATATATTTAAAATTCTAGGTAGCTAAACATATTACTGTAGATTATCTCGCTGCTCGGATATTTCAGCTTAAGTTTCCCGAGTGGAAAATTGACCCATAATTGGGATTGAAAATGAATGATTATTGAAAAGAGCAAAAATAAACATTGCGTTCTTTCACTCTATCCCACTAAGATATTTGTAATTTTGGAGAACCTAAGGAAAAATTGATCAGAATCGCATTTAGTCATACTTTTATTTTAACACGCACAGAAAAGTTACTGCCGAAACACAAATATATGCATTAATGCCTGAATATACATGTGTATCTATGTGATTCTGTATATGCAGTGGTTTACATTAACAAGCTAAGATATCTAAAGCAATAAAAGAAATCATTTAGATATAACTGCATACAAGCTTATGTGTGTAGATGGGAAGGTTATGGAAATAACAATATGCAGTATTTTCCAATATTTTATTCTTCTATGATCTATTTTTTATTTATGTTCAAATCTCAGAAAATACTTGCTCCTCGATGCCCATGATAGAGAAATGTGGCAGATCCTGGGGAAGGTCTGTGTTCAACGACGGACGCCAAAAGAATGATGATGATGATGATGATGATGATGATGATGATGATGATGATGATGATGAAATCATAATAGCACTTTGTCCTAATGCGTGCACACACGCACACAAATACATATGCGCATGTGTGTGTGTGCGTGCGAGTGTGTGTGTGTGTGTGTGTGTTTGTGTGTGTGTGTGTGTGTGTGTGCATGTGCGCACAAGAGAGGGTGTGGGTCAATGTGCATGTATTGGTGTGTCTGTATGTGTTTATGTGTGCGTATGTATGTCGATGTATTTCTGTTTAATGAGTCTGTGTCTGTGTGTATGCACATATGTATAATGTAGAGTTAATTGCTGATTATTGATCTGAACTTTTCATTGCATAATGTTCTGTGTGATTAATAATCAGTGCATTAACAAGGAAAAAGATACTGTTGAAAAATAAATATTTATAGAGTAAAATGAATGCTTTTTCCATAATTAAATCTTATTCATGTACCCACTAGTCATATCAAGACAGTGAAAAATGGTTGGACCTTGAGAAATGTCAACAGACTACATTTGGTACCGTTTGAACCAGAAAACTATTCTCTTCGAGAATCTGAAAACTCTTTTTTTTTTCACCTACGGGGAAATTGTTTCATTTGCGAAAACATACAAACCAGTTTGACTGAATAACAGTTGAAAATACAGAAATGTATGAAGAGAACAGAAAATACCTTTCAATCAAAGAGAACTTTAAGGGATATTGGAGGAACAGACAGGAACGAATGTATGGAAAATTGAAATGGAAAGAAATCTCCAAATTAAAAACAAATTCCTAGATCCACTCCAAAATATAATTACTACTTTACATCATTGGATAGCGTCACATGAAATTTCATTGGAATTTATGTCGAAATTCTAGAGATACTGTGGAAGCACACAGGGGCGATTGTCATATCAGTTTCTGGTAATTTTTTTTTCTTTTTTGCGTCATTATTTTGGAGGAAAAAATCTTAGTAGCCAGGGTGAACCATATCTAGAAAAAAATCAGGAAAAAAATCGTTACCTTTTTTTTTTACCGGTTTTCCTATGAACTTTAAGGGAGGTCATTTTGAAATTCAAAATGGACAACTATGGATAAACATTTTGTTCTAATTTTATGTCACATTTTTGTTAGGCCACCTAGGCTAGTTCATGAATATAAAAAGCCACGTAGCGCCTATCTTTTAAACACGAGAACCTATTCAGGCAATGGACTATTTGTAAATTATCGCAAATAAAAAAAATACTCAGAGTAGACTAGCGAGAGGTTTTCAGATCCTGGGAGAGAACAACTTTCCCGTTCCAACGGTACCAAATTCACTTTGTAGACATTTTTTTCCGGGTCAAAGCCTATTTTGATTAGACTATACATAATATACGTCCCAATAGAGCAAGTGCAATACACTTAGCAGACAATCCGTGCAAAAGAGTTAGACAGTGAAGGTGTCTGAAATAGAAATAAAAACGGTAAAATAACGGTAAATGGAAAGATCCAAATAAAAAAAAGGAAACAAGCGAGAATGCACTTAATGTTGGAAAGGCCCGTGTATATATTATCAGGCTCAAGTATCCATTCTGAACTTCAGCTCACATGGAGGTATCTTTCAAGATAAGGATCAGAAAACCATGCATGGCCGGGAGCCACCACGCGTGTTTAATATGTAATTCAGACTTTTGTTAATCAGTGTGCAAGTTAGTGAATGTGCATTTTTTCCTTTTCTTTGCGCACGCGTGTGTGTGTGTTTGTGTGTGTGTGTGTGTGTGTGTGTACATGCGCACGCGTTCTCAACCTAAGATAATAGTAATTTGAGAACAAGGTCCTACTTCTAGTCAGATCTTACTTCTGCTCAAACTCAAGGTCTGCAACTTGTTGGAAGGTGCTACCCGACTTCTCTTTGCATACACGCTTGGAACTATTTCTATCCGATTCCAAATGTATATATATATATATATATATATATATATATATATATATATATATATATATATATATATATATATATATATATATTTATATTTATATACATATATATGCACGGCAGATGATTCAAGTAAAATGAAATAGAGTCACAAATCGGAGTCACAAACCTTGTTCATTATTACGACTGATTTGCCGTTGTCGGAGAAGCGAGCTTGTGAGTGAAAAGATAATTAAGATTATATCGAATTACCAAATCGATTTGTAAGTCGTCTCTCTCACTCTCTGCACTTAAATTCATACCTACCTATACTTAAGGACACGTAAGCAAATCTACCATAAACTACTATAGTATACAATGGTTGGATTCTATCTGGTAATCCAACTTTTCTGTCAGGTATTTGGTTTGTGTCAGGAAAAGAAGGAAGCAAACAAATTATGTAAGGTACCATCGTAACCATCTTACAGTTGGGGAAGATAACAATACCATCGTTATGGAAGGATCATAATTCTGTATTCACTAAGTCTTATTTGTGCTTTTTCTTGCTAATTTAACTGATTTCTTTTACTGTAAACGACTTATCACCTATTCCCTGGGTGTTTAAAATCAGTTAGGAGAGGAAGAAATTTCTCAGTAAGTATTGAATAAACCCAACTAAAATGGGAATCACTATGAGCAGAAAGATAGACTGATGACCATGTGGATACCTACACGCTCAAAACACTCACACCCCATAACTACGTTCTGGTGTACCACAGACACCAAAGAAACGTCTATCGTACTAGACTGATGCCAAATGCTGAATGGCTATTTATCGCTTTATCTGGCGCAAACTAATTTTTCACTTCAAACCAACGCTAAAGAGGTACGGGGTACCCAGAGAAAAACCTTCAAGTCAGTCGGTTGTCTCCAAAATAAGGATACGAGGGCGAAATTTCAAATAGAGCTAGAATCACGACTGGAACCAATACAGCACTCTAAAGATGCTTCACTCTAAGTCGTCTGAGCTCGCACGAAATCTGCCATCCAAGAAAAACGTGGGAAGCGATCTCTGAATCTCCTCTAGAAAAAAAGAGACTCGTTTGATGAGAACGACAAACAGATCCAACCATCATGCCTGCGTAGGGAAACCACTTCCTATTAAGCATATTGCATCTTTCTACACATTCTCCCTGCATTGCAAAAGATTCTCAAGACAGTCATGACCACAATCATCGCGGGTAATTTGCGAAAGATTCTGCTGTGATGGGCAGGTCACGTGGCAAGGGCAGTCAGATACCAAAGGTGTTCCTTTTTGAGAAGCAATCATAGACAGTGGACAAAAGAAGTAGGCAAGAAGAATTCATTACGAAGTCTATCAAGAAAACTCCCGCGCTAAAAACCACGCATAGGACAAAAGCAGATGGAAGAAGGCAGCACCATAAGGAGACTGTTTTCAAATAATCAGACCTTTTTCCTGTAACCTATGTTATATATATTATGATGATACCCTATATAAAGTAACAAACCACCTGTATGACATGAACTATGCATTAAAATCATAGCATAGCTTAAAGGGTGGTGATGTTTACTGGGGTGCCGTGTAGATGTAAATGGTTTGTTTACAAAATTCCCGAAACGGTTGTATGGTAAATAATTGATGGTCCCAATGAAAGAAAATTTACACATAATACCATAATTTCAAAATATAGGTAAAACATCAAGATACACCGAACGAAATTACATCAATTACGTTAATAGATATTGGGAAATAAGTGACTGAAGTGACACAAAAATGTTTTAAAATTTTTTCTAATGTTCAGTGTTTAAAGCTAGAAAACTTTCTACTCTCGCTCTCTTTTCCCTCTTTCTATATATATATATATATATATATATATATATATAAATAGATAGATAGATATTTTCTTTCTCTCTCTCTCTCTCTCTCTCTCTCTCTCTCTCTCTCTCTCTCTCTCTACACACACACACACACACACACACACACATATATATATATATATATATATATATATATATAATTTCAACACAGTCATTCTCACCCTTTGGTCTTTATTTCTCATCCGTCTCTAACCCTCTCAGTTATCTCCATGTCAACCTCTTTATCTATCCATCTATCTCGACTGAGACCAATCAATCCCTTGTTTATTCCCCCCTGGAATGCTCTTCACTTCTTTCCTTTTCCTTCCTAAACTACCCGCACACTTTGCCCATTTTACCGGTTTCTCATTCATTGGAGCAGGTACTCATCAATAACACTGATGAATTATCACTCAATACAGTTTTTACCCATTTTCTTTTTTTATTTCATTTTCCATTTTCTTTCTCTCGCATCAGGTCTTCCTCTGTCTCTTTCTCTCTCCCTCTCTCTCTCCCTCTCCCCCTTCTCTCTCTCTCTCTCACTCTCTCTTTTCAATGTGTACATAAATATTGATAGATACATTCGTTTCTCTATGTTTCATTTTGAACTTCAAAAATAAGAAGATCCTATCAATCCTAAAAAGAAGGGTGTATAACCAATGCATCTTCCCAATAGTCACGTATAGAGCTGAAACATGGAACCTAACCAAGAGACAGACCCACAAATTGAGAACCATGCAACGTGCACATGAAAGAATTATGCTGAGCCTCACATGGAGAGACCACAAGTCAGCACAGTACATCCAAGAAGATACAAAAGTCAGGGACATCATAGAATCTATTAAAAATCTCAAATGGCAGTGGGCTGGCCATGTTGCCAGAATGGCAGACAACCGATGGACATCGTGACTTACGATAGGGTTCCCCAGAGATCACATGCGCAACCGAGGCCGGCAGAATATTAGATGGAGAGGTGTGCTAGACAAATTCAGAAAGTACTGGCTCTGCAATGATATGATAGAGAGGTGTGGCGAATCCTGAGGACGTTAAAAGACAGATGATGATGATGATGATGATGATGATGATGATGATGATGATTCGTCTTTTACTAGTATGTGATGCATTAGTGAAAGGAAAGTGAACTGGTCGTAATAGTCGGTAGAACGGTTCATTCTTCTCTCGCAAGTCTCGACTTCCCACATTTGCATCACTATCCCCCTCGCAATCAATCTTTAATCATTGTGTTCACCTTTTTATTTCCAAATTTCCAAGAGAAGCGGGGATGTTGATCAGTTCTTATATAAGCATTTTTCCACATGTCAGTAAATGAAAAAGATATTAAAGATGGAATATCATTTTTATGATTAAAAAAAATAGGGGTTGTTACTTTCATCATCATTAGACAAAACCGTGCGAAAAATCCACAGCTTTTTTTGGAAAAAAATCAACGACAAATACCTTCTTTTGCATTGGTGGGTGGGGGTAACCTTTGACCCAACTAACAACCGCCTGTCGATGAAGTGCGAGAAAAACATGTCAGAAAAGCAGCAGGTGCGATGATAGATGACAGGTACGAAAGGCAATAATTGTAACAATTTAAAACGTTTTGAGCCATCTGTTTCTATTTTTCGATTTCAGTAAGTTTCTTTTTTTTCCAATTTTCAATATGTTTTAAGGACTGTATTTTTTCGAAGTATTTACACTGAGGTAACCTAGAATCATCATCATGAAGGTCACCGTTTTCATTTTCGTTTTGAATTTATACCATCGAAAGGGTATTATTTTTGAGATTATTTTTCACAGATAGGGCGCTTATACAATTATGGTCTTCGTAGAAAATCCTCAGGCTTTTATCAGATAAATAATTTTATCCGACGACTATGAAAATGTATGTATAATAAATGTAGATTAGTAATTAATCATTTATTTTTTTATGGTTTGTCCCACAGCGGGCTGTTTCACACCGAACGGTGGTCGTTGGTAATTTCTGATGTTTATTCGTTTTTCGTTTCTTTGAACATCTGCGTCTTTACTTCATATCACTTACCAAGTCTGTTGTTGAAAGAGTTCACATTTTTCGATGGCACTATTTCATTAAGTAGACTATGCCAGATCGACACTTTGCCTTCTTTTGATCTGTTTTATTCAGTCATTGAAGTTATTCTTCTGAGGTTTTTGGCAGATGCTCATTTTCAGGTCTACATTTAGAAATTATTTCTGCTCTTTCATTTAACATTGTTTTTTTTTAAATTTCGGAAGATAATATTTTCTTCCAAGCACTTTTTTTGACACACTCTTGTACAGTGCGGTCTGTTTGATCTTTTTGCATGTAGATGTAGGTGTTTTCCTCTTTCCCTGATTTCCCGAATATATTTTGAAGGTGTTGATTGGTTTTCGTATATTTTTTTGTTGAAGAACATTTCATGGTTGTTGAAGCGGCTTTTCCAATAATTTTCTGTTGCTTCAATACGTATCTTTCTTCGTTTTGAATTTCTCTGATTTTTACTATTGCTTTCTATATCAAGTTAGCTTTCTGACAATTTCTTTGTGTGTGTGTGTGTGTGTGTGTGTGTTTTATTTGTCATTCCTTTTCTGATTTTATTCATTTGAAGCATTTTGTTGCTTGCCAGTTTGCTTGTTTCTGATTACCTCTTTCTTGTCGATTCGTTCTCTCTCTCCCTCTCTCTCTCACACTATCTCTATCTCGCTTTCTCTCTATCTAGCTCTGTCTCTCTTCTCCCTCCCCAAATCTCTCTCTCTCCCACTTCCTCCCCCCTTTCTCTCTCTCTCTCTCTCTCTCTCTCTCTCTCTCTCTCTCTCACTTTATTTCTTTTGCACGCTTCATTCCGTTGCTCTTTGTTCACTTCATTTTAATCTTTCTCTATCAGGCACAATTTTCCTATTATTTCATTCGTTAATACACGATTCCCTCCTCCCTTCTCTATTTCTCACGTGTATCTTCCGTTCTGTTTATTTTTCATTCATACATCCCTTTGTGTATCCATGGCCACCATTCGTGCAACCATTCAGCAACTGTCTTATTCAGTCTTTCTTATTTCGAAGACTTCCTTTTCATAGTTCTATAGTCAGTCATTTGAATGCAACACTACCATTTTTGTACATACGTCCATCCATACATACATGTCTTCTCTCAGATCTGATCACATCTTTGTGAATGGTCTTCAAAAAAGCAACTAGGACAGTAAGTGTCCCCTTTTTGTCTTGAGTCTTTGAAGCCGTTAAGTAAATCTGTCATACTCTGCCATCTACAATATTTCAGAGGAGACGTGCATCCAATCAATTGGCATGACAGTATTATGCCAAGACTCTTCTTGTGTGTGGGCGAATGAATCTTTCCGAAAAAAAAAAGAAGAATGATTTAAACAGAAATTTGATAAGTAAATACTCATATCACCTTAGTACTGTAGATTTTGCAAGTAAGCCGTGTAGGGAGAATCCTGTCAGCCCAGGAAAGCTGCACCCAAAATCTGTCTTTCAATCGGAAGCAATAACTGGTGCTGGAGCTAAAAATAACTATCCCCCAGCCCAGGATAGATACATGGTGGGATTTATATATCACTGATCGCCTTATGAATACGTTGCCGCATACATAGACGGAAAGTTTTAGTTTATATATATATATATATATATATATATATATATATATATATATATATATATATATATATATATATATATATATAAATATAAATATATATATATATATTTATATGTGTGTG
Organism: Thysanoteuthis rhombus; assembly: GCA_963457665.1. Lineage (NCBI taxonomy): Eukaryota > Metazoa > Mollusca > Cephalopoda > Oegopsida > Thysanoteuthidae > Thysanoteuthis > Thysanoteuthis major. The sequence continues at coordinate 30,465,984 of OY735198.1, forward strand.
CATTCTATGTCAATAAATATAGCGAAAGTGATAGATCTATTTGGAAATAGAAAATCAGCCTGGAGATGGATATAAACTAACATACTGACCTCCATACTCATACGTGATTGTATCGAATATGTATGTATGTGGACTAGGTGACTGGAGAATAAAAGATGCTGCCCGGTTTGTTATTTTCATCTTGTCGACCTTGTGGGTTACTTCACAACGAAAATGGAAACTAGAAAACTCAAAATAATTCAACATACTCCCGATTATGACAATTATGTTTTATAAGCTCGAGATTGCTTGCTGCTTTTCCTATTACTTTCGATTGTAGGGAATGATTCAGCTGTTTCAAAAGACTGCCTGAATTGGTGCCAGCCTATTCCATATTTTTCTCCCATCCAACTAAAATGCCTTTAAGGTCACATTTCTCAAAAAAGCTGTGCCTATTTTACGGAAAATGGTGGATCAGTTTTATTCTAAGTTTTATTTCACTCGGTCTTATGCAATCATTGTGTAGAAGAATTCTCAACATAAATTCCTTGTATTTTGTATCCGTCAATGGTTGCCAAATTGAATTTTAATCTATCAAGTTTCAACTTGAAAATCTCCTTAATTTTCTATTGTTACAATTTCACGGGAAAACAACTGTAGGTATAACAATCTACTTCTGTTTCATTTAAACTTGCAAATTTGAATTATTTCTTTAGGTTTCACTTGAAACACCCAAATAAGACTTGGCAGATGATGCGTAGGAGGGAGAAAGAGTGCATTACGTATCTTGAATGAGATCAAAATAATAGATACAAAACAAGTCTGTAAGATGGAGGAAGTTAGATGAACGATTTTTTCCAAAAATGAATGCCCAAGAAAACCCTATGTGTTATATAAAACCAGTGCATAGGAAATGTAAACTTGGCACGTAAGGCCACCTATATGAGGAGTCAACTGAAGGTCATTTGGAAAAACTCCAGCAATCGCACTTTAAGTACGCTAAATCTTCCTATAAGAGCGATCAGTGAAGAAAACAGATTAGGGAAGAAAGAGATCTCTTCTCATCTCACCTTTTCGCACTTAAACACTTTTAACATAGGTCTTTGATACTCGGTACTCTCGGTTAGACTGTGATCATTTCTAGTTAAAGAGATAAAAAATTTCAATCGGTTTCTAAAGACTGCATACAACTTAGGCCTTGGGAAGAACATGGCGTATACTAACCGAAATAGTGACGACAACAGTCTAAAAATACATGAAACAACGAAACTACTTACGATCAGAATTTCAGAGAACTTAGTGAAAATTACTGTTACCAGTCATTTACAATATATCGGAAAATACCGACGTATAAAAAGTAATGGTACAAACGCATTAATAAAATTCATACAAACAATGATAGCATTTTTCACAGAACAGATATTTATAATGCCACTTTGTGTACAGTAATTCAAACAAAACATTTTATATGGAATCTTGCAGTGATAACAGGTAGCTAGGTTTCTTTCTTAATAAAACAATAAAGTTGATTGAAACAGGCTTTGAAAAGAGATAGAGAATGACATAATTATTCAAAGTAATCAGCAGTTGCGAACGCTCCAAAGAGTTTTTTTAGTGTATTAGATACGAGGTACGTGTGTATATCTTACGCATTTTCCAAACACACGGACTGAGGCCCACGAACAACAGATCGATCAGGCAATGTATTCTGTGCTGAATTGAATCCAGATTGGAAATAACTACTTTAAGCCCCCTCGCAACATAAATGCGAATATTAATGAGAATAGTGCGAAATGCATTTGGTGACACGAAATATTTCGAATCATACTGTTGAGCTACGCATATCGTCTTACTCTTCTCAGAAATCATAATTAGTGAAAAAATTCCCATAAACTTTCCATAGTCAGCCTGCAATCTGATGCTTTTGACAACCATGCTATAATTGGGAATGTTTTGTATTTAGTGTGTTGTAGAGTTTATTGACGTAAACTGTGCTTAAAGGTTTAGGGGAAATATGGAAAAAGTGTTGAAGTTTTGGTGGAATTAAACAAACTAAGGAAAACAAAAATATACACAAGTTTACATATCCAAAATATAAGGACAAATCTAAGAGAATAAACACACATGTCTATATATATATATATATATATATATATATATATATATATATATATATATATATATATATATATATATATATATATATATATATACGTAAGAATTGCGCGTTGGGAAACTATTGACAGCAATAATGATAATACGGATAATGCTTAAAGACGGGAGGGGAATGATGCTTAAAGCATAAAAGCTTGTCTTCCGAGCGCCTATCTTCTGAAATGAACACTGACAGGCGCACGTCGTTCTTCACAGGAACTAAAGAGACGTCATGTCATTAGTGTTGTCAGAGCTCCTCCGACAGCTCCAATCTAGTGTTGCTCACTGGATGTAATCTGATTTGAATTGCCAATCGGATTACTGCGATATCCCGCGATACTTAATGTGTACCGGCGAGATTTTGTTGACACACGCGAGATAATGTCAATTAGCCCTTTTCATGTCTGATTAGTCTGGCATGTTAAACCACGCTCATGATTTCATATTCCCGATTCCCTCCAGTTCGACGCTGTTACACGAGTTCTCTTCAATTGGATACATGATCATCAAATATATATGCATACATAAACCAAACACACACACACACACACACACACATATATATATATATATATATATATATATATATATATATATATACTAGTTAATATTCTTGGAAAAATTCGTGAATATATCTTTCAATGAAGAGCTTTGAGAAAAAAAATGAAAGAAACCACTTGAATGAATATCGAAAATATCAATTAAAATCGGCCGTGTAGTATATTTTTGGGACGTGATTTTCTGAAATTTGTGTGTAAATTGGGTTAAAATTTCTAAATGCTTACTTAGTAGTTCACTATTCGCAAATGTAAATCTGTTTATTTCTGTTTAGCCCCAAACTGACTTCAAAACGGCCCAATTCTACTTTATTAATGTAAATTTGTTATTCTTCTGCTTTGTTGTAAGTTTCAGCACGAGAGATCGCTTGGGCTTAGACCTTGCGTTGCCATACATAACTTTTGGTTGCCTCGTTTGTCCACATGTAGGATTTAATGCTGCAGTAGATGAAGGTCCTTTTCTGGGCGGCACTGTATTTTTCTGTGGGCAGCCCTTCTCCATTTGGCCATGGGCTGATCCTTTGAAAAAGAGGATCTTTTGTGGCTGATGGTCCTCCATCCTAACCACTTGGATTGCCAACCACAGTCTTTTGCAGTATGAAATCTGGACTTGCCCGTTTTAAAGATTTTGTGATATAGTCGCTCAAGTGCACTTTGAAAATGTTTGGAGGCAGTGCTGATGGAAAGGAATAAGAGTCACTAGTATACGGCCCAGGATCCAGCACCAGAGGGTGGGCAATACTATGGCTTTGTAGACTCTTATATCTGTGTATTTTTGAGATTTATACAACGCCAAACACGCTTGTAAAGTCTACTAAAGGCTTAGTTTTCTTTAGCCAGTCATTTAATGTTTCCCTGTCCAGTTTGGCATCGGAGAATATTACTCGGCTTAGATAGAGAGAAGTTGCGTACAACTCTGAGCGTAGTCAGGCCAAAGGAGACGGGGGACAGGGAGGGATTTTGTTTTGGTGCAGGTTTGGATGGAATGCAAAATTTAATGCCAAAGAGTTGTGGTTTCTGCGAAGCAAGACTCTGTCTGTTGGCCGCACCTGCGCGAGCAATCCAAGTTGTGTCATCAGCAAACAGGAGCTTTATTACCAGCTGTATCTTAGTTTGAGTAAGTGATCGGGATCGCTTTGTATTGAACAGGGGCCTGTTACCCTGTGTGCAGATTTATATGTTGTCTTTTTTATCCACCAGTTCTGTAACCTGATTCAGAATCATGCTGAAAAATATGGAAAACAAGGTGGGGATAGGGAATCACACACAGCTTTTTTTGTCACCGTTTTTAATTGCGGGATGTCTAGAGAAGTGACCATCAAATTTGACTTAACCTAGCTCAACCCAGTGAAGTTGCACCATGAGTTAATCATGGTGAGAAACTTCGGAGAAAACTCAAGATCAAAACGAAGATCATTCAAAAGGCCCGACTGACTTACTATGTCGAACGCCTTAGTCAGGTCGACGAAATTACTGTACAGCCCCCTTTTTGGGTCAGGGTATTTTACCTGGATTTGCATTCGGGTGAAAACCGTATCGGTCGTTTTCCAATTTTCTCTGAAGCTCCATTGTCACTCCAAGAGTTAATGCACACCTGTTTGGTAACATCCTCGCATGAATTTTGCCTGCAATCGAAAGCAGGGAGATTCTTCAGTCATTTTAGCTCTCTGATTTGTCTCCCTTGTTGCTGAAGGTAAGGTGAGATTCGCATGGTGAACAGCTTGTTTTGCTGACATCAGTTCTTATATGTTGGCTGTTTTCATCATCTCTCATGAAGAGGATCTGAAGTCACTAGCCGAGTTTTTTTTATAATGGCCGATTTCATGAGACTCCAGAGGACATCTGCTGTAGCGTCATTTAGACAGCTGATTGTATCAGTCGAGGCTATGGGCCTTTTGGGAATTCCGCCTAGGTACCTTGTTTTGGGAAGAGGCTGGGGGAGGGGGGTTCTGAGGACTCCACTCCTCTTTGGTTTTGATTAAAATTGAAAGCTGACAAAAAAATAAGTCAATCCTGCGGAATTGTTTAGTTTTACTTGTGTCATAATATGTGGTATTTTTTTTTTTTCGAATCCAGAAGTGAACTGGAGTAGAGCTTCTCCAACACAACCCCGGAATGATGGGTTCAGGCCGAAACACGCATTCTTTCCGGCGAAAAGTTCGTTCCCAATTAGTATATCTATAATCTCTTCCTTCTTATTGCATATTCAATGTATATTTTCATGTAATAACAGACTTTATAGAAGAAATTTGATCAGCAACTAATGTCGTTTGTCGGAGCAAATGCAGACGAATTGAGAATTTTAAAAACGACTTTTGGATAAACGACTATTGGATAAAATTTATTGCATCAAATGAAGCTCCTCGTTTTCTAAACTTGAATAATTCAGATCGAAATTCATTAAATCTTTTTTCAAAATAATATCCAAATGTTCAGTTCTATCTTACGTTAATATGACAAAGTTAAAATAACTATAACGCGAAAAATAATACATTCTAAAGACATTAAATCTTTAATAATGTTTGGGAGTTTTTTGCTGATAAGTTTTGGAAATGTTCCAAATGTATCAACGAGTACAATTATATTTAAACTCATGAGCTGCACTCATTAGTTTTTTTCTCTGCACTTCGTCCACGCCCTCTCCTTTATTCTTTCTACGGCCGACCTTGAAGTGTTCTTACAAAATCATCATCATCCTTTTACTGTCCATTGTTGGACATAGACTTTCCCTAGGATTCCCCTGACCTCTCTGCCATGGGCGTTGCGAAGCCGATACTTTCTTAACTTATCTAGTTTGTCACGCCATCTTATTTTTTGCCGACTCCTGTTTCGCATGTCATCTCGTTGGATCCGCATTGTAAGTCCTGATAAGCAACGGTTGTCTGGCATTCTTGCAACATAACCAGCCCAGAGTTTTCCCGCTAGTTTCTATGATATACCTGACTCCTATTTTTCTCTTATATACTGTGTTGTTTTGCGATCTCTCCAAGTAATGTTGAACATGATTCATCCCTGTCCACGTTGAATTCAACGTACATGCAGTACTTATCCTGCTAATTGAGATATATATATATATATATATATATATATATATATATATATATATATATATATATATATATATATATATATATATATATATACACAGAGAATTACGGCATAGACGGTGGGAGAAATAACTTCAAATCTAAAAACACTTATGTCCTCTAACTGAATACAACCATATAGGCTTGAGCCAACAAATATTGTTGTTTTTGGTTTGTTTGTTTTTTTGTGTGTGTGTATTCAGTGTACTAACTGGCTGGTTGTAAAATTAGTGAAATAATTTCTTTTAACCGAAAACGGTTTTTTAAGCGAAAGGATCTAAAGAAAATAGCCGAATACTTCGGAGATATATTTCCGTACAACGGACGGAAAGTAACAGCCAAGCTTAGCATGATAGTTGCAATGTAAGTAGAATGCTCTCGTAACGAATAAAGAAATAAATATTTATTAAAACTAAGACGTTATCAGGTGTGTTATGGATTGAAATCAGGATTTTTTTTGAAATAAGAATTTTTTTTTTACCTTTTTTTCCGAAAACACGATTAAAGGAAATTTTTTTGGCGCGGATTCATCTTTCTAGAAATTTTAAAATTTCCAAAAGAAATGAAGGTGAGAATCAGCTTTTTTAGAAGTATTGAATTTCAAAATTCATGCCAAAATATGTATGAGGAAAAAACAGATTTTTTTAAAGCACCAAT
>OY735198.1:30474916-30502416 GCA_963457665.1 Thysanoteuthis rhombus
AGAAGGACAAAAAGATTTTTTAAAGAAAATACTGATACAAAAATAGAAGAATGAAAGACACGAAGGATTTTGATGAAGAATTTAAACTGAAATTTGAAAAAAATGAATCAAATGGAACGTAAAATACCGAGCAAAAGATTAAAGAAAGAAAAGAAGAAGAAAAAAAGCAAAAAGAAAGAAAGATAAAACAGAATAGAGCAGAAAAAGAAAATACCACGATAAAAAAAAAACAACGTAAACGAAAAGCTTTTTTAATTTCAATGGAAGGACATGGCCATAAGAGAGTGAAAAAAGGGTTTCCAAAGAGGATTGAGCATTTAAAGAAGAAAAAAAGATTGAAAGCGAAAGACTGAAATCCCAAAGCAAATATTGATGGAGGCAAGTGATTAAAATGAGCCTCCCCGCTAAATGGGAGATGAAAAATGACCAATGGCTGGCTAAAACTAGGATCAGTTGGACGTCCATCCGGTGTTTTGTGTTGGCACGGCCACTGATCCTGTGATAACTCGTAATTATGACAACATGGCGAAAGAGTAAAAAGACAATTGATTGCATTCTTCCAATCCTTTAGCATTACTTCGGCATCCCCAATCTCTTGCCTAGACACACACATTCATTTATGCAGATCATTACATGATTTCACTCTATTATACAAAAACAAATTTACTTTTATAATGATAGACACAAACACATATGACACATTCATTCAGACATTTACAAGCATATCTCGTAGCACACATACGTATGCATGCATTTGGAAGTACTGCATGGATTCACATTCATTTTATTCGCTTGTTGTCACCTACATATATGTGCCAAGATACACACATTTGAATTCCTATAGATATATACATCCATATGCATACACACATACATGCATATACAAACGCAGTACTGCTAGACGAGGGCTTTTCTTTTCTCTTTCAATGATAACCGTGATTGTGCTAATCTTTGCCGTGTCTTACCGGCAAACTTCTCTATTTCTCCATCTTGTGCCTGGTCTTTTCCAATTGAGTTCACTGCCCCATAGTTCCCAACTGGTTAGCCTTTTGCTCCATCCGTTGTTCTTCTTTTTGCTAAATTTCCAGCCCATTTCCGCTTTTGTCACTCGATTATTTGAATGTTCTCCTTCCATTGATCCATGATGATCTTTTTATCCCTAGCATTGCTCTTTCCATGGTTCTCTGCGTGATTCTGGGGTAGTTTCCCATTCATTTTGCACCCGTACATTCTTTGCATACGTTTTAAACATATTGGTAAAGTGTTTTTCACTATGTATTTGTTCATACGAAATGCTTTACAGATAATCGTTATTTGTCGTTTTATTTCTCTTAAAAGCAATACCTTGAATTGTGTGGTTTTCATTAATGCACGTTATGATGCAGTACGGTTTAGGTATTGCAGTATAAATATAATAAGACATTGAATAGTGCAGTTTTGTATAGTAGGGAAAATCTTGTAACGAATTAACCGCACTAAACACGATATATCAAAAGTAGTTAATCGAAAAGACATCACAATACAACAAACCAGTCTGCTAAGCGGTAAGCACCATTCAAAAAGGAAGTGTTTGATTAAATTTGTAAATCAAATTTCGGATTCGAATTCTCTCATCTTTTAGACTATATATATATATATATATATATATATATATATATATATATATATATATATATATATGTGTGTGTGTGTGTGTGTGTGTGTGTGTGTGTGTGTGTGTGTGTGTGTGCATGTGTGTGTGTGTGTGTGTGCGCGCGCGCAGTAATAAGATAATAAAATTAAACTTTAGAATTTGATTTTTTATTCAACGAACACTTACTTTTTAAATGGCTCTTATCGCCTTTAGGAACCACACTCTTCATTTGAACAATTCGAGATACTGTGATAACACTGTAATAATAGCAGAAACTGTGGGGGATCTACAAAACATGTTAAGTGATCTAAATAAAGAAAGCCAGAAAATCAGATTAGAAATGAACAAAATAAAGACAAAAGTAAAGTTCAGTGATAAAGTCCCGTAATAACCATAAGAATAGACGGTAAATCCTTAGAAGTAGTTAAGGAATACATTTACCGAAGGCAGGCGATAAAACTAGAGAAAGACCATGGAAACGAAATAAGATCGTGCATAAAAATTGGTTGAGAAGCCTCTGGTATACTGACATAGTGAAGAGCAAATTGCTAATATGTTTAAAACATAAAGTATACAAACGATGCCTACCAGGTATGATGGACGGGTGTGGAACCTTGAAACATACGAAAGCACAATAAACAAACGTAGAATAGAACAAAGAACAATGGAAAGAGCAATCCTAGGAATAATTCTTAAAACAATAGAAGAATGTCAACATGGATCCAAGAGACGACCAAGTTGAAGGATATCGTATAAGTGATTGAGTAATTGAAATGGAGATGGACATGGCTCATAGCGAGACGAAAGGACAACAGATGAGGCAAAAAGCTAACTTATTAGTACCCGTAGGACAGGGAACACAGTAGGAAAAGAGCCAAAAAGATGGAGAGACGAGGTAGGAAAGTATGCTGGAAGAGATTGCTGAGATCAGCGCCAGGCATGGAAGGAGACAAGAAAGGCTGTTGTTCAGTAGGACACTTATAGCAGCTGATAGCTGATGATAATTTATACACACACACATGCACACACGCACGCACAGGCACACACGCACGCACAGGCACACACGCACGCACACACGCACGCACACACACACACACACACAAACACACACATATATATATATATATATATATATATATATATATATATATATATATATATATATATATAATGCTGGCAACTGTTTGCTTGCTTGGTTGTATGCATCTTATGAGTAACCACAAGGTTGGATCATGAGATTTGAAAATTAGTTTATAAGGGTAACTTGACTCAATAATGAAGATGGGATAGTTGCTGGTGATCCTTGATGTCCCAATGCCGCCACTGAGGCTCAAATTGTCATTTCCGAAAAAACTAGAAAGGAGGACATCTTTTTACACAACACTGCATAAATCGGAAGCACCCTAATTGTAAACGTCTCCGTGTCTATGCCTGTATGTAATCACCTATCTATTTCTAAAGAATATCAATGGAGATGTCAATGCTCAAACGGTTAACAGCACAGAAAATAGAATGGGCAAGCTGATCTCAAACTCCGGTTGGGATCATCTGCGTTAGCTCTGCACTAATGTCAGTAAAAAGGGATTATTTGAATTATTGGAGTATTAAAAATTCCCATAGAATTTCAGAATATTGTATGAATAGAATTTCTTTTTAGGTTCTATATTATCATAGAATAGATATTCCTCGAAGTATTGGAGATAAGCACTATCTTTTTAGATGACATTGATATAAAGTATCTCATGTGATTGTATTCATTTCAGGTATTTAGAAACCCAGGTGTTTCTTCTAATATATATATATATATATATATATATATATATATATATATATATGGATAGATAGATAGATATTAAGATATGGATACATATGATCTAACAGAATGATTATGAATTGCGTTATATTATATTGAAACTCTTTTGAAATTATCCCCCGTCATTACACAGACAATGGATCACTCATCGTAGACTGCATAAAAAAAAATGATTAAAGAAAATGCCGCAGGAATCGAACCTGCCGCCGATGAGGGAGCTGCTTTAAAGTAACGATGCTCTTACACTTGGGCTAAACAGCTGCCAGTAATGCAAAGGCCTAATCGATTCCCGTTGCTGTCCCATTTTCTTTAATAAAAATATTTTGTGTCATCTACGGTAAGTGATACTTTAACCGTGTATTGACGGGAGATCATTTCAATGTGTTTCTATATAATATATCGCAATTTATGATTATATATACATATATATGTGTGTATGTGTGTGTCGAATAAATACATCGAATATTTGTATATATACTAATTATCGTGCACTGTTCGGATGAAGAAATTTTTGGATTGATATATACGGTTTGTGGTATATATTTCACCTACACACACACACACACACACACACACACACACACACACATACATATATAAGCAAAAATGCACCCACATATAGAAAAAATTATTTCAAATGACTAAACGCATTTTTAGAAAATACCTATCGCTATCAGTGAAGTCGCACGTATCATATTAGATATAACTTAAAACACGGGTGTTTACACCTATGCTTTTACTTGCATACAGATATGAATTCTTTTTTTCCAACTGGTATTTCAAACACTGTTTTATATACTTACACAAATGTAAGCGGGATGATTTGGAATCTAGCCACTTTTTCTATAATCACATTATATTTATTTGTTTAATTAAATGCTGTAAGTAATATCTAAGGTATTGAAGTAACATCTATGGTAACAATGTAAGCCTTGAGACCTGAAGCTTGAATTTTGTCAAAATAAGTAACCGGAGAGAAGGAAATTCTTGCCTGATATCGGTTTGATTTCGGGTCAAAAATGTTCAATATGAACATTTTCAAATTGAGTTGTTTTTCCACAGCAACGTTTTCCTTCATATGGTTTATAATACGAAGCAAATGCATAATATTTATCTCCAAAAATGTTTATAAAAAAGATAGAGACTAAAATGCTGACCATTTAATTTCAGTTACTTCAACATAAGGGCTTGAAATGACATTTCTTCACAAATGTAATTCAATAGCGTTCAAGTAAATTTTGTCACATATATGTTCTTTCAGAATGATATTACAAGATAATACTTTGGTATGAAAGCGTTTCAAGTATTTCGTTATTGGCAAAATGATCTCAAGTTCTAGCTCCAGTTGGAAAAAGTTGAACTTCAATTGGAAACAATAAAAAAAATTACAAGATATAATAAAAGTTCAAAAGTATGAAGAGATACAGTTTACAAACATAAACATACGAATAATCACGTCACAAAAAGAGTGAAACCAGTTCAAACACAGTCCTCTATTTTTGAGATCTTGTGCAGCAAGGTTGGAGCAAAATTCTTTCGTATATAATTGTGTGTTTTCATATACAATAGTGGGTGGTAATTGCAGTTATTGCTTTATCGATTGCTTCTTCGAAGTATCACAATCGGCACTGAGGTTAGTGGTGAAGCCATCATTGTGTCAAATGTGTCGCCCATCCGGCCTTTCATAGCAGCCTTCACGGCACTCCAATCCATTTTCTACGATATCGCAAGCATTGAGTTTGGAATTTCAATTCTTTTCATTTAAAGTACAACTTTTTATTAATTTGAAGCTAAAATGGTTTACTGGGCTGTTTCGATTATTCTGAATTTCAATCAAATGTTTCTGTAATATTCAGTCTCATAAACCAGTCCCCAACCGTCAGTCCACTCTTTCAAGTTCCAAACAAAATGTTGGTTACCCTCACTTTTTCTAAGTGAAAATGGTGAGACGTATGCTTTGAGTATGAAAAAGGTAACGATTTCTTGTCAAAACCCTAATGACCTTTGACGGGTAACGAACTGTCCGTGTCAAATACATGCATTATTACCAAAAGTCTGTCGAGTGACAGAAGTTTTCTTTTTCAGGCATCGAGCTTTATAACAAACGCTTAATGAAGCAAACACGCAAATCGTCTCTATTTGACAGAATGAAGATGAATTGCAGAACAAAATCAGCTTCAATTAAGCAAATCCTGCTGCTTTCCCGATGACTCACAAACTGGGTTCCCTGCAAGGTTTTTGCCCGTTCAATTGTGATTTTAGTCTAATAAATTCCGAAGCGGAGAGGTATAAGGTAAGGTTGGGATGGAATTAAGAGCGGGAATGGTGAACCACCGACATCAGATTCTTTAATAGAAAAGTATTTAGACGGATTGGAGATTGAAACAGCTTAAACGATTTTCTAACTTGTAATTAACAATTAGATATTGGTTACGGGATAGGACGTCTACGCGAATATATGAATAGATGTGTGCGTGATAGTGCATGTGCGTTTGTGAGTAGGTGTATACGTGTGTCCACATGGCCATACATTCAAATATGATATAATGGTACATCTAGTAATACATCATAACGTTTTATATAAATACAATGATAATTCTGTAAGAAAGACTATTTGTGAAATGTCAATTATAAAAGCATATGTATATTCATCAATATATATACATGTGTGTGGTGCAGTACACACATACACATATATATATATGTGTGTGTGTGTGTGTGTGTGTGTGTGTGTTTGTGTGTGTGAACGTGTACAATAATTCCATGAAAATGTTTTAACAAAAAAGTACTTGATATTTCCACGACTTTATTTCCGCAATTATGCATCGATGTAAACTCATTTAATGCTTGTAGAGTATTCATACAGACTATGTATACAGACTATGTATACAGATAGACATATGCAGACTCTTAAAATTTGTATAATACCTTCATGTACATTGAGAATTCTCTTTTCTTCAAGCATTCGAATGTTACAGTGTTTTTTGTTGTTGTTTTTAAGAAAGAAAATATTATCTTGACGTTGTTGAGTGCAGAAAAGGGCATTTGTCCCGCACTTCTCTCCTTCAACCGTATCCCATACATAATGACGAGAAATAGGATATCGCTTGTGTATTCTTTTTCTTTTCAGTCCAATAACTGCAGTAGTAGACAATAGATTTATGAAACTGATTTGTTGGTTTCATTAGTAGTATTTGTAGATTTTCGATTGAGACATTGAGCTTTATTATAAACGCTTAATGACACAAACATATCCGATGTGTGATGGATTTATTTCATAGAGTGCTCGATACATCCAACATCAGATATCAAGTTCAGTTAAAGTAGAACTTAAATATTATGAAATAAAAGATTCACTATGCAAACCCGTTTATGTGTCTGTTCTGTAAGGTTTTTTCAAGTCGAATGATTTTTTTTTCATCCCTATTTAGAAAGAAAAAAGAAAAAATATATAGATAGAATAAGATGTTCTCGGTCAAGAAAAGACTCCCCCAGATAACATCCGGTACAGGAATCTAAAATAAATCGAATCATTTGCCTGAAGAAGCCCAAACAGGGCAGAAACATAGATGTGTTTGTGTAGCGAATTCTTTATTTCATTATATATATATATATATATATATATATATATATATATATATATATATATATATATATATATATATATATAAGAATGTAAGTGTTGTTCATATGTGCACGTAACTATATGTTATCATACTTATTAATGCCAATATGTACGTTTATGTATATATGTATGCAGATACATGTATTGTGTTGCTATGAATGCAGACTCATTTTTGAACCAAAAACAATGAATAAAAATTGGCAGGAATACTAATCTCATTTCGTTTATCATTCAAACTTTTTACAAATCTATTTTCCTCCTCATTTACCAAATGTTTAAAGACCTTAAGGGCCGACTCTGACTAATTTTAGAAAGGAATTACAAACTCCATTTATATATTCCCGCTAATGACTCACATAACCCCGGACAGATCTCCACATCTGAAAGTCCGAGCTCATCTCATCGGCTATTACGCCAAAAATGTTAATGGCTGTACATCTATCAAAACCCTAAGCTAAATCAAGAGAGCATGGGCACTAAAACCTTTTTTCATACAGAAATGATATTACGTGTTCAAGGGAATAAAGCTCCCAAGTTATATTCCATAGAAAGATTTGTACTGTACAATCTATTTGATGTGACAATTTTCTATTTATTAATGGCTTAACTTCTCTAATATCGTTGAACGAACTGCTCCAGTCAGCCTTTCATAAACCGTGTGAATCATTAGAGTGGAGTATCTCTTAACAAAGACAATCAGTTCCATAAAACTTCTTGGTAGATGAAAATTCGTCGAATAAAGGAACAATTCAGCCCATAAGATTTTCGTAATTCGTTCCAAATAAAAATATCGGATTCTTGAAAATATTGGACTCTTAAAACCCTATTAACCGTGTAAATAACGTATAATGTTCGACTCAGTTTTTCAATTATGTCACAATGCAAATAGACATGAAAATAATGTAATAAATATATGATAATTCCCTAAATGATATTTCAGGTAACATGTAGATTAGATATCAGACATAAATCTAGATTATTATAGATAAAATCTGAATAAATCTGGATAATCTTTTAATCTTGAAATAATTTGAATTAAAGAAATGTGAACTTTACATGAAGTTTCATGAAATTACGTATCTCAGAATTGAATTGAATATGAATGAAATCAAACATTATCCTTCAATCAGTTATTTTCTTAAACGAAAATCAGAAATAGAAAATTTTTGAAAAATCAATACGAAGCTAATCGATTCAATAATCGCGGCCATCATCTTTATGTTTGTCCAATTCTTAATAGTAAAAGTTACTTTTTTATTCGTATAGAAATTGTATCAAAATATCTTTAAAATATCATTATAAATCTCCTTCTATTAATTATTGATTGTTTTATAGCCCCTCAAATGCAGGCAATTCGAACAAAAGTCCCACAAGGAGTGACTATAAAACGAATATTTCAAGACTAAGAGGTAGATAATTTCGGCAGATAATACCTCATCACCGTACCCCAAAAAGTGAAAAAAATTCTCCTCGAGGAGAAGTTTCTTATCAGTAAAAATGGTGACGTTTTTCAGAAAAATTCAAA
The DNA here is from genome assembly GCA_963457665.1 of Thysanoteuthis rhombus. Lineage (NCBI taxonomy): Eukaryota > Metazoa > Mollusca > Cephalopoda > Oegopsida > Thysanoteuthidae > Thysanoteuthis > Thysanoteuthis major. The sequence goes on from OY735198.1 coordinate 30,483,513, forward strand.
TTTCGAAACATCGTAGAAACATAAACGTGTTTGTGTATCGAATCCTCACCCCATTATATATATATATATATATATATATATATATATATATATATATATATATATATATATATATATATATATGTGTGTGTGTGTGTGTTGAGAGACAGACAGATAGACAGAGACATGGAGAGAGGGGAGGATCGATCCAGCAGTTAATTTTCGTACTTGTTTTTATCAATTCTTTTCATTTTCTTGTTGATTATTGAATTTACTCAAAACCAGATATCGTTGTAAACGAATATCGAATGAAAAAAATGATAGATAATTCGGTCTTAGTTTCCCATTCTTCTCATGTATCTTGTATAGTTGAACTTTTGATTGTTAATGATGCTAACTATATACATATTCTCCTTCAATTCCAAATGTTATACATGGACATGTTCTCATTAACACACCAACATGCATAAACATCAAGTGTACATGTGCAGCTTTATTTGTGGTCTCCATCATACATGTATATGATATCCTTGAAGTTCTTCTTTAAATAACGGGCACTAAATTTTATTTTTTAATTTTCAAATCACCAAATGCACTACAGTTAGAAAATAATTTCAAAATTTTGAAAATATATTCATTAACTTCAGAATTTCTAGTGTCTTGAATCAATTATTTTTTAAAAGAAGAAACATGTTGCACTAGTTCCTTCATTTTGTAGATGAGAGTTTCTTGGGATTTTCTATCTTTTCCATTACTTTCATTTTTTTTTTTTTAATTTGTCTTTTTGCCAACTTATCACCAGTGGCGTCACGTGGTAGGATCATAAATCCATGTCTTTCGAGGCTCTGACACTTGCTCCCCTACAGTGCAGTGTATGAATACACCGTGTGTTGACATGAGAAAGAAGTACTGTGTGTATATGCCACGACGGGAATGTATGTTTTTGTCTGTCTGGATTTGTAAGACTACAAAACTTGGTTGAATGTTACGATTGACGTCATCGCTCACTTGACCGCCCAGATCGGGGACTGCCCATCAACATTAAGAGCACCACATACGTTATTCATGTGTCATATCATGTGCAGCTTGGCAATATCCTTTTATTCAATCTTTAAAAACAGATGTTTCATTCATACACTCATACGTACATTCCTAAATATACGCATACACACATACACACACGCACACACACACACACACATATGTATATATATATATATATATATATATATATATATATATATATATAATTGTGTCATCCACAGACATTTACAGCTGTTTCGTTGTATTGCAACTCTTCAGTGTGGCAATAGACTATCCATTATCCCATCCAGTACGAGTAGGATCGAAACCAGTTGGATCGAAACCTTCGCTTCAAACCCAGAGGCTGGCATCTTACCTCTGCCCTACGCAGAACTGGACGGTCGGTAAGGTTGAATATAAGCGATATGTATTTAATCACGCATGTATTCCCCATCCATCAGAATGCTCTATTCCTAAGTTGGAAGAATTAGAATTTTTTACACATAAATACATTCATACTTCAGGTATGCACCAATCCTCGTAGGTAAATATATGTATATGTTCAGTGATGGGCTCATGATTGGTGTCCCTTGGGGTGGTAATTTATGATGTCACCCTTTCCTCCTGAACTGTCTCTCTTCCCAGAATATCTAGAATTTTGGTGATCTTTTCATACTAACACACTATATATTATTCATCATAATTCTCCCATATTGTTCTACGAGATAGCATGAGACCACACTGATAAACTATTCGGTTCATCAATAATTTTCAATTTGTCAATTCTGACTTTGTGAAAATATATTAAGAAAATATGTATGGGCGCCATGAAAATGTGTTTATTTAAAATTCAATTGCTCCTTCTACAATTGTTCATCTTCCTACAAAGAGTGATTCATTGAAAGCTTTTGAGGATATAATGCGGACAGTCATAATCATGTACAAGAATATATCGAATATTTCTCAATCAAGTAAAAAATCATCCGATCCACCCCAAAATTAAACTTATATTACCCAATTGTCAACCCTTCCAAAAGATTTCATTGAAATTCATTGCAAAATTTTCTGTTGACAGAAAATATGATCACCAAGAACATACATGAAAAATTTTAAGCTGTGTCACCCACTCTGATGGAGTCACTCTCTATAGTGGGGTGTGCCGCTCCCCGTTGATCCGCCACTGTAAATGTATTTCAGGATCTGTATTTTCTATCGGCAACTTGGTATCAATATTCTGATCTCCCTTGGCTCTCTTAGTATGCAGTATAATTCACAAACACATATATGATTATAATCTTAATATACGTGCGTAAACTCAAATATTTGGGAAATACATGAATCCATCCCCCCCTCAAAAACAACAGGGTGAAATAGCTGATGATGAAATTTAGCTTGTCACTTTTGAGTCTATTTCAGAGAGAGACATACACTCACATACAAACACACAGACACACACATAGACACACACATATGCACACACGTATATATATATATATATATATATATATATATATATATATATATATATATATATATATATATACATATATGTGTGTGTGTGTGAATGTGCATGTGTGTATGCGTATGATAGGTTATATATATATATATATATATATATATATATATATATATATATATATATATATATAATTATTATAATCAACACTCCTTTATCCAGGGTTGAGCAATCTTCAAGTAAGGTGACTCGTTCATTATAAGCTATAAGCAATGCTCTTCCAACTCTGGGATAGAGCACTCTGGTGGATGCGTAAGTAAATATATCGCTTAAATGCAGCCACACTAACTGTTAAGTTCTGCGTCCAGATTTGTGCTTTTGAATTGCACCTACTTACATATATATATATATATATATATATATATATATATATATATATACATGCATATATATATATATATATATATATATATATATATATACATGCATATATATATATATATATATATATATATATATATGTATATATATATATATATATATATATATATATAGAACGTTCATATTAACGTTGTCCGTTAATATGTTCCTATGAACTACTTTTTAGAAATTCATTTGAAATAATTTTACCCTATGATAAACAGTGAACATCGTAATAATTGGCAATTATTTTTTAGGTGGGGGTGATTTGTTCTTATGTTGAGTTACGGTGAGATTATGACTAAAGACTAATTGTATTAGTTTCTATTGCTTCAACAGTGTTGGGTCGTGGACACATTCATCGTTTGGAATTGTTTTTTTCAATTTTGAGAAGCCCTACTGTAAACTTTTACTGTTCATTTTTGACTGCTATTTACTTACATTTTAATTTTTCAGTTAATTTTTCAGGTTATGATTTAGGTTACAAGTAAAATCAAAATGTATTTGCTGTCTGAAGAATGTTTTCTGCTCCTGATCAATACACCCTGTTACCTTTTGATGACTGTCAGTTATTAAGGATTTTTATTTGTTTGGGGGCTGCTGCTACTTACAACGTAACTCTAGTGCTGAACTGAAAGTTTACTTTCTGTGTATCTTATGACCGGCTGAAATCATTTTTTAAAAACAGATATATTTATCAGAACATAATTAAAATTAAAAAATCCCCGTAATGATGGATAGGGGAGATACCTATACACAATGATGGAAGAAACATTCATTTTACACCATAACTATTTGTTTTTCATTATAATATTCTTCCTTGTTAAAGCACTAAATTCAAAAATGAATATTAGATGCATAGATCAAACATTATACAATGAATGTTTCAGATCAAAATTCAGATAATAAGTGGGTTAGACTGCAAATTTATAGAACACACACACACACATGCATATATATACATATAAATATATATATATTTATATATATGTATGTATGTATGTGTATATATATATATATATATATATATATATATATATATATATATATATATATATATATACTTTTAATCACGATAATATAATGCAAAAATATGCTTATACATACGCATGTATGACACATAGACATGCATTGAAATCCCAATTTATATGATGATGGATATATAAATGCGCATTAAATCTACTGGCATGTATATATCGATCAATATTAATAAATATGAGCAGTCACAAACACACACTAACACCCAAGAGCACACGCAAACATATTTATTTGATCAGTTGTTGGCAGACTTAATCACAAAGCTTACATAAATCAAAAGACTGGAATTAATTTTCTTACCTACTAATGAATCAGAACGTGAACAAATATATTGTAACTTAGGTGTATGGAATTCATGTCTCAATGCAGTTATGTATGAACATAAATTCATTACTGTATGCCAGCATTCAATATGTCGAAATGTGACTGAAGACACACAAAAAATTCCAATTTTTCCTGTCTTGAGGAAACTTCATTGCTTTAGAGACATTTACAATTACAATATCGTTATGCTTTTAGTTTTGTATTAACAGAATTAGTGACAACGTCCTTAGTATTTGTCCATTTCTCAAATCTTGGTTATTTTTTCCAAATTCAAATGAGAGGAACAGTGCCAAGATGTGTTTCTGTTTCTGCATTTAAAGGTATTAATGCTACCGATGAAATGATCGATATTTCCTGTTCATTGTAGCAATGAATCTTAAATAGGGTGCTGTATATAAAAGTAATTATCGCTAAATATGGATAAACCAGTGCATACCTTATAGCCAAATAAAATTGCACTTTTAGTCAGCGGAATCCACATTACCTAAATCTTATATTTTGAATATAATCAAATATTAAAACGACTTACAATTACATCAATTTGGTATTATTGATATCCAATTGATGACAAAAATTTAACAACGTTGATATTTACAAAGTGCATTGAAGATTTCATCAGTATTTGACCAAATACAACGTGTAATCATCCTTTGCCTTTTTCCGAAAGATCATTTTTCATCACTCATTTTTTATGGCATCTGATATTCAGACCCGGTCACCTATTTTCTTTAATAAAAACAAATGTTTGAAATGAATCAAAAGCATATTATGGTTTTCTGACTGAATAAAACAAAGCTGCAAGCATAAATGAGATTTGCATTTCATACCAGCGTCTGCACCATTCGTCTACAACATGTAGGATTGCATTCCAATGAGTGCACAGACTTTTGAAATTTCATTTTAAATCGACTGGATGGAGATTATTCTGAGATCATCAAAAGAGCATATTAGTCCTCGTGATGTAATAGAGATCCGTAATTTTTTTTAGAACTAATGAAGCCATCTGAACGCGCTAGATGATTTTCACTGAGTAAGAATGTGTTGTGTAGTCATTCCAGATCAATCACGATTTTTTTAGCGCCATTTTTGTTGATGGTTGGTTTTCGTTATGATGCCCTAGTAGTAACAATTTTTTTTTCATTAAATTCAAAGAACAGAAAAAAATGTATGCCCACGAGCGAGACATTTTGATCTTTTTACAATTAAATGTCAAACATCCTTGGGCTATATTACAGCGTTAGGACTATATATATACATATAGCTACAGAATCCATAAAATAAAAGACCTGCAAATGGTACAATTTTTCATCCTTTCACTTTTGTTCTTTAGCGATTATTATCAACTTGTTGGTTGTTAAGTTGGATGTCTACATTCTACGTATAAATTGTAGATGTCTACATTCTACGTATAAATTGTGGAAATCAAACTTTTAAAAAAAAAGGACTGAGTTCAACATGAATGAAAATAAATTTTATATCTAAATTTTGACAAAATTTTTTTGAAAAGTTGCGTAATTTCATTTTTGAGATTAATCTTGAATATATATATATATATATATATATATATATATATATATATATATATATATATATATATATATATATATATATACCTCCGCTAAAGAAAGGAGAATTATATTTTGTTCACGCATGTCTGTATCTCCAAATTTCTCAATAAATTTCAATGATATTTGTGGAGGGGAGAGCAAGGAATCACGAAAAAAATTATTGAATTTCAGAGTGTATCCATGTTACCTCCCAACCATCGTAACTATAAACATCCACACTACACAATATCTCCTTAAGCTTTTAAAGAATTCCAATCTAATTTTGTAGAAGATTGGGCGATCGGTTACGGAAAAGGTGATTATGTTCTCAATCGAATCCAGAATTCTTTTCATCCTTTACATCATAACTACATATCCACACTGCACTCTATCAGAACGTTAAGTAACCTGACTGGTTCAAACAAAGGAAATAAAGCAGGTGTCTCACACAGTGACTGTTATCTGTGATGCTTTGTGGCCGTTATTGCCATTAACCGAATCCTGTTTATTTTTTTCATTTTCTTGCTATCATCTAAAGAAATGTATTTACTCATATCCACCCATCTCTATGTTCATCAACACAACATATCCAAAGGTCCTCAATGAATTTGAATTGATTTTTTGGAAGGATGGATGATGGATTAGAAGAAAGTGATTAAATTTCCGGGCAGATCTAGAGGAAGATCCCCCCCCCCTGCACCGTAGCTACACAACACGATCTCACCGAAATTTTACAATGAATTTCATTAGATGATATGGAAAAGTGGGAAATGGGATATCGAAAGAATAATTAACTTAGTGAGCTAATATAGGCGTTTTCCTCCCCTGCATCGCAACTATAATTCCTAGCTACCCAACATCTCCAAATGTTTTCAATCAATTTCGATGAAATTTCATGAGAGAGAGAGAGAGGGCAATGGACTATCAAAAAATGATTCGATTTTGAGGGAGATTCGGGAATATTTTTCGACTGATAAGCACTTCTTCATTTTTTCATACGAGTCTCTCATGTCTACAATATCTTAAGATTTCCAATGAATTCCAAAGGCAAACTTTGTGCTGGGATAAACTGATAAAATCTTGGGGTGGATCCAGGAAGTCATTTTCAGTTATATCTTCTGCGTCCTAACTAACCGGCACAGAGGAAAATGAAAGTCAAGATAAATCCAAAGAGTAAAAAGATTACGTTTGATGACTTTTTTTCAATGGAAAACGTATTTAGCGTTCAACAGAATTCACTAATTAGTTAATTTGGGCATCTAACAACACAATGAAAATCTGTGTTTTTGTCAAAGCAAAGGTAAATTGGTTGACACCTTAACTGCTGAATCCCTTGTATTGGCAACACTTCGCTTTCATAACTTTCTCCCATGATTATTGTGTATTTGTCGTATGCGTTATATGTAGTTTTGCGTTTACATATAAATATCAAGAGACATCTTGGAGTAGTTGTGCAAAGAAGGTGCTATGAATTGCTTCCAGGAGAAGCCAAGCAGTCCAGATGGGATGATGTCTAAGGCACCCAAACGTAAGAGTGAGTGCACAAAAGAACCGAACATAGTTTAAGATGCCGTACACTACAAGTGAACGGAAGGGCGAACGTGTGCAGATGTTCAGTGCACTTGACGAGTTCTCCATGGGTGAAGCATTAGAGAAACCGGAAGACATTCGAATCAATGGTAGCCACGTCATCATCTCCGTACAGTGGCCGCCGATAGAAGCAGAAGATTTGACAGAGGCTAATCTCTTTTCTATCCACTCCCGATGTTGAGAGGAATAGGGCGCCGAGAGAAGACAAGAAGAACCTTACGAATAGACAGATTGCATCCAGGAAGGCTGATGAATGATGGATGAAGGCAGAGGAAAGGAAGAGGAGCTAAGTGGAAGACAAGAGAAGAGCGAGAAAGTTAAGGATTGAAAACAGTGCGCTGAGACGATGGAGGTAGATCAAAAGAAGCTAGGGATCGAACTCGCTCTTATGTGTGCTATGAGCCGACGATTGCGTGCGCTTAGCTTTCAAATTAGGATATCAAAAAGCCTCTGCTGTGGGAAGAACATCAAAAAGATTTTTTTTTTTTTTTGTCTTCTTTTTTATCGTTTATTCGTTTACCTTATTTCTATTACTTCTGCTTCGTGATTTCTTTTTTTAATTCACATCTCTTAATCACCATTTCCTCGGTTTATTTGTCTTTATCTCTCTTAACATTCTTTATGTACGTCTCTTGTTTCATTTCTCTTTTCCTTTCTCAATATTTTCTTCTTTTCATCAAGAGATGTACATTCTTCTTCTTCTTCTTCTTCTTCTTCTTCTTCTTCTTCTTCTTCTTCTTCTTCTTCTTCTTCTACTATCCTTCAAATTCACATCTACATTTCAACTATGCACCCTATGCTTCCCCCCACACATTTTTCGTCAACTTCCCCCCAGTTCATACTTCTTTTCCTGTGATCAAATTTTTTCTCTCTTTTAACAATTTTCCTTCTTTTTAGTATCTTTTATTGTTTTTCCATACAACCCATTCTTGTGTTTTTTCCGATAATCCTTCTATTTACTTTCTTTCATTTTGGTCTCATTTCACTTTCTTCCTTCTTTTTCCTGCCACCATTTTGGCTTTCCTCATTCTCTTTCATTTTTCTCCATTTCTTTTTCCTATTTTGTCATTTTGCCTATTCTATTTTCACCTTTCAATTTCGTTTTATTCCTTTGGAAGAGAACAAACAGAAGCTTCTCGGTTATTTTCATCTCTTATACTTGTTAATAAGATATTCCAGTAGGCATATGTCTTTCTAGTATATATTTTGTTGACAACATTTCTACTTTTCTTCTAATAATCATATCATTACAAATCCACGTAACTAGATTTATAAATAATAATAAAGAAGAAGAAGAAGAAGAAGAAGAAGAAGAAGAAGAAGAGGACGAGGAGGAAGAGGAGGAAGAATGAGAATAATTAGATGTTAAGAAGTCACCTGAAGGCATTCATTTTTGTTAGTTTCATCTTGCCGGTAAAATGACCTTACCTTCTTTTCCTGATCAATCCTGAATCTTAATTTTTCGATTTTTATTTTTCTTACTATACCAATGTTAGCAGTACAGTATAAATGCACTTGGTGTAAAAGTGAAATATATTCCACGAAACAATAAATGAAATAAAACAACAAAGTTCTCATTTGGAAAAGAAATGCTTAACAAACGCCACCGAATGTACGACCAGACATGTGTGATTATCCAAATCAGATTCAATCTTCATTACAAAGAAAAAATGGTTCAGTCAACTCGGTTGCTCTGATAGGGAAGATAATCTATTTATTTCAATGAGATTTATGATGTGCACTGAAAGAAAGAGATTATAGTACGCATTTCCGATTTTCTGAGAGTTTTGGTGCAAGTTGTGAAAATTAAAGTGGATTTGAGTACCGAACTGTAGCACCTTTCATAGAAGTTCTCCCGAAGGACTAAGTATTTAGTGATTTTCTGCATGATTTTGTCAGGAAATACTGCTTAATTTATTCATTGGTTTCAAAATGATGTCATTTAATCAGATTTATCATTAAGATGACCATGGTCATCGCATATCAATGGTCTGTCATGATAACACATGGAAAGATCTTAGTGGATCTTCAGGCTCAAAGATCGAAACCCGTCAAGTTGCAAATACGGGCCATTAGGCTTCGAGCAGTAGTGGTTGTAACTACACAAAAATATTTCGTCTCCCTGACCCCTTAAATACTGAAATGGTGGACGCAAATGAAGGACCCCTACTACTAAATTTTCCTTTGTTAGTGATGCTTAACCCGAATGTAAATACAGCGACATTGTGCAATTTTCTATTTTCTCATTAACAATGGGAAAATAATTCGGGTTAAGCCTTTCTATTACTGGAACCGCTTCGGGCTTACAAAGTCAGTTCACAATTTGATTGTTTTGTTTGGTTCCTTTGGCCTGGCCATCTACATTTGTTTTTTCGACATATTTAGTCATATCTTCCAGATCTGCCAGTCCACCATTTTGGATTGTACACTTTGTGCTCACCCTTGAGACTGGACATTAAGAAACAACAAAAAGTTACGGGATGGTGTCCTTTTATACACGACTTCTAACATTTTGTATGTGGTTCCCCTTCAATAACAAGTATATTTATAAGCTGGTGCATAATTGTACACACATATAGAGATACATAACTCTGTGCAAACTAATACACACATATTTTACGTGTACACACACATACATTCTTACTTATACACCCACCAAGAGAACACACATTAGCAAAGCAGTCATAGCCTGAAAAAAATAGCTTCTTCGATTATTCTTTGACAAGCATACTCGTCGTTCAACAAACTCCTATGTAATGTCTAAAAGTATCTGCACGTGTTTTATAATTATCTCTACGAGTGCTCATTTATCGATTTTATTTAATTCACTACTCACAGAAGAAGCGATAATAGTCATCTTAATTATAGCAGTAATAGTATCGTCATCTTTACCATTCGTAAAGATTTAATGCAATATTTGTGAAGCTTTCTTAATAAGAGGATTTTGATCATTAATAACCATTTATAATGCATAAGCAAATGGAAAACGCATATTTTTAATTTTCTTTATACATTTATTCTCTTGTGTACTTATTTATCAGAACAACAATTTCTTTGTTTTTTCTTGTTACTTAACACAGTCCAACAAGAACATTCTCGTGTACCGTGAGTCAGGCTGTATTGTTAGCATCTGCTCTCATGGCAACAGAAGGAGTCGAAGCAGAAGAGTGCCAATGACAACAGTCAAAAGAACGTTGAGAACAGGAAACAGAAAGTCAAACAGAATCAGGAAACTTCACGTTGACATTGTTCTCTTTGCAGAAAAATTATAAGACACGTTGGGTAGTGGCTCAATTTGAGAAAGGAGGATCAGGGAATTGGGGATGGTGTTCAGATTGGATAAGGGTTCGAAGAGGAAGATATGACCGGAAGAAAGAAAAAGGTTTCAAATAAAGAGAGAAAAATTTTTTTTTTCTATTCATTCAGTGAAAAAAGAAGAAAAGAAAAGAGAGATAACTCAGGAATAGAAGAAGAGAACAATTACAACTGAATAAAAGTGGAAAATAAACAAATTAAGAGAAGTAAGGAGGGGTGTTGTGAAATTAATGAAAGAAATGTAGTTCGAAGGAAAGAGCGAGAAGGTTCTATCCAAGATTGATTCATTGAAAAAAAAAAACATCAGTAAAGGGGAAAAGTAAAATAGCAGAATGTCTGACTAAAGAATACGGCCAAGTGCTGAAAGCAGTTGTCGATTGTGGAGTAGGGGTGTCCGTCTGAACGATCTGCAATCATCTCTTCGCTGGGGCTGTTCGACCAGGGCTCACACCCATCTTACCCTTTTTGTAGGCTCCTACCCTTTTTATAACTAGGCTACTTCCGAAACGCTTACCACCTACTCTTGACTGGACCGCCTTTTCTAGTAGTGTCTCATGAATGAGCCTCTCCCCGTTTATGTGCATGACAGAATACCTGAGTACGTATACAAGATCATGCATGTGTCGTTCGTACAGCATACATGCATATGCAATTGCATTGGTGTTTTATAAAAGTATACGTGTGTTTTGAGGTAGATATATACAGTTGAATGTGAAATTTTATGGAAAGGCGTTAAGGTACAATAAAAGTCTAAAATATTTGTGCCTATGACTAACAAAAGCATGTTTCAGAAATCATATACATGTGATGAGAGGACAGTTTTTATGCAATTTGAGAAACTGTGAGTACTTACACATATGATGAACACACAACTTCAATTCAAAGACTTTTCCGGACAATCAAACTCATTCTTGCCATTTAGTACGTTCCTTCGAGTCGGTAAAATATTCTTTTCCACGTGGAGCCATTACTGAACTAAGCTTTTGTGAACTATGATTTTATGAGAACAATGTAATTCAAAAATATTCATATTCACATTCATACAAATCCCCAATTAGAAAATAATCAATAATGGCTTTAAAATATACTTACTAAATAAAAGAAAGAAACCTTGTGGATGCGTACTTATTTTTGGACAGCAACACATTCATATTTTGGCTACATACTGTCAATACTGTAGCAGTTGGTTATAAATGATAGCTGATAAAATCCATTTTGAGTGAGTATTTATCCACTAGAAATAGTAAAATCCTGCTATGTTTGGTTTAGAAGAAAATCTTATTTATTCATATATATATATGAATGGCCAATCTAATGAATAGCTACTGGAAAATATGTTGTAATGTGTGTGTACCTCTGAGTATAGTGGTGCCATTTACTTTTTTTGTTTTTGTTTTTTGTTCTGTTTTTTTTGTTGGTATTTTTTCATACTACAGTCATGATTGCATTGTGTTCTTTTTAGGCTCTGTTGACAATGAGTCGGGCCGCCATTTTTAAAGGGTTACCCGGACGTCTTCCGGGGCAACTTGGAATCAGCAAAGCAATCGTCCGGGGCACAAATCGGGCCAAGCAACCCGGTCACTTTACCGGCTTCTTTTTAATTAAGAGACAAGTTTCAAGTAGCATGGATTTGAGGCCACCGTGTGAGAGCGCCGGGGGCGGGAGAGGCTGAGTATCGATGTTGTTGTTGGGAGGAGTGGAAGGTGGAGACAATGACTGGGTGATAAGAGGAATGCTGCACTTGGTAGTTGCTATGGTGGTAAAAATAGAAAAAAATAATGATCGTATGGTCAGTGCCTTTCACGAAAGTATTTTGTGCAGATCGGCCTTGTTCAATGCCATACGTTTCTCTGTGAGCAAGCGTGTGTGTTTTTCCTTGTAAAATGTTAAGTGATTATCTTCTGAGGCTGTTTGATTTCAGTCTATCTGCAAAGATTAATTGAGATATATCACCGGAGAATAATTGACTTTTTTATCGTTTTACCTGCCTGGCATCAGCATAAATATAGAAAGAAAGATTTTGTGACACAGCTGGAGAAGTATCTGAGTGAGGAAGAATTCAGTTACTTGTACCTACAAGTAAATTCCACCAAAGTTTTTTTGATTCAAATAGATTGTTTGGGTATCTCTGTTGATTCAGGTTCGGGAATGTGTCAACTGCTAAGTACAAAAAAAATTATATTACGTCGATCACTTGTAATCTCTGGTGAAAAACGGGTTTTTAGTGCGATAGTGTAACATCAGTCATTAAACAATTGTGGTGTATGTGAAACATAGCATTTTAAACATGTTTGACACATAGTTGTGCTTCGATTATGTTGACTAGAATGAAATACGTGCTGTTTCCCAGAAGTCCGGGGGATGGCCATGAAAAAAAAAAAATACTTACCATAACTTTTAGTTTCTACCATCTCCTTCGATGAAGTCCTCTTACTATATGCACATCGGTTCACAAGGTGTACCGATAAAATTCGTACTATATTCACTTCGCCCACTGCACAAATTCCCCGAGTTTGGGGGTAGCACATCATATAGTGATAGTGTAGTGACTGTTACCCGTTTTTTTTACTTTAAAAAATCATTGCCTCTCCAATGTCATTTTGAATGATTGCATGAAAACTATATGTATACTTGTCAATCTGAATAGAATTAACCTTCCATGCTTTGCAGTCGACAGTTTCCTCGTGGAGCAATACCCAAAAGTCTTCGAATTCGGTCTTAAACTTATCAAAGTAAAAGAACAATGATTGTCACTGCAATTGTCACAGATGAAAGGTAGAAGAAAGAAACTGACGCAGATCTATTGAGAATCTCATGCAAACAGATTCATCCAAACCTCCACTTTATATGTCTCCATTGAGTGACTCTACGAACGCAGGACACTATTTTCAAAAACCATTTGTGCGTGCACTGCTCTGCCATATTTCACTTCATCTTTTTCTTTCATTAAAGTAAAACCATTGTGAAACTTTCAAATATCATCTTCAGTCTTACAAACATTCATCCTACTGTTTACTTCACGTGGTTTCTTCCCATCTTTATATTTCCTCTTTCTCTTTTCATCTTTTCTTTTTTTGTGTGTGTGTGTGTGTCATTTCTACGGGATTTCGTTACTGTACTAGTTATTATCCTCACAGATTTTACTTTTCATTTGATTATTTTTTTTTTTTCGTTTCTTCTATTCTAGTGTCTATATCATTTTTCTCTCTCAATCTGTTTTCTCTTTTTGTCCCTTTCCTCGCTCTCATTCATTCAAATACCTGATGATCATTTTTAGTTTTCAGCCTATTTTCAACTTTCCTCTGTTAATTTCATTTTTGATCTCTGTTGCATAGATTTCATTTAGACCTTTTCTTATTTATCTGTCAATCTATCAGTCCCTCTTTACGGTCTAGAAGAAATGGGGGTCAACTTGACTTTTGGCATGAAGTAGTTTTTATAATATTTTTTCCATTAGAATATAGTCCTGAATCAGAATCTAATTGATGCCAACCGTCGAAGCTTTGACAAACTGACATATTTGATTGGGCAAATCCATAATGGCGTCATTTGGGCTAGGATCAAACAGCATGTGAAATCCAAGTTCTTCGAATATACGTATATTATATATTGCTGGAAGAAATTTCTATCTAAAACAATTTGTTACAAGAATCAAGAGGAAATTAGATAATAATCATTTTTAAGCTTCAATATTATGATACAACACAACAAAAATCAAAATAGGTTTAGATCCCATAAAAATGATATCAAATTCTTGCTAAGGTCACCACAGCTTTTGATTACAGGCTGTAAGTATTTAATTTACACAACTAGAAAAAGCACATGAAGTTCAGTCTTGGTTTCGTTTCCACCGAAAGTACGCCTTAAACTGAAAGCGATCTCTGCTTATGAATTGGAATATCTTTTACCTACACATAATGAGCAGCCACATTTTGAGGAGTTAAGATTCGGAGGGTCTGATTCCTTTGTAGAGTATCATACGGTGGCCTGGAAATGGACCTTTTTAACATTTTCAACAAAAGCTCCATCAGTTGAGAGAAAAGATCTTCAGGTGCCATTTGTCTGGCTTTTGAGGGTTTTCTTTTTTTTAGAATAAAAGTTGATTCTGCATTCGATTATGTTCCGTGTTTCAAACCCATCGCAGCAACAAATCAAGGAAGTGACCCCCAAATAAATTCAATTGAATTCCTTCTTGGAGCTTTTTCACATTAGTCTTTCCTATGCCATAATATGATGCAACAGTATCACAACCATATACTGCAAAGGTTTCAAGAATGTCACAGCTGACACGTTCCTTGCAGGTTATCAGCGCCACTGATATCAATCACATTACGCTCTCTATCCGTTCCTTGCATAAGAACAGTTTCTTTTAGTCCTAACACTTAACAGAAAGAGCTCAAATCCCATCACGTATAATGCAGATTTAGTACTCCTCTCAAAGACTGGGTGAGCAGTTTGTTGAACAATTATAAGGTCAGTTTCTTTGTGTGTTGTTGTCAAGTCTTCTCTTTCAATGACAATGCTGTTGTGTACTTGGGTAGTCAAAGAAGAAATAGTTATGATCAGATAAAACTATGTTTCCCTTGAAGCTGCTGTAGACACTAATTGGTCTTCCACAACCATGGTTATCTGAGGTTTCGTTGCCGGTGAGAATCGTTGATTTGACTGAAGAACCAGACGGATGCTTCCAGCTTGTGAGTTTGAAATTCAGACTTCTGTCAATCTTGTTTACGATTTGATGCCGTATTCAAAATATCTCTCAAACAGATTAGTGTCACCCTTTTCAACAGTCTAAATAAGCAAGCATTTACATCGTCTACATAGTCTGAAATCATTACATTCAATACACGGGATAAAACTATAGATCCTATCTACTTTAAATCAGAATTTGCCTTGACTATTTCCAAAGAGAGATGTTGGAATCTGTCAGCTCATGTTTTATTACATTTTCAATTTCCATTGCATCATTAGTTAGCTGTGTAAAAATGATTCTGCAATAGATGTAGGGAAGTGTCTATATCTTTGACATAACTAACTTGCATAGATTTCTTATAAGTATATTCATAGTCTTAACAAGCTTAGTGATTGGCTTGTAAAACCCTTGAGGCAACTCTGCATAGAGATTCGCAACTCGCTCATCACCGCTCTCGACACACCTGTATACATTGGTCATCTTGTTTGAAACCTCACCCGTGTGAATGTTTACTATCTCAGATGAAGGGTCCTCTGTAGAAAATTGATTGAAGCATGTAATCAGAAAATTTCGTGTTTTCTCTTTATTCGGTCCGTTCATGGCAATTCTGGAGTCTCCCTCGTCTTAGTGTCCAGTTACATCCCTTGTTCGATTTGATTCCTTTAAACTTAACGAGTTTGCGTAAAGACTTTTTGTCCAACGATCCAAAGCCTTTTCGGTGAGTGTGATTCTTGAGAGACCATGCCCATACTGCAAAACAGTGGTATCTATCATCATATCTGACCAAAGAGAGTTCCATATGCCGTTTTATTGCTCATGGCGTGTTAGCGAATAAACATTGCAAGAAGCTTTTGGTAGCTTGGTCATTTTAATTGTGTGGATGTGCCTGAGCTCAATGAAGGTATGGATAAGATCATCTGAGCTGTTTTCGGCATTTAGGTGTTCTTGTGTCATTAATATAGCGATACTATAAGGTTGTTTCAAGACATTTGATGATGAGATTATGTAAATTATACTAGTTTCTACTCATGAATGTAAACGCTTTCAAACCCGGCTATATCAGGTTTCATATTGTCTACTGAGACAATTTTAGTCGATAATCTTTTATAACCCTTCTTTCGATAATAACATGAAGATTATTACAATACAATCAATAGATTTCAGGTTACAGACGCTTCAATCGACTAATGTCGCATTTTGCTAAAAGTCAGTGATTGTTACTTGACCATATTGAAGCTGAAAATGTGAATTAAAAAATAATCTTTACTGTATGAATACTTGATGACTATAAACCCGATATTTAGCTAAGCTGTGTTCAATGTATGTTTTGCTTATAAAAAAAGTCTAGAAATATACAACTTCTGTATTAGAATGTTTACCAGCATCGTTTCACCTGTTATTTTTTTTTTATTTCAAGCCTTGAAACCATTGAATACTTTACCAACTTTTTGCATGACCTTTGTTATTTTCACTAACATGTTCTTCCTCATAGTTGAAAAAAAAAAAATATATATATATATATATATATATATATATATATATATATATATATATATATATATATATATATATATATATAACATCTGCCCCCATATATACATACGCTTATCTATACAAGGATAAAAACACATGAATGATCAGAGGGGAGGGTGCAATAAAGCCCTGTTTCCAATATTTTTATTCATAGATTGTTCTCCAACTCCTTCGTAACTTATACAACAAAGATTTTTATGCAATGGAAAGTAGAAATACTGCTTTAGTGGAGTTTATGGTCTGTGCATTTCTCAGATTGTATTTCGTCCATTTTAACATTTATATGCCTCCATTCAATGACAGCATTCGGATTTTGCTCTTTAATTAGACCTAACATCTCAGATCCCATAGATGTACACAAAATAACACCCCAAACAACTATCTATATAATTTTAAAAGATTATTCATTTATTGGTAAATCAGTATTCATCAGGCTCGCAATGAACGCCTGTCATAGACTATCATTAGTGAAACGAGTTTGTTCCTAACTGGGTGCCTACCATTGTCATGCACCAGAGTAACATGATCTCAGTAAATATGTGCTTTGTGCTGTCTGTTGCCAGACCTTCTCTTGACTGGATGTTTTATTGTTCAAGTGTCCTTTTTCCATACAAATAATTTCTATGGCACTTATAGCTATGTATTTACACGTTGTAGATATTACAGATTTTACTAGTATACGAGATTCCTGACTGCTACCAGGACACATAAATAAGATTGCTATTTGGACATACATTCTGGCATCACCTCTTTCAGAGGTCACCTATTCAGTCGGCAGGACTTACCGATCATGAATATATAACTATTTCTTGTGATATGGCCATCTCAAACTGCAGAGAAGGGTTTTAAAATAATAGACTAAAATCGGTGCAAAAATAATGAAAGAAATCTCTCATCGGTGGCAAAGGCTTTGGCTGAGACAGCGGCACAACAATCTTGTTGCTGCATACAACACCTGCTATTCTCTGACAGTCACACATCTAGGTACCAACTTGACATCGCTTAAATTGACTGATCATCGAATATGATTTGGCTGCACCTAAAGTTACATTTGATTAAATTGAAATTGATTGATAAATGGATAGGTTAAAATGTTATATAGATGTTATAATTGTAGAGATATAATAGGTATTTGAATGTAGAATGATTAGTAAAAGGGCTAATATTCCAAATTGCTTCAGCAAAATGTTTGCTTGTCTTGAAAATCAGTACCTAATCCCAAACCTTCACTCCATATGGTTCTAAATTCTACCCTTGTTTTCTTACACGCCCTGTACATTCGTAATGAAGTTGGATATTTCTGACCAGACCTCTGAATCTGGAATTCGTTGCACGTTCATTTTAGCCAAACCCCACCATCAGTTATGCAAAGGTTAAACCTATTGAATATTGCAACCCTATAAAACACCTTTTGTCTGCGAAGAACATCTCATTCACTTGTATTCCTGCCAGATTCACTGATGCTTAACGGCTCGGCCATGGATTGGAGTTTACACGTGTAACGTCCAATATGTATGGGTCAGAAAAAGACCTAACCCTTCTCCTTTTCTCAACATATTGCCATAAATACTGTTCTTAGATCATGTCAAATATTTTATGCAGCTTCAGTCTCTTATAGCTGAACCGGAGAAGAATCGGCTAGTGCCAAGAATTGCCAAAATTATGTAAGCTGGAAGAAATGTGGATGGACATTTTGACTGCAAATAGTGGCTGAGTTATGATACAAAATGATGGCTTTAAGATGAAAAAAAAAAGATTTTGGTCAGCCTCCTTGACTGAAAAAAGCATTATGAGCCTCATGAGAATGCAATGATAATTAATTATCTAAATGCAGATTTATCATCATGAAATACAAGCTATAATGCAGTGCAAGTTTAGGAGCATTTCCCTACTTGTATATATATATATATATATATATATATATATATATATATATATATATATATATATATATATTATGGATTCAGTATAGAAGAATGTAAATGA
>OY735198.1:30507416-30517416 GCA_963457665.1 Thysanoteuthis rhombus
TTTATTTGAATGAACAGTGATGTGTAAATGTCGTTAATTTCTTACTCTCTCAGCATCTCTCTCCGTATCTCACTCTGTATATATATGTGTGGATATGGTATGTGCGTATATATACGTACTCTTCTGTATGTTTAGGTCAATGTGGAGGCAATAAATTGGTTGTTTACATGGGTCTACATGTTTGTATGTGTGCAACATGAGCATGTTTGTCCATTCTTATGCGGCAAAATTTGAGTTGCTTAGTTGTATATATGTATATATGTGTACATTCTTCTGTGTGTATGTAACTGTTTCTACCATTCTGCATTTTGTTTTGCATTGTTTTGTTTTTGTTTGTGTTTTTTCCTTTGTTTGTTGTTGTTTTGTTTTGTTTGTTTGGTTTTTTTGGTTTTGTGTGTGTGTGTGTTTGATTTATTTCCTGCTTGATTGTAATTTTCTTCTCCTCCTCATCTTCAATCAGTCGCCATATTTCACTTTCCTGTCCGGGTGACTCCAACTACGACGTGTTCACTTGCTTAGCTTCCAATGATTCGAATGACGAGAGCAAAATTTGGAAAGACTTGGGATACAATTGCAAAAATTGTAACATAAGGAAATAACGAAAATCTATCAGCAAAACCAAATCGGAAACAAATCAAAGTGAATCGTCAAATAAAATATGTTGAAGGAATATAAAACGGAACAATAAGATAAACTAAAATTTAAAAAAAAAAGAAATGTATATACAAATAAATATAAAAAAAATATCCCACTTATTCGTCTTTATCATATTTATAACTTCTATCCAGAGCCGTTTGTCAAATTTGCTTCTTTGACTTTCGTGTCCGCTGTCGAAATCGATTGATACCTACATGAATACATACATCCATTCAACCAGAAAGATATAAGTGGAGTGTAATAGAGAGATGCCGTGGACTTATGGTGATTGAATTAAAGATGTATAAGGATAAAATGAAATGGAAAGTACTTTTGTTCATGGGAAATAATCAATGTATGAATTCGGACTAGTGAATAGGTAGATATCTATGTGTATTAATGATGATACTTCAAAGTTAGAATGCAATTGCGCATGCCCATTTATGCTTTATCTGAGCATGTCTGTGCATTCCGGCACGCACAGTGGCGTCACTAAGTTAAGAATCATGAAAAAGTATTACTTTAATATCATTTTTCCTCTTATGTTTATTTGATATAAAATTAAAGAACATTTCATACCAATTCAAAAGATGTAGGATTTATTTTTGATATTTTTTTTTAGAAGTTAAGGGGTCGCGAAGGGCAGAAAAAACATATTTTACTAACATAGACGGAGACAAAGATCAACTTCTAAAGTTTGAAAAGTGTTACATCCAATGAAAGATGTACAACACAATTGGTGAATACATGGATAGATGAAGATCTAGACAACTTAAATAAAATACTATATGGATTGGTACATTCATAAACATTCGATGAGCAGTAGGAAAATGGCTGTCTCCGATAAACGAAATGATGCAGTCAAACATATTTTCAAGAGATATATGTACACATTATTTTTTTAAATCATTTCAAGCAATGAAGAAGGTCAGCTATCAAGCAAGCAATATGTGCCTGTAAATTATTACATGCTATATAGATGTGTATCCATATATATATATATATATATATATATATATATATATATATATATATATATATATATATATATATATATATATATATATATATATATATATATAATTACAAATTTTCCCAAACAATTTATGTTGGTATGTTTCAAATCCTCTAGAACCTGTTGAATACTCTGTTCAGCAAAAACACGAGGGTTTGCCAAAGAGGAGAGGGGTCATCATTGGCTCTAATCAGGCGGGTTGTCTAGACACACACCAAGTTGAAACTTAACTTGTAGATACCGGTTGTTTTTTACCCCGGGGAGGATGACCCGAACCTGGTTCGATTCTGCACTGGCCACTATAATGTCAGATTACTCCGCCAAGGGGTAGCAGGAACTCAGTTCCATATCCGATTCGACGATCAGCGCAGACAACCATACTGACCTGATTCTTCCCCAAAGAGGCAGTAGAACTCTGTTGCCAGCTCAGGCATCTACCAACCATGGGACATTCTCGTCCTCTGATCTGCCATATTGTAAGAACATTCCTGCAAAGGGACAACATCTTCCAGGGACACTGCCGTCAAAGGTACAACTAAGGGGGCATCCTCCTATTCACACCACCTCAGTGAGCCATAGGATATAAATCCTAGGTTTAAAAGATTGGGTTGCCCCCTCCCCCCAAAAAACAGATTTCAAAATAGACAACACTTGGAAAATAATGTTTGTGTTGCCCAGCACAACAAATGGAAAAAACATTTACTCGGAATTTTTAATCTCTACTTCCAATCTGTGCTGATTACTTTCAGTCATAGATTGAAGACCTTACTTGAATTATGATTTTTTAAAAATCAACCAAAAGTTAAGATGAAAGTAAATAAAAGGAAAAAATTGATAACAATGATTAAAAATACTTTTTAAAATGACGATGGTGAGGAAGGTACAAATTAGTATGAAAATATATTTTTCAATTTGCATTACGATTATCTGCTACGTAAATATGAATAATTCATTTAGTTGATTTTTTTCTAAATAAATTTCAACATGTGTTGAAAAAAAATGGAAATGATTTTCATCGTTACAATATTTATGTTTAATGAGAAGGAAATTCATAGACATAGCGCTTTTTTACAATCATCAACCGGTGGAGCATGAAAATTTGCCTTAAAAATCAATCTTATGAATAAGTTACTCCTCTAGTTTTTGTTGGGCAGTGATTATTAAAAGTGTCCGAATTTTCAAAAAATAAGATCAAGAGCTGCCGGTCATGAGATAAGACTAATTTAGCATAAATCTCTATTGCAAATTGGAACCCCACCAAATGATCTATGTTGGTGGGGGGGGGGGGCTTTTAGAAAAAGAACGTTTTTTCTAGACATATGTTGTAAATATTTGTATTTTCAGTCTTCTAGCTCCATTGGTGCGGCCTGCACACGCGATACTTACATAGCCTTGATACAAAATTGTAAAAGTTGAAGTTGATGCATTTACACAGGATCATTATACTTTGTATGAAATGCTTCGATGCTGACGATCATCATTTAATCAAATTAAAAAAAGGGTTTTATTTTGCTTTTATGAAAGTTAACAAAGGTATAGAAATGAATAAATAGATATAGGACCCAATCTCAACAAATTGTTTTCACGTAGTTTCATGTGTCGCTGTGAATTCCTTTAAATCAAGAACCCCTTTTAATTTCAGTCGTATATAAAACTAAATTTAGACTATGATATGTTCGTCAAAGCTAATAAAGTAGATTCCATAATAGGAATTGTAAGAACTTTTAAGCAGATTTAGTGTGAAATATTCAAACTACTTCACTGCATTCATGTCAGATGTTAACTAGAATATCGTTATCAGTTCTGGTGTCCATTACTATGGAAAGTTCGTTGAAACAGTATAGCACCGTGCTACAAAATGTGTCCGCCCCATCTAATATCTCAGCTACAAAGACAGACTACAGCTGCAGGAATTACGAACATTGACAAATAGAAGAACCAAGGGAATGATTATCGGAGAATCATAAACATCTATAAAAGTAAAGGGATACTAACGCTACTGAAACCTCAAACCAAGAGGACATTATCATAAACTATACGGCAGTAAAAGTAAGAAAATACATCTAGAACAATAATATTCGACCAATAATTTTTATTCTCGAAAATGACTTTATATGCATTAATTTTCATTTTGCATTTTTATTTGTCAAAGTAAAAGTGTTCTTTTCAGAGACGTTCAGGATAGAAAATCATCAAAAGCAAATATAGATGAAAAATATTGTTTTAATGTTGGAAAGATATCTTGAAATATTCAATAATACTCTATACTATAAAATAATACACCCGAAAAAGGATATTTTGATTTGATAATCTTCAAAATAAGTATGAGAAAAATTATGAAATAGAAATAACATTAGTAAATACAGACGGATATACATAGATATGTAACATTATCATTTAGTTTTCTTTCTTTCTGTTTTTTACTATCTTACTTACCTCCTACTTTTCACACCTTTTCTCTCTCCTCGAGCTGTCATTTTTCTCTATTCCTCTCCGCTCGGTATTATAATGTAGATTTATCGGTCAGAAATCGTAAGTGATTACAGGTCAGAAGGGCTAGGTATCGAGCAGATACTTCATTTTGGTATGTATGAAAGTGTAACAGTGGTACATTCTAATCTGCTCAGTTGTATGTTATAATAATTCAGCTTACAGATTCACTTGTTAACTTAGAACATGTTTGAGTAAGTAGTAGCCCCCGCCCCAGTCTCAAAATATTCACTCACACAGTCAGAAAGATTTGTATTGCCAATGACATTTGCTTTAAAAAGATTTGTTCCTGATCCCAATTTCTGCTTCCTAGTTTTTAAATTATAGCCTTCAACTTGGAACAAACATACATACATTCACTTTTATATACATGTGGGGACGTAGGGCGAATGATGTTTATATTTCTGAAGTAATTGTAGCTAAAATAGTGTTTATGAAATTAAAACTCTACTGAACTAGAAAAACATTTCATCACGAACTGATATCAACTTACATATTCATTTACAATGATACCCAAGTCTGAGAACGATGGACCTTGATACTCTATTAAAACAATCAGTGATGGATGCAATCAATATCCTTAATGGCAGGTATACTCGAGACGATATCGATAATTTTTCATTGGCGCATATAAATCTAAAAGAACGTGACGTATAACCACCTGCATTATGGATGTAATTTTGTGGGGGTGATATTGCAAATACTGAAGAAGGTGATGAGTGATCTGATCTTAAATAAAGAGAAGCTTTGTAAAAGAGAGAAAAAAGAGAAATATGACAAAATTTTAACCATAATCTCTGTGTCTATCTCTGTCTGCTCGTTTCCATAACGAGGATAAGTAGAGTGACCAGCACGGAGATCGATATCGACAATTGGTGGTGCCGGTGAGGTAAGTTTTTCGCTTGGTTTTTTTACAGTGGGTTGACGAATTGTCAGCAAAACCAAGCAAAGTTAGACTTAGACAGGGGGCTGTTGGTGTAGCAGATTTCATCTCTGTCACTGCAGCTTTTGGTAAACATCTCAAACAGTGAAATCAGCCAAGAAAATCGAGTTCATGCGGACGGATATGGTGAGAAAGTTGCATGATGATGGATTGTTTTGAAAAGAAACTTCCGGTTCGTAATTAGCATCTTGTCCCATTACAGTTCCAGCACCACTTTTGTCAGTTAAAGTTATGTTTCCTTTGCTCCCCAGTATATATATATATATATATGTGTGTGTGTGTGTGTGTGTGTGTGTGTGTGTGTGTGTATGTGTGTAGAGAGAGAGAGAGAGAAAGAGAAAGAGAGAAAAAGAGGTCTCCATATAGAAACCAAAATTTTACAAATAGCACGTTAAATCGACGTTTTAGCGTACTTTGACTGAAACACTACATCGCAGTAACTTAAAACTGCATCAGGCCACGTTTGTTAGTTTTTTTTAGGTCCACTTTGGCGTTTTTTTTTTGTTTTGTTTTGTTTTTCTGACAAATGAAAGTTATAGAAATCCTATGATTCGTGTAAATCATCAACTGTCTGTGAAGTATCCAAAAGGTTAGGAATCTGTAATAGTTCCTAAAAAACACATTTTTTAAACTGATGACGCATCGTATTGCGTTTTATTCAACTGTTAGCAGGCGTGGCTCAAATTTTGTGATAACACGATACATCATCAGTTTTTCTTTTCAAATCTTGTTGCACGAACTTTTACCGAATCCTTCCTCTTCAGAAAGTCTACGAGCAGTCAAAGAATGATTTCTACGACACACCCATTTCCAATGTAAACTTCGTCCAAATATGGCATCGTCTTTTGTGGATGTTCTTCCCTATTGAAATGATAGTACACTGAGACACTTCAATCTAAATCTTCATTATGATTCGCGAGCTGTCAGGCTGTAACAAGAACTGAAAGTGGAAGGAAAGACGTAATGTGAATAATGCGGTATTGTCTGTAGAGAATCTACTTCTCGATTTGAAACGGTGGTACCATTCATGTCATTGCGTAATGCTCCGATGATCCTCCCAATGGATCTGCTGCAACATTAGAAAAGTATCCTGAAAGGTTTCTTTTTTCCAAATTTGAAACAGAATTTAGCACAAATGCGTCACTCTCCTAAAACATTGATGGTTCAACTTAAAATGGGAAAACGCCAAGCGCACTTAACACACGTCCATTCCAGTATGTGTTGCTCAAATACGAACCAACGTGGCCTGATGCAATTCTCTTTGTACAGAGTCAAGATCACTGCAGCATAAGCTATCAGCTAGAGCATGCAAAAACTCGATGACGCTCAATTCGGTTTCTTTATGGAAAAACACCGCTATGCTCCTCTATTCAGGGTTGAGCACTCTTTAAGTGAGGTAACTCATCCATTGTAAGCTTATACAATGCTTTTTCATAAGAATAGAGCACTCCAGTGGAAGGGGGATTTATCTGTAAATGAATATATATCACTTAAATTCAACCTTACTGACTGTCCAGTTCCGTAGTCCAGATGTAGGATATCGATGTCTGGATCTGAAGCAAAGGTTTCAATCCTGCCTCACGGTACTGGATGCATTAATGGAAAGTCTATAGCCACACTGAAGAGATGTAATACATCGAAATAGCTGTCTGGATGACATGATAATATATATATATATATATATATATATATATATATATATATATATATATGTATATATAATATTTGTTCTACTACATAACCAGCTCTGTCTCCGTACGTTCCATTGTGCATCCCTTCCTTGGTATACTTATATGTACTTGTGGATATTCACACATTAATGTTTTTATGCTTTGCGAGCGCGTTTGCACTTTTAGAAGCGGGCCAAAAATGGAGGAAACTTTTTTTTGAATGAATGAAACTGTTTTTTTATTATTATTATTTTATAATATTGGAGAAAAAATCAGCAGTCAGAGACATCATTGAATCAATTAGAAAACTCAAATGGCAATAAGCTAGCCATATTGCAAGAATGTCAGACAACCACAGGACATCATGAATCACAATGTGGATCCCCATATATCATATGCAAAACTATGGTCTTCGAATTATAAAACGGCTCCGCTGAATACTGGGGAAGTTTTTCCTCTATAGGACGGACGCTAAGATGATGATGATGACGAAACATACTGACACAAACGTATTTAATTATACAGTTCGTAAAGCAACAAAAATTTACCATACCTTCGCCTGGCCAAGTTAAAACGTACAGCAAGCATTTTTTTTCTAAAGGTAAGCAAATCAAAAACTATGGCATGCAAATTAAAGATTATTACGAGCAAATCAAGATCTTATCATCTTCTTCATCATCATCAGTCTGTTACCATCCTTCGTTGGACATCGACCTTCCCCAATATTCGCCAGACCTCTATATCATGGGCATCTCGGAGCCAGTTTTTTCTCTATTTATCTTGCTCGTCATACCATCTTACTTTCTGTCATCCACAGCCTTGCACTTGATCTATGGGGATCCAGGTTGTGAGACATGTCCAGCAGTTACAGCAAGCAAATTAAAAAATGCAGCAGACAAATTGAAAAAATTAAATGAACTAATTAAAAACAACAAGAAAACTGAATCAATGACTTGAAATAATCGATATTTATTAGTACTCTTTATATTACAACAAATGTCAAATTATGATATCGTAGCTCTTAACAAATGTTTTATCTTTCTCAAACGCACGGATGCACGCAGACGCTCACAAGTACAAAGAGATAGACTCAGATGAAGGAAAAGGAGAAAACTATCAAAAATCATATCCGGTTGAAAAAAAAAATGAATAGCTATTTTTAACCACAAACTTCAAAATGTCATAGCTTGGCTCAAATACAGTTTTATTAGTTGAAGTAGGCACCGTTAGAACTGACACCATGTTGCCAACGATCCGACAGCGAATGTATTCCATCACGATAAAAACTGACAGGACCTGGTCCATTTTTGTGCGTATTTACTTGCGCATATGTTCATTAAAAAAAAGCATAAAATGGTTATTGGTAAGAGACAGATCCAGTGAATAGGGAAGGTTACCCAGGGCCTCGATACTTAACTGCATTAGTTTTTGCTGATTGGTTTGTGAAGTATGAAGTTAACCTGCAGCAGAATATATCCCTTTCTGTTCACCATTGCTGGCTAAAATGCATGCAACTTCTAAATGATGACAACAAAACTAAACAAGACTGTAATGGAATAATCCAAATGATCAAGAGGATCTTCTGGGATGAAGATTTGATTTGGGGAAAATTTCGAGGGAGCAAACTTGGCAACCCGAAGATTGCCTCGTTTTCGATTATCTTACAGGGGACGCTTTTTATCAAGCTTGAGCGTCAAACTGTGAGGTCGACTGATCATAGGTCAAATCATGGGGTAGCCACTTCTGCATTTTATTCACTGAGCTGATTTGTGCTGAATGGCTCCCGACTACTCCCTGGATGAGACTCCATGGCTGCCTTCAATTCTTCATTGTCGAGAGACGACTAGCGACCACGATCATGCTCATTGAGATCCTGATCACCGGATGTAATCTTTTTTTAAAGAAACGAAGCTAGCTTTGTTCATAAGATGACTAGCAGCCACCCCCAGGCCCAAATGTTGAGGGTGGTTTCGGCAGCGTAATGGCCAAATTTAGTAAAGTGATATTAAAATAACATTTATTCATCAGCTTCGATACCCAATAAAGAGATGAAAAAAAGTTAGCGAAAAATCGAGACAATACCGGAAAAAGAGTTGCATGACGTATTGATGTTCGCATAAATAGAAGGGAACGATGCAGAAAAAACGATCGCACTAATGTAATGCAAAAACGTTCATTTATTATGTTCCAAACAAATATAGTTGTGTTCATTCATATATACTATAGATGCATATACATACTTGTATAATATAGGTATATATGAGTCTCCAATTTCTTTTAGCAATATCTCCTCTCCTTTCTGATACCTTATGAGAGTTTTTGTCTAAGTTCACGTAAATAAACACGATATAATTATAGTGAAGTTGTTCCTTTACTACCACATTCAATAAACGAGTGTACAAGTTTAATTGTGAACTGTTTATAGGATTAACTCAGCCAAAATATTTCACAAGATCATTTAGGCAATGATATTCTACTGATTACTGTTTTGGGATTTTCAATAAAAGAACTTTTTCAACACTCTAACTGGACTCAAATACTCTGTGTGTGTGTGTAATGAGGCTAAATCTATCTAAACGTATGATTTTTGTACTCTCCTTATAGGATTCCTAATGAAGATCTTCCTAAAAAATTTTCAAAAAATAATAGACTTAGTATTTGCAGGGGGGGAGTAAATATATTGGGTTTACAAACTCTAAAAGTTCCTGGTGTAAAACAAAAAATGACATAACTTACTTAACGTGTTCTACTCTTAAGACGAGTGTTAGTCATCTAATTGGATTTATATTTATGTCATCTTTAATTAGAACTAATATAAAGCGAACTCATGCATTATATGGTTGTGCCTGTTTTTTAATGACTCATGTTGTGTTAATGATGGAGGAGAAATCGAAAGTTCTTCCACTAATTTTTTTTTTAAAGTTTTATTTACCCTAAAGATCTTGAACTATAGTAGGAATGTGATGGAATGCAAGCAACTTTCCTATGTTGAGATAATAAAACTGAAAATGGAGTATCTGTCTGTAAATTGTCTAACAAACGAAAATCATTTCCATTCCATATTATTCATAGAATAAGTAGTATTCAATTTCATATAATTTATGGGACTATATTATCAGATTATATAAGGATAGCATGAACTACACTTAGAATTATTGATTTTATACCGAAAAACGTTTCTTTAGTAAGATTGTTTATCAAGACGACGAAACTGGTGGCTTACCCTTAAGGGGGTGATCCCCACCG
>OY735198.1:30519916-30697416 GCA_963457665.1 Thysanoteuthis rhombus
TTATGAACACATGTATCTTCTGACGAGCACAAATACAGACCGACGCGTGCAATTTAGCACAGCCATGTCCGTTTTCCCCCGAAACAAATATAAGATCTCAAGCATACGCGAGTTTCTTGGGGCTCATTGGTAACGACTTTATCTTCAGTACCAGCAGATTGTCTTCTTATAGATATAAATCGCTCACTTCGAATGTGGGATAGCAAGAACATTTATCCAATTAGTACAATACACGCTAGAAAATAATATGACGCAATGCTAAACAGAACTTAAATAAATCAGTGTTGATTAATTCACAAGTAAAGATATGGAAAACCTATTCATGGACGTTGTTTGGTCTCTAAGAGATTTCTCGTAGCTTCAAGTGAGAACAGAAATCACCATCAGTGGATTTTAAGATCTGGTTCCTAATGATTACTCTAACGCAAGCGCTGTTAGATATGCAGGTGCATAGATAGAATTTTGATATTTAGCTTGCTCTCGTTTTCTCGGTGAAACAGCGTTACCATCTTTAGAGTAAAACAGTGTATAAATCCGTAGAAATAATCATTTCAAAAAACAAGCTTAAATTATCACGATATATTTCTCTCATACTCTTCCAAGGAACTGCCTAAAGCTAATCTTAACTGTGGCTTTTACAAAACATAAGTATTTTGAGGTAAACGCGTATTTCTTTATTAATTTAAAGAAATTTTTTGTTGCTTACATGTTCTCAAACGAAATAACCCTTGGGGAAATGAAATGTAAGTATTCATGTACATACATGCATACATACGTACATACATACATACATTAAATATTTATGTAAATATTATTTCATACACAGATGTAAGTCTATTTGCTCATACATATACTTATACATGTATATTGTCTGCTTTTCTGTACATGGAAAAAGGGAGACAGACAGCCATTTCATATTTTAAATTCCAAAACATGCTTCAAAGTAATAATGATACTGTGATCTCAAACAGCTTACAAGTAAATGTGAGTCCGTCACAAAGTTAAAAATGTGGATTTTAGTCTTTTAATTTGGCTCGAACATTGGATAATCCCTGAGATAGAAACAAATTGCCCACTAACGTGCTTACTAAGGTGGTTGAATTCTATAATTATTAATACGCTTGTCATAATCTCCCTCCGCAACGCGGTGATAGGTCAATTCGTTAAAAATTGACAACTAACGAGAGAGATAATATTGGATGGCAAAAACTTGAATCAACTAGACATTAGGTGCGTTCGGCCTTCCGTAACAATATGGAATTACAAGTTTGTAAGAATTCTGGATTAAGATTTTGTTTAGCAAACCGGAGTAAATTTCATGAAAATGTTGTTTTGTTTTTTCACCATGAATTAGATAAATGAAAATGTTTATTTCATCGAGAAAATTCATTTATTACCTTAAATTATGTAAATTAGGATATTACTTTCCTTTTTTTTAAATATCATTGTATCATCATCGATAATATCAATCAAAATAGTACTTATTTAATTTGAAAGATTCCTTATTCTATTCACAAAGAATGGAAAAAGAAGTTTGGCAGGAACGAAGAAGGAGGTTAGGTGGTTTATTGAGAGAGAGGAGAAAAGAAAATAGAAAGGTCAATAAGAGGGGGGGAGAAAAGGAAAAGAAAGTTTACCGAATGAGTAGGAAAATGATCTCATATCAAACTAATCTATGTTTGTATGACATTTAATTAAAATCATGAACTGGCAACAAAGATTGGAATAGATAAGGGAGAGTCAGAGAAGACATCACAGAGGGACAGAGAAAAACAGAAGCATTATACAAGAGATCATCTTAGCAGTCAACACTCGTGGAATTTCTACTAGTCCAGCTTGTTATGATCAGAATTTTACGCGGATCTATGTACATGCTTAGACATGTGTGTGTGTGTGTGTGTGTGTGTGTGTGTGTGTGTGTGTGTGTGTGTGTGTGTGTGTGTGTGTGTGGTTGCAGAATCGGGTGTGAAATAGGTGCGAATGTGTTTTTGTAAATACATATATGTTATGAAGTTATATCTTCAGGTGTCCAACATAGATTTGTTCAGTCTTTAGAATTTATTTTGACAATAAAAATTCATTAACCAGAGTATCACTCAAAGCATTTAGATAATATTTGTAAATAAATTTTAGAATAACAGATTACGCAGTGTTCAACTTGGAAAACATTCGGCATCTCTACAGACTTCCGTTTTGCATGACATTATCTTGTAGCGACCAAACATAAATATGTACTCATATGCTTCTTCTTATCTAATTTAAATCAAAATAACGTATCTAATTATTGTAATTCCCAAATTGTGAAATATCTTTATGTTGAATGAAACACAATACATCGAGGCGACAGAAAAGGAGTATTAGGTGAGACAATTTCTAGTGCAGTAGTGTGTTTACTGAGTGACTTACTATGATTTTGTACTTGATTAAACTAAGCTTACTAAAATATCTATCTATGCCACTATCTATCGTTAGATAGATAGATAGATAGAAAGAAAGAAAGGTGTCCCCGTTGGAGTACATACAGACACTAGGGCAGCCCGTCCCGGGTGACACTTTCAGAGGGGTGACACCATGATGTTTTGGCAGCACAAAAATTCAACATTTACCGCTACTTTTAGCGCTAATTTCTAGTTATTTTAGTCAATCATTTGCTATTTTCAAGCAATTTTCAATAATTGACTTACTGCTGTGGATATCACCAACCCTACATGTAGATACTTCAACTCTGTGAAAGAATAAGTGTTCATACTCTTTGTTCCAACTTGGAAAACATTAAGAATCATTGTAGACATCTGCATTGCATGACATTATCTTATAATGACATGACATGAACATCAATACACATGCTCAGCGGATGGTAACGAGCAAATTGCTATTTAACATATATAATCGGTCTTTGTCTGCAAGACTGTGAACAATGTAGATATCTACTTGTATACGTGCATATCTGGCAATCAGTTACTGTTTAAAGAATTTAAATCAAAATATAATATAACCCAAATTTACACCTTTATTTACGGTAATTCACGTGTAATCTTGTTGATTTCCCAGTGACTTTATTCTAATATCAGTAAGCATGTGCATATGTTTTACATTAATCTTAGCACCGAAATCGATATGTATATGGGTGCATGTAAGTCAGTATAGATTCGACTCTATGAATACTTGTGTCCATGAGTGTATGTATGTGTGCATCTGTATATATCTGCCATGCAATTATCATTAAATACGATCCTTCGTGTCAACTCTAAAGTGTGAATATACGAAAGTGTATGTATGTTTACATCCACGATATGAAGCGGCATTTAATCGTATTTGAGTTTGCGTAATCATTCGTATGTGTTTGATATTTCTCTTCATGAAGCCTAGGCACAAGTTAAGCTGAACTCGTACTTACATGAGTGCCTCGTTAGCGTGATGCAAAATCTTTCTTCAATCCGTTCATGTCGCATCGGCATGGCCTCCAGGTAATATAACAAGAAACGTAAGTTTCATTCTTTTATTTCTTTTCTCGTTTTCTTTCAATGAAAAAATACTTCACTGCTTTCTTTATTTATTTATTTACG
Organism: Thysanoteuthis rhombus; assembly: GCA_963457665.1. Lineage (NCBI taxonomy): Eukaryota > Metazoa > Mollusca > Cephalopoda > Oegopsida > Thysanoteuthidae > Thysanoteuthis > Thysanoteuthis major. Next base: position 30,523,483 of record OY735198.1, read on the forward strand.
TCTTCATCGTATTTAGTTGAAGATTTTCCTTTTAGTTCCTTGTTGATTTTATACATTTTTACTCCCTACATCTACATCTAAATTAGATGAGTAAGAATGCCTTCCTATTCCCCACTAAATCCGGAAAAAGAATGGATGAATCCTGAGCTCCCAACTATTTTATCATCTAACACAACGTGTGTGTATGTGTTTGTGCATGTGTGTATGTAGATGCACAAGCAGGTATACATACACATGTATATATACATACACATGTAAATGACTACAGATATATATGTTACAATGGTGAGACTTGTGATTTCGTGAAAAATTCCCTGTTTAACGTTAAGTATAGTAATTGTTGATAAGCTAGTACGGCGGTAAATTCGATCCTCACTGGGTGGCCTTATGTCAAACTAAGTAGTACACGCACAGTAAATACTGAATATTCTTGATATTTACCAAGTTTATCTTTAGATAGATAGATAGATAGATAGATATAAGGTGAGAGGAAGATAAAGATATATCTGAATAATATTTGAATAATGATCGAATTCGCAAGCTATTGAACATGAGACTCGCCTGCTAAGCATCATTTTTCCATAGGCACCACATTCGATGATGCAAAACTGGGGAAAGTAGACCATTACATCTACGTAAGGCCACAAATCTCCATGAGACCCTCAAAAGAAGGAGAAATCAAGCAAAGAATCACCCCATTAATACAAAAAAGAATATACAACCAATGTATCCTCCCGATAATCACTTATGGAACTGAAACATAGAACGTTATGAAAAGACAACCCTGCAAACTGAGAAGCTTGCAGCGTGTGTATATGAGAGAATCATGCTCAACCTCACACGGAGAGATCACAAGAACATCAGGAAGAAAAAGTCTGAGATATCATAGAATCTATTAGAAAACTCAAATGGCAATTTGGCTGGTCATCTAAGAATGACAGATAACCGCTGGACATCAGGACTCTCAACATGGATCCCCAGAGATCACATGCGATACCGAGCCGGACAGAATGTAAGATGAAGAGATTAACTAGACAAATTTAGAAAATGCTGACTCTACAACACTCATGATAGAGGAATGTGGCAGGTCCTGGAGAAAGTCTTTGTCGAACGATGGACTTTAAACGACTCATGATGATGATGATGATGATGATGATGATGATCGAATGTCAGAATGTCAGAATGAAAGGCAACAGTACATGAGTCTATGAAGTGTATCTGCTCATATATGTGTGTATGTGTGTGTGTGTGTGTGTGTGTGTGTGTGTTTATTCGAGCATTGCTCTTTCCATGGATCTCTGCGATTCTGAGTTGGTTTCTTCCATCAGTTCCCATGTTCTGCATCCCTGCGTAATAGCTGTTATGGTGTATTCATAGTATACTCCACGCTTAAGGCGTATTAGCAAGTTTGTTTTTCAGTATGGTTTGCTCATACTACCTGTCTTTACGTGCGGTTTCATTTCGCTTCTAAGATCTTCCTCTCAAAGGAATTACTTGACCTAGGTAAACGTGTTCGTCAAAATCTTTTAAATCTTCGCCATCTATTTTTATGGTCTTTTTCAGGACTTTAACACTGTGAACATTACTTCTGTCTTTGGTCTGTTCATATTTAATTCTATTTTTACCTTCCCTATTTAGTGTTTTCAGGTATCTTTCTTTCTCATCTGCTCTGGGTGATTAAGTGCGCTAGTCCTTTGTGAACAACCCTCGCCTGCATCTCCCAAAATGTCTACCGTAATGCTATCTTCGCCTGGAGCTTTCCTGCCTTTCATATATTGTAGTGTTAACACTAGTCTTCTCTTAAGCCTGGGATATCAACGATGTCCATGGGAGTTGTAGTTTGTGGTGCTTTTATTTCAAGTTTTTATGATATTCTCCAGTCATTCTCAACATCTTGTCCCTGCATTTGGTAATTTCATTATTTCCTCCCTCTAGTGCAAGCATCTGCTGATTGCCAATATGATCTGTGTTTAAAACTCTTCCTTTCTCTGATAGCCTCTGCCATCGTCTTCTTGCTTTTCTTCCTGTTTTCTTCTATCTTGAATGCGTCCTCTCAATGTTGAAAACAGTCAACAAAAACTGTCACAAAAGTTATCACCAGAACCGTCAATATAGCTTTCTTCAATTTACGAGTTGGTCCTGCTGGCTTTACAAGTATCGTGTACAAGCCGCGCCATTGGAGCAAGAGGGACAGAAATTTAAGCATTTACTCCTTAATGTGTGTAGAAAAACAGGTTCAAATAGGTTTTTAGTGGGGGTCAGTTAGTAATGTTAACACACGGTAAATTGATTGCTTAGTTTGTGTCTGCTTGTTTTTGTTTTTTTTTAGATCAGTCTTTTTTAGTGATTACTGTCCGACAAAAAGCAACTCATTTATTGATCACCTTATTAATCAGGATTTTATTTGATAATTTCTACTCTATTTCATTAGTTCTAGTGTTGCTTCAGGGTATTCCTCTATGTGATCGCTTTTATTCATATTGCCAATTATCTCTACTGCTCCCTTGATTATATTTGTTTGACTTTTTCTCTTTTTCTTCACCTTACTTTCGCTATTCTACAACGCCACGAATTTGTTTTCTATCGATAACTGAAAATTGCCAATGTTTTCTATCTCTGTCTTATAAGTATACAATTCCTTTCTGAGAACCATTTTGTTTCTTTCAGTTTTAAAGTTAAGTTCAATTCTACACATTACCTTTCTTTGGTCACTTCCAATATCTAATTTATTTATTACTGTACGTTTTCAACGTCATTGATCTTATCGGTTATGAAGTCGAATTCGTTTTTGTCATACCATCAGGGCTTTTCCAAGTCCTTTCACGACTTTCTCGTATTTGAAAGATTATAATAGTCATCTTCATTCTGTATCTCTCTGAGAAACTGTCTTTCGTTTTTCTGGCCTATTCCAACCTTTTCTTCACCTGCCTTAGCATTAAAGTCAACCATCAGTATAGAGTCATTCACAGACCACTATCTTGCTGATACAATTGTTAAAACCTTCAATCTCCAGGTCTGAGCTTTTCTTAGTTGGCGCATATACTTGGATTAGTTTTAGTGTTCCCTTTATGCTCAAACTAACCATAATCCAAGATTTCCTGTCAGATATGTTGTCGAAACTTTTAAGTTTGCCTAAGATATCATTATTGACTAAAAAGAAATATGCCGTTGAACTGGTTATTCTCTCTACTATTTTAAGAGAATGAATGATCACTTACCTTTAGTTGTAAAAGATTTTCACCCTTTCAGTGGGTTTCACTTATATCAACGATGTGCCAAGTGATATTCTCCAGTTCCATCAGCGGTTAATCTGATGTATGGTTTTCAGCTATTTCTTGAGCTTAGCATGTGTAGATCATTTCCTTTTCAGTTCTTTTGATGTCAAAGACTTTGTTTAAGAGAGAGAAACATATCAACATGGATCCAAGGGAAGGCTAGAACGAGAAATATGAATTAATCCAGCAACGGAAATGGGCTGAACACTAATCAAGAAGAAAAGACAACAGATGGAGAAAAAAGGTTAGCCGAATGGTGCCCATTGGACAATAAACGCGGTAGAAAAGGGCCAGATATAAGATGGTGGCTATAATGGAAAAAAAGTTTGCCAATAAGACATTGCAGAGGTTAGAGCAATGACGGTTATCCTAGAAGAAGCTGGGAATCCCTTGGTCCAGCTGGGGATTTCTAATGAATGATGATGATGATGTCTATCTATCTTTATATAGATGTGAGTATGAAATAGAAGGATATAAATGATATATGATATCTTTTTCCATCAATTTACACGCCCACACTCACACGTACTTATACATTCACTTATAGTTATGTACATAATAGTTCATGTAAAAAAAAAACATAACTACCGCTGTATGTATGCGAACATACATGTCATGCTACTGAATGTGTCACTTAACTGTGTAATTATGACTAAGGCTATATTTTTTAATATGTTTGCATAGATAGATAGATAGATAGATAGATAGATAGATATAGAAACCTCTATACATTAGTAAAACAGTGTGTGTGAGCGTGTGAGTGAGAGAGAGAGAGAGAGTTCTGTAAGCAGCCTCCAACCTCAGTCAGCCCCTGGGAAAGCCAGCAAAAAAAAAACTCAAAAAAATTCAACTTGCGAAAATTCAAACGAGTCTCTCCCGCATTCAGCAGCTTAGAGCCGGAAAAGGAAGGCAAGGTTTTTAGCCAGAAGCTCTTTTGCTTGGAGCTACAGAAAACCTAGGGGCAGACTCACAACCGAGACGATGTTGAAGTTCACACTTACACACTATCATCTTAATTAAAAAAAATATTACGAAAAAAAAAATCATTTTACATTCTAGTGAACGATATATACATGTGTGTGTGAGAGAGTGTAAGTGTGGGGAGGCACGTGCGCGTTGATTCATGTACATGTATAATGTGTACTTAGGCAGCAGTCTTTCATTGATACAAGTTTGTTGAATTGAACTGCTATTCAGAGTATTATCGTACGTATGCGCACCTCGCCAGATAAACGTGATAAATATATAAGATTAGTAATCTATCAGAGAAAAAATTCAAATTCTCGAAAGTAATCATAAAATCAAGAAACCAAAAACTAATCAAGATCTCCTTCGTTAAGGAACTGGTATTTTGAATGGTAATCAAAAATTGGGAAAATGAATAACATCTACAGTTCTCCCCTGATTATAATAAAGGTCAGAAGTATGATTAAAGTGCTACATCACAAACATTCGGGCAATGTTGATATTCATTGAATCCAGACCTTAGATCTCTTATATGTCAACTAAAAGATTGAAAAAAACATTCCTTGCATATATATATATATATATATATATATATATATATATATATATATATATATATATATATATATATGTATATATATATATATATATACATGTGTGTGTGTGTGTGTGTGTATATGTGTATGTGTGTGTTCGTGCGTGTGTGCGTATTTAGCAATTCTCCCAATAGTACAGTTTCTTTCGTGTAGTTCGGTTGATTTATTCTGTACAAACTAAAGTAAATAAGTATCAGTAGAAAAAATACACATTAAATTACAAAGAGAACTGTGCGGTTTTGAACCATAGGGAAAATTTTGAAACGATTTAACCGCACTATCCAAGGTATTCAGTACTTTATCATTTATATATATATATATATATATATATATATATATATATATATATATATATATATGTGTGTGTGTGTGTGTGTGTGTGTGTGTGTGTGTGTGTATATACGAAAAACCAGCACATGCTCAAGGGAAAATAGTTCATTAACGTTGATTTATTTTCTCATTTTCACTTGCTTTACATTCTTAGTTTGCTTTGTTAAATTTTGTCATTGCTTCAGAGAAAAACTGTTTCAATCTCAATTTTCTTTTTATATTTTATGCAGTATCATCGTAAGTTTGAATTACCCTCCAAAAACATAAACACAAAGAGCGGCTACTTTAAAAGAATATTTCTTCTTATATTTGATTCATATAAAAAAAGTTTGACTTTACAGAAATGCATCAAAATAATCAAATAACTGCGATATATTTTAATTCTCAATCTTTCTACTTATTTTCTGAGGTTATCATGTTTTAATCCCTACCATCTTTTTCTATGCAGTGATATGCACGCCCTTCTTTGTGTGCAATTACTTTTTTTTCTATATTATTTCTTGTATTCAATACGATATTTGTTAGTTTCTTTTGCGGCTGTCAGTTGATTTTGAGATATATGAAATAAAAAGTTACCTCCGACAGAAATTTCACCTTGAAATATAGAGGAAGGATATGTTTTCAAATACAAGGTATTCATGCATTTGCATAAATAAATGAAATAGCTGTCATCTGACTTTAAAGAAAGACCGAAAATTAAAGGTGATACCATCACAAATCGTAAACGTCATGTGGTTTCTCAGTCAGGACCATTTGAGCAAGCACTTTTCTCGTCTGAGCTATGTAACATACGAAATGGAGTACAGCAAATATAGATTAACATCATTTATTTAGTAACTCATAACTTCTTACTATAATTCACCAAACGCCTGCTCATCTGTTAGCTAAACTCAAGAACAGCCAAAGGTTTGGCCACAAAAATGTTTTGTGTTACCAATTGGACCCAAGAGCAGATTTTTAGCAAGTTACTTTTTGAAAATACCTAAACTTTTCAAAGTCTTTAGTGGGAGTTCGGTTTACGATATAAGCGTTCTAGTAAATTGGTTCCTTTTTGTGTCCAGCTGTTTACTTACATTCACTAAATTTCTGCCCGTGCGTCTGTGTTAGCATTACTCAGAGACGGATAGAGCTATGGCTACCAAATTTTCAGTGGTTACTAATAAGACACCATAGCGTGATTTTTTAATATTAGTCTTTGAAAATTCCGAAGAAAAATAATTTGTGTGTGTATTACTGCTCTCTCCGATAAAAATAATTTGATTTCCATGTATTTATTCTTCTTTAAGATAGAAAAATTCTGGATTTTCTCATGTGATATCTAAGTATCCAAAAATAGTGTTTGTAGCAGGAGGCATAGAATTTAGGTACCACTAAAAACAGTCTTGGTTCATTATTAGGACTAAAACACCCGTTTGATTTCTGTGGGAACTAGCTGTAAATATTTATCCTTTGGGTGGGGATTTCGGCTTGTAAAAAGAACTAGAGAAATGATTACAAAGAGATCGGCTGTTAATATGTAAAAGCTCTATTGGAACTCATGATGAAGTATGAAAGGGAAGTAGTGAGTGCGATATTTACTCAATAATGTAACGGCTATAGTTTCGTGAATGATGATTTGTTTAAGAAATATATAGTGTTTCAAGCCAAATAAAGGAGATATTAATATCTTCGAGGATGGTGGTGGAGTTATAGTGAATATCTTTTTGGCTTTGATTCTTCAACTATGACTGTTATCACAGCGTCAAGATTACCTTCTCCCCGATGGGTTGATGAGAACAAAGACAAGCACATTTCAAAATTGCTGATCAGGTGTTGAATGATAAATGTCCAAAGCTCATAGTATTCTAGTTTTATACTGTAACGGTATTTAGTACATATTCAAGAAAAAAAACATTCTGATCCGATCTATGATTTCCACGTAAATGGAATATATGCTGTTGCAAAAAATAATTTAAGTAAAATACCTGTTATTTCAAATGATTAGTATCTTTATAAAACTCAAATTTGTGCAATTCAAAACATTTAAAACAGAGCAGAATCATTTGTTTTTTTTATCTAAAAGTGATTATGCTATTAGCGAGTGTAATATTAGCTTTTGTAATCTATACATTTACGAATGAAATATATTTGCACAGACAAATCATTGACAGTTTTTCATGCTTCTAAGTAAAATTTAAATATTTTCAGAATTAAGTGTTGATTTTTTTCCGGAACTAATTCAACGATAAATGAATAGAAAGTAAATGTTCATCTTTCACCAGTTGTGATTTTTTAAAAATTTACTATCTTCTATTCCGATTAAATAATTTCTAAATAAGGACCAATATTACATGACTTAATTCTTGTTCGAACAATTGTAGTGATCATCAATAGTTTGTTAGGAATATTGCTATTAGATACACTTTTACCACACTTAATATGACAATATATGAGGAATTAGATATTTCAATGAAGAAGGATTTAGAGACGTATTATATCTCTTTACTATAACTCTATATCACCACTTGACGACGAGCGATTCTTTTCTTGGTCTTTTGATCATGATCAAATCTCTTTTTCTCTCAAGACTTCAGTATAATTCGTCGGTAAAAGGATGGATAATTTCTTAGAACAATGCTTTAATAACATTTGATATCAAATTTCAGTCAATGGACTCAGCAGTTTGGGGAATTGAAGTGTTACAAATACAGCAAAACAATGCGGAATTAATTTCAGTATCAGATTGATTCGAGTAAATAGTTTGTGCATTAAAACACTTATTTGATACGACAAATGCATTATTATTATTATTATTATTATTATTATTATTATTATTATTATTATTATTATTATTAGATAGAATGGAATGGTTTTCTATACGAACATTTATTTATATTACACGGTTTTACTGCCTTATATTTTCGATGGGTGCATGAAATATGCATTCGTTCTGTTCGTGATGCAATTACTTAATGAAACATTTATGTGATTCTACTTACATTTATGCATTAAGCTGTCCATTATCTTTGAGACCTTTCCATGGAATCCAATCGACTAACTGTTAGTCTTTAACAACACACAAAGGCTTCCAGGTAGCTATTTACTAGCCCACAAAGCTCTTATATTAGAACCAGAAGTACCAACAGCCCAAGGTCAAATGTTCTACTCAGCTGTTTATCATGATTCTTTGGCAGTAGATTTTAGAAGCACATGAAAAAATTACGATTTCCTGAGTATCCTTTGTTATCGAACGAGTGTCAAGCATACGTGCTTACAAAATAACAGATATATACATACTCAAATACAAAAAACAAACTCACACATACACATAAACACATACACAAATGCAACTGCAAAAGCGTGTAACAATGTATGCAAATGCATATATATATATATATATATTTATATATATATACATATATATATATATATATATATATATATATATATATATATAAGTGTGTGTGTGTGTGTGTGTGTGTATAGGAATAAACTCACACAAATCTGATATCCGTTGTTAACTGACAATGTTGTACATCATTTTGAAAAGAGTTTGAGAGAAAAAAATTCTATTCATCACTTTGTTTACAAATGAAAATTTGTGCGTAAAATTTCATTTTGATATCGGGAGAAAATATCTTTCTAATGGTGATGACATATCATATGTGGATGTTTTAGTGTGTACATATGTATGTGTTGATGAAAGTGACAATTGGATGTGAAGAGAAAAACTCAAGAGAAAACAGGTGTCACATCTCGAAAAATCTTTATCATCATGTAGGCATGTTTCGATGCATTTTCACGGATGTCAGCCATCTTTTTCAGAGAAAAAGCATCGATGCAAGTTTACCTTTGGAAAGATGGCAGGCACCCGTAGAAATGTATCGAAACAGGCTCACGTGATAATAAAGATTTTTCGAGATGTAACAACTTCATCTTCCAATTGTCACTTTCATCAACATTCTGTCGGATCACTTCACATCCACAGTATGAATGTATGTATATAAACACTCTTTGTAATGTTGAATGAAAGCCAAACTTTGTGATGCAATTGTATATTTGTCTGCAGATAAAACTTTGAAATACTGGGAATAGTGTGAAAGTTTTAATGGTTAGAGAGGTACCACTATAATGGTAAGTCGATTCTAACCATTCTCATTTGAAAATGAAATCTATCAAAGACAATGACAGACGAATAGATCAAAGGATTCTTTTCCTTGATCCGTAAAATCGAAAGTTCAATATATGTTAAAAGACAATCCCAATTCTACAGAGTAAAATTAACAGTATTTGATACAACAAGAAATTATAGGTCTACATGCACAAGTGGTACATAGAGTTATAATACAATGTTGGAAAATTTATAGATCAGGTATTTCAAGGTATAAATCAAATTATTACAAGAATAGAAACTTCTAAGGCGGATAGGTTATATTGAATAACTTTCGATATGTAAGCGGCAACGAGTGGCGAAAAGAGGTTAACTGTTGTATGCTTTAGTGGGCAAATTAGAAACGCCAGACTAACCTTCATAGAGAAATGGAGACTAATGACATACGTATTCTTTTGTTCAAACGATATGGCTATTAAGATAACGTGATATCGGAGAAATAGAACTATAAAGTTTTTTTTTCTGGGGTAAAGAAGACTTATAAATATAATTACAACAAATTAAGGTAATTTACTTTTATTCATGAAGAATAAGTTTCTCTGGGAGACATGTCGTATTAGCTATGTGAGCGGAAAAATTGAATTGAATACGAGATATTCTTGGGATTCAGGTGGCTTCACCGTGGCGTCTTGTACCAAGTGAAAGAAGAAAGACACATTTTTATAGTCAGTAACGTCACAACGTTTGTTTTTCGCTTTGAAAACTTAAATTTTTTTAATCCAACGAGACTAACTGCATGCTACGGTCCCTCAATAGCAAAAGCCTAATTTAGTTTCCAGTATTTCCTGGGTCTCACATGGGGGGACTACGAGACTGCACAGCACATTAATATTTGAATAGTTACGATCCAATAAGTACGAGAGAAGTAATTTATTCAATGATCATCCCTTTTTGCAATTTTTTAATTGATCACCCCTGCGGAGTATGAACGTTGAGTCCAGAAGTAAATGTTATAACTTATCTTGGTATTCTACGTCTCCTCTTCAGTTATGTCATCTTTATTGAACATAACAAAATGGGAAGGTATTTAAAGCCCGAACGCTTAGATTTGGATCCGTTGAACCTTTGACAGCAATGGCGAGAACTTTCTGAAAACTCCTTGCCTGATCTTGAATACTATTTAACTGCTTGACTACGAGGCCCTGAAATTTTGATATGCTACTTAATCTTGTCTCAACGCCAATCTCTAATTATGAAGATAATGAAACAACTGTTGTCATTTTGAAAGGAATATCCATCAAGCCCAAAAATATTATCATCATTCGACATTTGCTGGCTTCTCGCCGGCAGCAATCGACAGAAAGCCTTGACCAATATTCACAGACTTTGACTCGAGACCAGCTAACCGCCAAGGATCAGGATCTCATCCTAGAGATGGCCCATATGAGTATGTCTCATATATGCAATCTAATTCTTTAAATGCATTTGCCTCTAAAATGTTAACCCAAGCCTCAAATAGCTCTGCTTAATCTGTTGGCGTCTCTGTTGTGTTAGGAAAAAATGGCTGTCATTCAAATAAAAAGTGCTCTTTTGTGTTACAACACAATCCTAGACCAAGATGTGCCACTAAAGATAAGAATAACGCTGCTACTGACGGTATGTTACTTTTCCGTTGTATCTTCCTCTACAATTTCACACGTGTAGTTTCATGTGGGAAAGTCTGGTCAAACAGAACAACATACTAGAGTATACGGGAAGCGCTGGGAGCTTCATAAAATCTAACGAAGCCAAGAACCTTGGTCTTATTATTAGTCAAAACTCTGAAAAACTACTGATGGCTGACAATGCTCACTCGTCCGATACCCTCGATCACTATGTAGTAACCGTAGGATTGAACTATAAGGCTCAAAGTGCTGTTAGATTGTCTCTGATGATCGATCTTTGCAGCAATTTTATTGGAAGGACCATTTGGTGGTCCTCTTCCTATTTTCAGTGTATGCAGACTGACAGGAATTTAAAAAAAAATGTGCCTTATCCTTTAGATTTCCCATTTTAAATCCGATTGTCATCCTATTGCAGTGGATTTTAGAAAACCCAGCATACCCGATGCTAAATCGATTCGATCAGATCGCCTGCATGTTATCATTGAACCTTTACAGTATCCTCGGCGAACTCAGGCTCTAGGAGTTGCTACTGAAAATCACAAAAAAAACTATTGACTATTCTCAAACCATTGATTGATTCACTCTCCTGAATGTATATCCTCGGATTGAAGTCATGGTGAATGAGATTGACAAATATCTTGCATACAACCAAAAGGTCATCAAACCTAGGGAAGGGTATATAACTGCTTTCAGACATCTATCTATCTATCTATCTATCTATCTATCTATCTATCAACCTACGTGTCACGCTAACAGGCCACACAAATGGAGCTAGAAGACATAAATTTTGGATATTTACTTCTCATTATGTCTAGAAATACTGATTTTGTCTTTAGTGGTAGGGGGTACAATTTACGATCTTATTGTTTGCTAAATTGGTCTCTCAGTTTGTCCCAGCAATGCTGAAGTTTGGGAGGTGTGAATTCGGACTTCTTTCGCGATCACCATCCAATAAAAGGGGAAAGAAGTGAATAATTTATCAATCACCTGATTTTCCACTTTTTTCCAGTTAATTGATAAACCTGACTTGTCTTTTAGAGGAATTCACTCGAAACAAAAGTCATGTATTATCTATGTTTTCTTCGTCATAAAACTTTGATAAAACATCGAAACATTTATGTTCTGTTTTCTTGCCGATCAATCATATTTTACGTTTTTTTTTTTTTCATTTCCAACAATAATAGCTTTCTGAACATCCTTCTTCAATAGAGGCGAATGGAAGAGACGGATTGAAAACTCGTCTCGTTTCAAAAAATCCAACAAACCATGTACATTTTATTTTTGTAGCGTTAAACACCTGGTTTCTCTAGATAATCAATGACAGGTCCTGTGTTAGTGAGTGCAGATCACAGATTTTAGAAATTTACATCGAGAATATAAGATAAAATGTCACAAACTTGAGATCTGTTAATGATTCTGTTTTGTGTGTGTGTGTGTCTTTGTGTGTGTGTGTGTGTGTGTGTGTGTGTGTGTGTGTGTGTCTTTGTGTGTGTGTATACGTAGGTTCCTCTTTGTAATATATATATATATATATATATATATATATATATATATATATATATGAATTTATTCATCATATATACTACACAAAAATTGCAGTTATCATTTTCAGGATTGTTCTTCACTTGAGAAGATCCACGAGTTCAAGTATTATATGAAAAGAATTAAAATTTCATGATTGATGTTCCCATCTCTAATTATTGCGTTTGCAACGATTTCTATGTCAGAAAAGTCATGGAATAACGTTTGATTTTTTTAACACGAAAAGTCACAATTGAAATTTCTTTAGAAAAATCGTAACATTTTTCATGAATGTTCATTCTGCTTTCATCGTATACTCTTACATCGTTGCTCTCCCTTTTTTTCTCTTTGACCTTTTCACTTTTACCCTCCTTTCTCATTCTATTCACTTTCGCTGGTGAAATCCCAGATCTCAATTTCTAGCCCAATTGCATCTTACTTCTCTCTCTCTCCCCCCCCTCTCTCTCTCTCTCTCTCTCTCTCTTTCTCTCTCTCATCTTTTTCACTCTTATCCCATTTCTTATCCTCCTCCTCTAATTGTTACACTCACAAGAATGCAGATATTTTTCTTTTTTCTTTTCATCGTTCGAGCTGTCTTCCTTTCAACATTTGTCTGGATATGTCTTTCTTACCCTGGCTTCAATTTGCTCATTAAACTTCTTCTCCATCAAACTACATGCAACTGTTAGCCAAATTTCAAGAGCCGAAAATCAACAATTTTCTCCTTCCAGTTGTGTTGGAGGCAAAAAATTTATTTTCTTTTTCGGATATTCTCGTGAATAGCGTCTCACTAGACGAACTAGGCTCGAAGGTCTTACACTGAGCCTCTGTAGTCGTCCAATTCGTCTGCTCAGTGATGACTACAGACCTCGAATTGACGCTCTTTTTTCCTGCGATAGCTGCCACCGACGCTGCGTGATTTATCGAGTAATGTGTGCTTACGTGTGCGGTAAATGTCCATTCTCATCATCATAATAGATGGGATATGCCGGCCATGCAGAGAGACGCGCGAAACCGGATGCACTCGCATGTATAAGTTATTTTGCAGCCGCCTGCCAATATCGAGTTGCCGACGCCATTGACACCTCCGTCACCGTCAACGACAACAGCGCAATTGCAAGGGCGTACGATTACAATTAGAAATAGAAGGCCGAGAGAGTAAAAAGGAGAATGGCAGTCAATAGAGAGTTGTGAGACCTGCTGGTTCACCATCATTTCCTTTCTTTCTTTCTTTCTTTCTTTTTATGAATCATTTTCTAATATGTCCTCATCTCAAGTCTTTTTCTCTTTATATATTTCCCCCTCTATTTATACATATACCTTTCCTTTTCCACAACGTTTTTACATCATTTCCCACATTTCTCTGTCAACTGTTTCATTTCTTATTGACACTTGTCTTTTCTTTATTTTTTTTAAATTTTCCTCTCTATCCCTCTGTCTTCCTTTCCTTTTCTCTTCCTCTAAATCTTTCTCTCATTGCAATTGGCCCCCCGCTGTGGTTTCTTTCTCGTCTTATACCCAAAAATTTGGGGTACTTGATAAGCGATTGTCATTTCCTCCTTCTCTCTTTCTCTCCCCCTCTCTATTCAATATGCTTTCTATTTTTCTTTTGCGTTGTCATAAATTCTCCACTTTCTGCAACTTATCATACCACTTTCAAATTTCCTCACCTTTTTTTTCTGTTTCTACTCTTCTCACATGTATTCCGTTTTTATACATAATTTAACTGACAACTATCTTCTTTCATCATCTTTTTCTTCTCTTGAAACTTCTGTTTTTCATTTTCGTTTTTTCATTTTTATACCTTTTTTTTATAATTTATCTCCTGTCTTTCTCTAATTGTTTGCTTTTTTTTCTTTGCAGTACTAGTCGTCTCTTCTACAGTTCCAACCATTTAGTCTGCTCTTCTTTTGACATCTCTTGTGCTGCACATCTAAACTATTTGACAAGACATTCTTGGTGCCAAATCTTTCTTTTCCTTGATCATCCCCTCTTTCTCTTTTACGAAAGAGTGCCTCGTCACCCTGACATTCACGATCTCCCTGCAAAACTCTCAAATGATTTGCCCTGATGAGACAACAGCCGCGTGCGCCGGTATCTGATGTCAACGAAACGACGAACTCAGCGACTCGTAATTCTTTCGATTCGCACTGATTAACACGGCATGAAAGTCGGCTGTCCTTCCGTTTGCTTCATCATGTTATGTGGCGCAGCTAATACCAAACTTTATTGTCACGACATGAAGAAACGCCGTCTCGTCTGCAAGAACTCTGTCATAACCATCAACTTTTAGTTTTATTTCCACCAAACTCGCCCATATCATCTGATTCCTTTTCTGCTTCCCTTATTCAAGGCATCAATTTTCTTTTTCCGTTCCTCTAATAATCATTCATTCTTATTTCTTCGATTTTATTCCTTATTTCCCCCTGTATCCTTCCCTCCTCTCGTTCTCCTCCTCATCCTCCCTCTTTTATCGCTGTCTTCTTTTTCTTATTGGGAATACATTTTGGAAGAAGAAAAAGAACAAAAGAAAGGAGGTATACAGGAAGACGTAGGGGACAGAATCGAGTGAAAAAAAAAAGGATATAAGCAAAAACAAGAACAAGCAGTACAAGATTTCTTGGACCATTTCCCAGGAGACAATATTAAGCGACAATGATTGTATCTGGACGCATACACTTGATGCATTGTACATAATTACCCTTGTTAAGGTTAATATTTCCCGAGATCAGTAGTGCATTCCCGTTGGCCAAATCTCGATTTGAATCCATCTCTGTGAAACGTTTGTACATTTACTGCTCTAAGACGACAATTCAGCATTGCCTTTTGAAAACTTTCAGCAGCAGCTATTGATGTTATTTTCGATTTGATTTCGTTGAAGTTGTAAAAACTGATGCATACTAAATAGAACATAGAAAATAAACCGGTGAAAATCCTGAGTATTGAATTTGAAGTTGTTTTTTTTGTTGTTGTTGTTGTTTTTTTCAGTAACAAATCTTGTCGATTAAGGATATGCCTCCCTTTTTTTCATTCTGTCGCTGGACGATCCTAAGTCGACAAGTTAACCATATGTATCTTACCAAATGTATTCTATCAATTCAATACATTCAACAAGTTGATTTTTATTCAAATATATATGAGTCAAAACTTGAACTATTACTCTCATAAATACGGTGCTGATAATTAAAACAAATGTGGGAAATTTTATTTTATCCATCACATGAATTCCCTATTCTGCATTTGTTAGAATAAGGGCCACTCGGCGAGGGATCCTTTCTTCCAGGTTATCAAAATAAACACATTAACCGAGGGTGCCCATCTTTTGAAATTCATGTGATGGAATTATCAAAAAATTACTTTATAAATATTTCAGACCAACCTGACTTTCATCTATGCAGTGACAAGCACCTTCATTCCACACACACACTCATCCTAAACAGCCCATAAAACAGAAATATCCTTCAATCTCTGATATATAAATTGCATACAGTTTTTTCTGCAACCGCTGGAACAGGTGGCTGGCAGCCATCAAAATGTATACGAACATGTCTACGTGATAATAAAATGTTTGAGATGTAGCGCCTGTTTTTATCCATTAAATTCCTTTTTAACTCACAATTATCATTTTACAACGCCTCACATCCACACAAAAAGCATATACAGGTGCGTATATATATATATATATATATATATATATATATATATATATATATATATATATATAAAGATTTGAAAACAGTCATATGTAATATTAAATGAAACTATGATAGGTAAAAAAATTCAGAAGATATTCTGCACTAAAGTTGGTAAAACATGAGCGTCACGCCGTTGGGATAACGAAATCACATTTGGTTTATGTATGTATGTATGTATGTATGTATGTATGTATGAAGATATGTTTGTGTGTGTGTGTGTGTGTGTGTGTGTGTGTGTGTATGTGCATGAGAGAGTGTTTAGGAACGTATGTGTCTATTATTTTCAATAATACAATCAAGAGCTATGCTAAATTTCATTCAGACATTGCCTTATGCTTACTTATAATGAAGTAAAAAGTATTCTTTTCCAGACATCATTTTATAGTTTTTGTATTGCTCTTATACACAAATATATATTTGTTTCTCTATGTTTCAGTGAAAGGCATGTGTGTGTGTATGCATGAATTCATAATCCTGTGTCCCCAGGCTGTGTTTCAAGATGCATGGATACATCACTCCGCGTCTTTTGCGTGATGCTGTACAAGACTATATTCCCAGTGCATATTTTTGATGACAGATATATCATGACATCCGTTGACCCAGCAGGAACGAGTGGTATATCTAAGATCGTAAGTGATCACCAACCGAACCACCAAAACGCTAGATGAAAACCACGGGAACAAGTTGGCTTCAGGAGAAGCTTGTCAATCATCTACCATCTTCATTCGGTAAATAAACTAGAAGCATTAGAATATAAAATGCCATTCGCTATAGCATTTGTTGACTTCAAGAAGGCCTTTGTGGAAATCCCTAAACTCGTTGATGCAATCATACAACTAAGTCTTAGACTCCTTACATGAGTCTTGTAACATATCAATCGGTACAGCAGTTCCTTCATCTGGCTGAATAAAATTCTGAGCCCTTTCAACTCAGAAAGGGGTAAGTCAAGGATACCGGCTCACCTGAAATCTTCACAGCCTGACGCGAGATGATCTCCCAAAACCTAGACTGAGAAAATAAAGGAATCAGAATAGACGGCAAATACTTAAATTACCTCAGATGTGCTAACGACATCGTCATTTTTGCGGAGAACCTTCATGATATACAGATAATGCTGGTCGAAATGATCGAAGAAAGGCAAAGACAAAAATCAGAATAGAATATGCTGAGCTGAAGAAAGTGGAGCACTACATCTACCTAGGACGGTGAATCTCCATAAAATACTGAAAAGAAGAAGGAATCAAGCGAATAGTCACTCTAAGTTGTTAAGCTGTCGGTAGAGCAAGCTCAACCTTCAAAGACAAGAAAATTCTATCAATCTTAAAAGAAGGATATACAACGAATCCATCCTACCGATAGTCACCTATGGAGCTGGAACTTGAACCTAGCCAAAAGATTGATCCTCAAAATCAGAACCACGCAATGTGCACAGGAGATAATCATGCACATCAAATGGAGAAAGCAAGACAGCACAGTACATTAGGGGAAAACAGGAGTCAGAGATATCATAGAATCCATTACAAAACTCAAATGGAAATAGTCTGGTCATGGAACAAGAATGTCAGACAACCGCTGGACATCATGACTCACAACGTGGGTCCCAAGAGATCACATGCGAAACTGTAGTCGGCAGAAAATAAGATTGCGTGACGGAGTAGACAAATTCAGAAAGTATTGGCTCTTCGATGCCCAAGTTAGAGAGGTCGGGTGAATCTTGGGGAAGGTCTATATTCAACACTAATAGGCTGGTGATTATTATGATGATGATATCATGATATATCATGTAAAATCTGCTGACACCGTCCAAAGTAATTTGAGAACAAACCTCATTATTGGAATGGATGGTTTCAATCTTTGAATCAGTCTTACGTGCCATTCTAGCAAATTTGTTTACCACTTTGTAGAGGAATGGAATCATTGGTTTTACTTTCAATAAAGAAAATTAATAATTGGTTACTGTTGATTTACAGGAGCATTTTTGGATAAAAGAAGAATCTGTGTTGTTTTTTTGAGTTTAAATATTGACGTTATTCCTTATATTTGGGGCATATTCAGATTCATGTTCAAAATGTTAAAGCAACCACGCCCGAAATATATTAAAAAGACTGTAGATATTTTTTCTTATTGAAAGTTTCAAATACGATCATATTATAGATATTTCTTTCAAACTTAATTTTACCGGGGAAATATGTAGAACCAATGATTGAAAATATCCAGTGCACCGAAAACGTAATTATAAAATAGTTTATTGAAAAAAGGAAATATTCTAGAATATTTTTTTAATTTCAACAAGATAAGGAAAATATCACCAGGAAGAGCATATTTGGAAACCACGTCGTACAATTAAAGACGTATATGAAAAAATGTTTAATTCGACTTAAACTTAAATGATTTCGACTTCAGTGAATACGCAATATAAATTCTTTGTACTGTCGACAGTGGAAGGTGTGATGTCATTTAAAGAAATCTCCAAGTTTTTGATGAAAAATCAAATTGTATGATGAAAGATCTCGTTGCCCTCATTCCAGTCGAATTACTTCGATTCCATTCACCACTGCCTACAAGATGGATGTAATCATGATTTATATTCATACTGACGAATGGTGAAAATATATTTTTCGAAAATAGGTAAAAAGAAGAGAATGAAATTGTAACAATCTTTACTCAGTCAACTTTTTCAATTGTTCCCATGTTCAAAGAGTTATTCGGGCAAACACATCTGAATATTTTTCTGAGAGATAGACTAGTTTTCGGTGTGAATAGATTAATAACTACTTTCATGACGTCAGTTCTTTGTGATGACTTGGAAAAAAACTCTTGCCAACGGCACAGTCAAGAACACACTTTCATAAAATATTTCTCATAAATAAAGAGATGAAAATATGTTGCAGTTGATTTGTATAATTTTTGTTACTCGAGATTTTATATAAAAATTAATTGACTTGCTGTGATGTGAATGGGAAAATGCATTATGAAAAAGTTCGTCAAATTCCACCTATCATTATGCACTAATGAAAGAACTGACCACGCTTTATATGGTTTATGGATTCAAAATAACGCACAAGAAAAGTCTGATGATAATTTTTTTCTTTAATAAAAAGAACTTTACATTATGGTACAGCTATCTTCGGCTCCTAATGAATTCCTTTAAAGGATTCCTTTATCTATTTTTGACTAATCAAACAATCAAAACATTAATATATTTATCACATTCACATTTCATTTTTACCAGAATGATCATCAAATCCCAGCTGCAAAATTATGCTGTAACAAGTGAAATTCAATGATGATTTACAAAACTAGCATAAACCCTACAGAAACCGGTCATGGCCTCAATAGAACTGTCACATGACCAACATCTTTTGGCAGGATGCCTTATAGAGGGGTGATCAATTAAAGAAGGAGTGATCAATGAATTAGACACTTCGTCGCCTCTTGTTGGGTGGTGATTATTAAAATAATTATGATTTTAAAAAGAAAACCAGCGGGCACAAACTAGAGATCGATTTGGCATAAACTTACATTGTAAATTGAAATCCACATTAGGGGAATTTTAAAAAAAACGAAACGTTTTCTCTAGATGTGATAAAGAGCAAACGTTGAATTTTTATGTGCGATTTCTTTTTCTTTTTTTTTTGATTCTAAAGAAAAATTCACTGAAATCGATAATTGCATCATTTCTTATTTTTTGCTTTATATAGGAGACAATGAATTTATAACGGTCAAAATTCATACGAAATATTCCGCAAATGAAACCCAGGCTCAAGTTTTGGAGTCAGTTTGACATAGGTTGATGACTAACCTTTGTTTTTAATTGCTTATTTCTCAACTCCTGTCATAATCTGGCAAAACAAATGGATGCTTCCTATCTTGGTCAGCAGACTGTTGCGAATGGGGTATTCTTATACACAATTCTACGGTGAGACTTGATTTGAAACTCAAATTCCCTCTTTAGATTTCGCTCTAATTTGCTTGGGGTGTTTATATATAGTTTAATTTTTGGCTTTTTTCTTTTTGCTAAATTTCCGATGATTTGACGAGACCTGCTTCAAAAAAATGAGTATTCGAAGTGGCTGTTCTTCAAGAGAGAGACAAAAATGTTTTATTGTCGCTGGCTGCATGATCATTGCACCCGGGTATAACACAACATTTTTATTCATTGTTTTGCATTATTGACTTAATGCAAATTCTTTATCTCTGACGGTGTTGAATGCTACGATAAACTATGTATGACACACAAGCTGAGAATAGAAACTGTACTTGCCTCTTCGCAAGGGCAAATGTGATACAAGGTCGGATTTAAAGTGAGGCACTACAAGTGGATAAGTTGCCAAATCCCTGCAGCTGTGGGGTGAAGGCGTGAAGACGAACCACAACCCTCCAATTTAGTGCAATGGGGAAGTGCTATCCCGTAGTTCGAGTTTGTAGGTACTAGGTTCCATTGCTTCAATTTTGTACCCTGTCTCACCTTATGGGCCGGAGATCGGAGGGATATTGAACCAAATCTGGGTCTTGTTCAAAATTTAACTTTTGATTCTGCAGTAGTTGGGTGATTCTAAAATTACATATCTCAAATGCAATATAACCCTTTGGAGAACCTAGTGCATATATATATCCATATATTTATGAGTGTGTGTGTGTGTATGTGTGCGTGTGTGTATTCACGTGCGAGCGTAGTTATGTAAGTGTATAGAATGAGATATTAAACTAAACCTGTTTTGTTTATAATTTAACTTTGATTTTGAAGTAGTTGGTTGGTTCTAAGATAACATATCTTAAATGCAATGTAATTTTCCGAACAACCTAGTACATACATATATATATATATATATATATATATATATATATATATATATATATATATATATGTGTGTGTGTGTGTGTGTGTGTGTGTGTGCACGCGTGCGTATGTTCGTACGTCTATGTATGAATTAAGATATTTATTAATAATTGCAAATGTATTTTATGTGACTGAATGTGCAAAACTTTATGCTTGCATCATCTTATAAGCATTATTATAGAGAGTAATGGAGTAAACCTCTGATGTCACGTTATTTGAATGTATGTTTCTTGGTTTTGTCTGGTGAAAGTTGAAGAATATCATGAATAGGCATTCCCTACTTTTTCTTTTATCACTTTCCCGGAAGTTTGGCACATAGCATAGAGGAACAGGTTTTTTGAAAATATTTTAAAAGGCCATAGGCCATTCTTGGCGATGAAAACATAAAACAGTTGTTGAATGTTCATAGAGTTCTAAAAACATCCTGCTTACCCAAATTGCCTCAGGGTAAACTCGGAAGTCTGTTTGCAAGCACACAGTAGCCTTACCTATCTGTATCTTATTGTTCGTTGGATTTTCTCTATTTATGTGTTTGTTCATTTGGTTCCCAGTTTTGTTTTTAAATCCCCTTGTTTTGGGAGGAGAAATTTTCATCTGACCATACAGCTATCAAGAATTTTTCGTTTAAACGCAATTCCATCAGTTAGGGAATCCCAAATTACTCGTAAAAAATGACATTTATGTATTATCAAATTTGATATGCAGTCCTGTAGGTATTTAAATAATTCGGCATGGCTTTATGAAATGCTGTTCCATATTGTGTTACATGTGGGCAAAGTGCAAAAAAGTGGCTGAGGGGGGGGTGATAAAAGCGCGGAAAAAGTCAGTGTGAGAGAGAGTAACAGAAAGAGAGAAAATCAGGGATTTTTTTCTTCCGAATTATTCTGTAAAACGAGATTACTTCACCTACGTCACGAGCATTCACGAGGTTTTGTTTATAAAATGTTTGGTGATTATGGGAAGAGTAGAGACGTGTAGAGCCAGTAGTAAGTACGGCTCAGATAGGAAAAGCACCTGCCCCCACCCCCTATTTGAAATTGCTCATTAAGTATTTTTGTAATCTGTCATTATACATATGATATATAAATTGGGCATATGTGGTTGAATTTCACATGATGCCCTATATGTAGAAGTATGATCATTGGATCAGCAATTCGTTGAGAATGCATATTGTTCTGATCGGTTTTAGAACATGAATTTCTTGGAGAAATATTTTTTATTGAAACTGAATAGACAGTTCATCATTGTGATGAAGATTTGTTCCCATCCATTTTTTAAAATTCAGACTTTTCAGTGATTACTGTTCAAAACAAAGGCAAGAGAAATGGCATTTATTCATCACCGCTTTTTTATTTCTTTTTTACTCATCATACCAAGCATGGCATAGAACAAAAAGATGTTGGCAAGGTGACATTTTTTATTCCGTGACTAACTACTTCTGTTTAGATACTGTTTGGTTCAGTCAAATATAATGGTAGAATACTTGAAAGAGAACTCCAAACAAGACTGAAATTTTTTAAGATATGCGCATCAAATTATTAATTAAAAAAGTTTTTTTTAATTTTTAAACACGTTTTTAATAATATCCAAATGAGATGTCAATGAGAAAATTGCAGGGATATTTTCCATTTATGTTTTAGTGCTGCTGAGATGATCGACGTTCTTAAATTCAAATACAACGCACAGACGTCGTACCGAGCAAAATTAATTTGAATCTGTTTCTTTCAAGGCTGGCTTGTTATAACTTCGTGAGAGAACGTATTTACATTTTATCAAAATACCATCTAAGTTTTATGATTTAAAACTTAGTTGAAATTATATAAAATCATTATTTTGATCAATTCGAAAGCAGTAAAAAGTTGTTTACAAGCTATTTCCAGCTGTTAATGTTAGGCTGGTAGAAATACTCTCAATCGTTTTCAAAACATTTCTCGGTATCAGAAAATTTGGTGATGAATAGAAATTGCAGAAAAATGCTAGGTCTGAAAAGTTGTACAATATTTTTGAAAAATTGAGTAATCGACAATGTGTAAAAAAAATTCATTCATAAAAGGTGGCATGGTACATGATAAGAGGAGACGTATAAGTAAAGAATCTATCTATTAGTGACGAAAAATACTCTCTAGCCTTTACGTGTGTGTTTATTTATGTGTATCACGGGAGAAAGTAGCAAACAGAACATTGTTGCAGGCTACAAACAGGTCAGTAGCAAAATTCAAGTCGACGAACATTGCCCTCTTGTTGCAATATTTTTAATGCTGGAGAAATTTGGAAAAATATTAGGTAATGTTTGTTTCAACATGTAATTTTTTTTACATGAGTGAATATGTAATCGCTTTTGTTACATTTTCTATTCAAGTTGAATTTTTGTTTTCGATAAACAAATATTGACTGATATGTGCTCGGATGTTGGAAACTTTGGGGGGGAGGGGGTTCTTTTGTTGAAAAAAAGTTTAAAAGGTTGCATTTAATATGTCCTTTTTGTATTTCAGATCAGAATGAAATAACTGTAATAAAAACTAATAATAATTAATAAATTGTTAAATCTTATTAATAGCTGTATAGATTTCCATTAAATTGGATCCATTTGTACATTTCTTGACTTGTTTCATCTGTTTAGTTTCTACAAGGCCCCTCCATTGTGGAAAAATACTTTTTGTTTTTTTCAGTCTTTTGTCTTTTTCAACATTAGCAATAGGTATTCTTTCCTTTTTTTTTATTCCTACAAATTTCATTACAAAATGTTATGCTTTATTATTATTATTATTATTATTATTATTATTATTATTATTATTATTATTATTATTATTATTATTATTATTATTATTATTATTATTATTATTATTATTGTTATTGTTGTTGTTGTTGTTGTTGTTGTTGTTGTTGTTGTTGTTGTTGTTGTTGTTGTTGTTGTTGCGCAAGCTTACAAAAAAAGATGTTTGGATAAATCTCATTTAGAAGGACCCGCTTAAGAATAACTTTTGACTGACTTTCGAAGATGTGTCACGAGGTGCTGTTTCGTAAATAAGATAATGATCACAGAACGCATGAATTGAAAATTATTAACAAGAAATGTACACAAACTTGTATTTGATATCAAAAGATCGATTATATATTTTTATATTTGATAGTTATGTTATTAATCACTGTTCTGAAAAATTATTACGGATTTTATGTAATATATCATAGTATAACAAAATGGTTTATACATTACTTCACAATGGAGGTAGTGTGTCATAAATGTTTAGTATGGGCACATATATTTAAAATATAAAGTAAATGAAGATAGCTTTAGAGTTATTGACCTCACACTATTTATGGCATCAGTCGTCCTTGCCCAGACTTAAAAGGCGACTTGCAGCCGAAGCGTCGTCACATTTCATTATTCTCGCTTATGATATACCTAAGCTGTCACCAATCTCGGTACTGGCCAGGCAGCTCGCTCCTACAATACGTATACAATGTCATTTGGCCGTAAGCAGAGCTTGAGAAGGCGAAAGATAAATCATCAGAAATGATGTATTGAGAATAAGTGGGAATTTTGGACAGTGCCTTTTTTTTCAGTTTTATTATGTAATTGTAACATTATGTAATGAAACAGTACTTGGACTTGAGTCTCCAGTTTCTACAATCACGGCTCTAATGTTTTGAAGACTGGTCGTAGTGTGCTTATTATTTTTCTTTTGATTTCTCTTCTCTCTCTCTCTCTCTCTCTCTCTCTCTCTCTCTCTCTCTCTCTCTCTCTCTCTCTCTCTCTCCCCTTGACATCCACTGATATAACAATTTGGAACATCATACGCACGTATATCGTTGTTACTGCATGTGCTGTTGTTACTCCTCTACCCATCATCATTCAAATGCTTCTATCATTCGTATTCCTCCCATTTCTGCATCTATCTCTCTCCGTGCTAAAACATTTAAATATCAGCAACACGTGTATCATGTTTCTCTATGGCTTTCGCCCCACGTGGAGAACCGAGGGAGGTGTTTACATAAGTAATTGAGCGCGTTCGTCGGGGCAAGTTGGGCGTGTGATCTTTTCCGAGTCGGCCACGCTTCACAACCTCACAATCGAAAAATCAGTCGTCGGAGTATTTTTTTTATGTTACTTCTCTTTACTAGATTACTCTTTTCTCTATAGTTGGGCCATTTTTTTTTTTGCTTTTTATATATTCATACGCAATCCCCATGAATGCAATATATATATATATATATATATATATATATATATATATATATATATAGAGAGAGAGAGAGAGAGAGAGAGAGAGAGAGAGACAGAGAGAGACAGACAGAGACAGAGAGAGAGAGAGACAGGGGGGAAGCAGTGGTCAAAAGTGATGCCAAGCAATGGAAAATTGACGCTCTAACCCTTTATTTGAACATATAATAAAAGATCGTACGCTGTGTGATTGTATTTGGTCCGTCCAATTAATTCATGAGCAGGATGTTTTAATCGTTGTATACATCATGATACAATAAAACAGGCTGTGTTGCGCGGACGTCATTTTTAGCCATACGAAAGATGCATCCATTTTCCAAGCCTATAATTGCTACAAGAAAATGAATCAGTATTTGGGAAGTGTTGGCTATACTATTAGATTATTCCTTAGATGTTGGTGAAAATGTGCAAAATGTGGAGCTGTCCACCGCAACAAAGAAGGATGATTTCAAAATTGTCTACAAAATGATTGCAAAGCATCCTGAAAATGGCACCATACCGAATGTAAGGGGTTTTGTCCGATCAAGGAAGGTCAACAGATGTTTTGACCGGACGAAGAAAATGGTCTTAGCGTTCCACTGCTTAAAACAGTTTCCTGAATTCTGACGAAGATGAGCAATGGCGAGGAACCTCCTGCTTAATCTCGTATTGCAACAACCACAACAGAATGAGTGAATAGATTGTGTAGTGGGAGAGAAGCTTTTTTTTTCGGTGCGTCAATTGCGAAATAAAACCTCTTGCTTTTTCAAAAGATATCTCAGATTAGATTATAAGAGATTGGAGCCATATTCTGTGGTCTGACTGATCAACATTAAACATAGTTGTGTCGCATGGTGTCCCTACAAATATACTTGACACTATCAAATACAATCAAGGCATAGTGTATGTACGTTGGAAAGTACGGAAGAAGGAGGATATCATGGATATCAGCAATGAAACTGAAGATGATAATGATATTAGTTACAATTATGATGATATATTTGTATTTCTAAATAGAAATATTTCGTACAAGCTTTCATCCATTTTTTATCGAAACACACTTTCATTCATGATTATTTCTACCGGTAAATTTATTAAACTACACACTTTGAAATGAACGCGCGCACACAATCAGTTGATATATCCAATCATATTCACTATCTGAAACACCTTATATATGCGTGTGTGTGTGTGTGTGTACATATATACATACATACATACATACATAGGCATTCATGTGAGCGCCTACAAAAGTATGTACACATCTTCAGTAAATACTATAGACTTTTGACAAAAGCAACATGTGTCGAGGGAAACGTCTGAAACTTCGACTCCATTAACTTTATAATAATAAACTTATGATCTGTCCATGTGAGGCCCAGCATAATTCTTTCATGCACACTTAGCATTGTTGTAAGATTGTCGGTCAGTCTCTTGATTAGGTTCTATGTTTCAGCTCCATAGGTGACTATTGGATGGTTGCATTGGTGGGATTTTCTTGTTCTTGAAGGTTGAGCTTGCTCTACCGAAAGCTTGCCAACCTAGAATCTGTGTTATTTTGAAGAATGATTTTAGGAAACGATCAGCTAAAAATTATTTGTTTGGACAATCTAAGCCGGAGATAATCATGATCGGAACTTGTTTACACTCACGAAGCAGTTAACCATGATAATTTGCATTATCGTCCTCTCAGAAGAGGTGGGAATAAACACCCCATGGAGGTGAATATTAGTTGAAATCAAGATAATGTATTTTGGTCAAAAATTGATTTAGTTAACATACAGAGCAGTTATTATGGAAAAGATTTTTTTTATTTATTTTTTGTGAATAATAAAGAAAAAAATCTGAACCCTTATCTAAATAAATGCAGTTAACTAAAATACAAATGATGGAACCTAACCAAGAGACAAACCTGCAAACTGAGAAGCATGCAACGTGTGCATGAGAAAATCATGTTCAATCTCCCATGGAGAGATCACAAGACAGCACAGTACATAAGGAAGAAAACGAGAGTCCGAGACATTATAGAAACTATTAAAAAACTCAAATCGCAATGGGCTGGCCATGTTGCGACAATGAAAGACAACCGATGGACAACACAACTCACAACATGGATCCCCAGATACCGCATACGAAACTGAAACCGACAAAAAACAAGATGGAGAGACAAACTAGACAAATTCAGAAGTTACTGGTTCCGCAACACCCATGATGGAGAAATGTGGCGGATCCTGGGGAAGGTCTATGTTCAACGACTGACGTTAAAAGAATGATGATGATGATGATGATGATGATGATGATGATGCTGATGATGATGCTGATGATGATGATGATGATGATGATGATGATGATGATGATGAAACAAAAAGCTCACAATCGATAAGTATGGGCATTTCAGCTTCCGTATTTTAAAATTTGAAACGTTACTTTTTGTTAATCTTTTGAAATGCGTTTTTGTGCCTCAAAAATACCTTTTTGGAAAATCATACCCTGTAACTATATAGCGGGAGACATGAAAAGCCTACAACTGTAGTTTTTTGCAAAAATGAAATTCTAAGAGAGATAATATGTGACAGAGAGGTTAAGCAGATTGTTATTATACATAGGATTTAGCCCTTTTTCACACGAATTTCAATTTTCAATGAATCTTCTAATGGGAAAGATATTTTTGAGAAAATATTATGGATTTTTTTTTCTCCACTTGACTCACTCTCATTTCAATTTTATGAAGACTCAATAGCATATCTTTGGGATTAAAAAATATTGACATTTCTACAAAGATAAATCCCAAGAGAAATTAAATCAGCTGAAATTTTATTCAAAACAGCAGACTGTTTCTTTTCGAATGACCCCAAATCGGAAAAATAAGAAATGCAAAACTAAAAAAGATTTTTTAACATTTTTAAAAATTTGATTGATTTTCATCTTCATCGTAAATTGTCTGTTTTTTATACAGTTTTAAATTGGAGTCAGAAAATTGCTAAAAATTATGTTGAAGGCGAAAACGTAGTCAAATTCGATAAAGACAATGAGTTACAAAACTTCATCCAATGATAATACAAATAAGGATTGCTAGAATATTTTCAGTTTGGAATGTTTTCGTTGCTTCAATAAGATACAGAGCACTCTTTTCGTTTTTGCCGAAAAAATATGCGGGACATATATATATATATATATATATATATATATATATATATATATATATATATATATATATATATATATCTTTCGTATGGCTAAAAATGACGTCCGCGCAACACAGCCTGTTTTATTGTATCATGATGTATACAACGATTAAAACATCCTGCTCATGAATTAATTGGACGGACCAAATACAATCGCACAGCGTATGATCTTTTATTATATGTTCAAATAAAGGGTTAGAGCGTCAATTTTCCATTGCTTGGCATCACTTTTGACCACTGCTTCCCCCCTGTCTCTCTCTCTCTCTCTCTCTCTCTCTCTCTCTCTCTATATATATATATATATATATATATATATATATATATATATATATATTAAATTCGACATTCAATTATTCGTGCCTATGCTTCTTTGATCCTTCCAAAATATTGCTATTTAAAAAGAACGGTGTTTTATTTATCGATGAATGAAGAATTTAACAAATTTTATCAGGCTATTTTTAAAAAAAGAATTTTGATAATTTTTGTTTAATTACATCCAATGCATTTCATCATGCTCAGTAGCGCGTAATCCAAAATTTTGATTAGCTACCCGTTGCATTCATCAGTACGTGTTGAAAGAATTTTTGGAGTAGATGTTGATATTTCCTGTCTTCCATTAAAATTAAAATCGGATACGCGCTAACTGTTGATATCACAGGGGAGGTAAAAGTTCAATCACTTGACCTTTGAAATGTGTTCACACATAAATATCAACTCTGGTAAATGGATGCATTTTGACTGAGTTTTTTGAGGGAAGTAAACATTATTTTTTCCAAATCCAGTCAAATTATTCTAAGATCAACTAATTTTTCCGAATCAAATTTATTGGGGGTCAATTCAATTTTTGAAAAAAAAATTTAAAACTCGACTCGATTTTTTTTTCTCATTACAGATCCGTCAATTATGACAGAATTGATATTTTCAGTCAAAAACATAAATATGGCCTTAATTCAGTTAAAAATCTTCCATGAGTACGCAAATTCAGCAAAACTAACTTGACGCTATTTCATTGCAATTATAACCGAAACGAAAGATTTCGATGAATCATTCAATTATTGCAATACCTTTTAAAAGAGCGTTTCAAAAGTGTGTGTTAGAAATTAATGTACATAGATGCTTACATCATAGAATAACGGATGTCAGAGATAGATATTTATATGCGGACGCACGTGCGCATACCTACACTTTAACAGTAATAAATATGCATACATTTGTACTAATTGCATTTCAATTCACCTTCCCAGTCCATTGCCTTATTCACCTCAAAATAAACCAACAACCTATACCCATCAAGAGTTTTAGATTCTTCTGCTTATTCCCTCCCGTCCTCCTCCCACCTTCTCCTCCTTCTTCTTCTGTCTCTTCCCTATTATGATGCACCAGCCCCCCCCTCTCTCTCTCTCTCTCTCTCTCTCTCTCTCTCTCTCTCTCTCTCTCTCTCTCTAGCTAGCTTTTGTTTTCTCTGTTTTTTTGCGTCCTGTTTTCAAATGCTGAGTTTTGGTTTAATAATATCTTTTCTGCTACTGGTAAAAACAACACTACAAGTTCTGCAGTTCCTGTTAACTTCCTACTATCTTACCTCTTTCGTTTCTTATATTCTTACCTTTGTCCTCTCTCTCTCTCTCTCTCTCTCTCTCTCTCTGCCCCTCTCTCTCATTCGATATCACTCTCTCGATCGAGCCTGAAGCTGAGGCTTTCTAAGACGTCGCTTCTGTTCAGAAAGCTAAATGGTCGAGTTGCGTGGCAAAGGGACGTTTCAAATTCCCAGTTGGTCGAAAGAATTAAGATGGTGGACGGATTGTACGGTCATCTCGGCTAGTGAGCGTGTCTGCATGCCGACAAACAGGAGACAGATTGCTGAATCATTCTTCGGATACGGCCGATATCGTCTGAATCTTGACCATTAACTGGAGATTTTAGCCCTGACTTGGGGAGGATGAGATTCAAGTGGACTCGACTGGACGGGAACAGGCTGCACTGAGACGAAATGACTTAAGGTGAGTGGACAAGGTTAGATCGCTTGCTCATATGGCCTGGATGTCTGGTCAGGCGGTCGGCCTGGCTGGACAAACAGGGAAATGATAGGAGAATGATGGTATGGGTAGTGCTGGGTAGTTTGAAGATAGGATAGAAATAAGAGACGAAGGGAAAAGACATGTGAAACTGAAAGAAGGAAGAGAAATTAGAAGGTAAAATCGAAGAAAAATGTAAGATCGATGGGAGAGAAAGGAACAAGCGAAAATATATGAGTGGTAGGAAGCAGAAGGACGAGTGAAGAAGATAACCTTTTAAAGAAAATGAAAAGAAAAGAAATGAAAGAATATTCAGGAGAGGAATCAAGAGAGACATGGAGATAAAAAGAATAATATTGTAACATGAGTGAAAAGTAAAAAGAGGGAAAGGAGAAATCAGGAAAGATATAATGAAATGAATAGAGACATGAAGAATGATGGAAGTGAAATTAAAGGAAAAACAGAATGTAAACGAACTGCAGTACTAGGCGTTGCCAAGGGGAAATAACTTGAAATATAACTAAACAGGTAATATATGTTGATATTTTATCAAGATTTTATTAAGTTGGAGGAAAAATTAACTTTAAATTTTGTCTCTTCCAAGGGAAAAAAACTTCCCTCTCGATTAGACCCCTCCCCCCAAAATCTGTCAATTTGAACCCTAAGAGGATAAAAGGAAACATACTCCTCGATTTTGACCCCCAGAAGAAAATATGACGCCCCTGATTTTTTACCCCCAAAGGAGAAAAAATACTCAACTCCACCTCGATTTTGCACTCCAAAAGGAGAAAGAATCACCCTCCAATTCTAACCCCTAAAAGGGAACAAGTTTCCCTCACTTTTGATCATCAAATGCTCTCTGTCTGTCAGTCTGTCTGTCTGTCTGTCTGTCTGTCTGTCTCTCTCTCTCTCTCTCTCTCTCTCTCTCTCTCTCTCTCTCTCTCTCTCTCTCTCTCTCTGTCGGAATTTTCAAAAAGTAGCCAAAGTTTGATCCCGGTGTTTAGTTCACCTTCATGCAAAAAACAGATCCATGAAACTTGTCGTTTAGTCGTAATCCTTAATAGACACACACATAATAAAAGATATCATAAATAAACAACAATAATTGCAAGAGTAAAATTGAGAGCAAAGCAAAAAAGAAGTGATATCGAAAGTGAAGTGAATGAAAGTGCGAATGAAAAATGCTGTACTTTGCATCGCAATAATTGCAAATATAAGGAAGGAAATACAAAAACTTTGAGCCTAAAACATGAGCTGAACGTCCTATATGGATAAAAATCAATAGTTTATCAAAAACGATTGACTGGTGATTAATTCGAAATTATTAAAATCTTTGAAATAATGAAAACTCAAAACATATGTCTCTAGATAAATTTCAGAGAATATGTATTTTTCATGAGTTACTATTATTGATATTTGCCTATTCACACAAAATGTATGGAGTTGGTCGCTTGGAATAGAGTGAGAGCAAAACATTTTAGATGTCTGGCACTTTCCTCAGTATCCTTGCATATGTCAGCGCTGTTGTGGTGTAAACAGTTATCCTTCGAATATCCCATTTCTCGAATCGTCAAGGTTCCAAGTGCATAATTCATTATGGGCACAACCCTAACTCACATGTTCAACAGCTTTGTCAGTACGAAGATAAAGTTCTGTCATATTTTTTATGTCACCCTTTGGTTGGATTAAAAACCAGATCAAGTCCTTGTTTGGATGAGATATTTGGGCTGGATCTCAAAGTCCCAGAAAACATTCACTGATCGTTTCGTGCTCATACAATTTGTTGATATGTTCAAAACAAAGTCTTTTGAACAATTCCAAATGCATCATTGTTCCTACTCAATTACACTCGCTTTTGTATTTCATTTGAGCCAGCTTGCTGTGTTTTTTATGATTTTCTCATCTGTTTCTTCCCGAAGGCATTTGATGTTTTTTTCTGTGTTTTTCTTTTATCGCTTGATATATGTTTTAATGAATTTGTTTCGAGCTGGCAAGATAGGAGATTCCATTTCTCTTTTTTAATGTTTCTATGTCGTCTGAGACAGTTTTTATTTGTCTTTTACCCGCAGAGTTTCTTTTTCTTCACCCATGTTTCTCTTCTCTTGCTGTTCCTTTGTCTGTCCTTTTATGAATTGATTAATCTTTAAAAGTGATTTTCATTCTCCGTTCTGTGGTGTGCATTTTACAAACACATTATATTCGAGTGAACATAGTTTTAAACACTGATGAATTCTCTTTTTTGTCTGATACTATGGTTTCTGAAACCTAGAACCTCTTGAATCGTAGTTGATTTCCTTGTTCGCCAATCCATCGATTCAAGTTCCTCTCTTGTCCAGCCTAGTGACTATCTCAAGTACCCCACTATTGATACTGCGTAGGTATTTGTCCCTTTTTACCGTTCAGCATTGTTTCTAAGATCTCTTTCATTCTTCTTTCGTTTTATCCCGTTCCATGGCATCACATTTGAGTACTTCCAATGCATCTTTAGAGGTTATCTGTATCTATTGATTCAACTGATTTCACATCTGGTAATATAGTATCACTGTTTTTATACGTTACTAACTCAGTACAATTTTCATACTGAACTACGTTTCTATGACTTTGCTAAAATTTTAGTTTTAATTATTTTATGCTATATACCAGAGTTTTTCAAACTGGGTTCTATCTCATATATTTTGAGTTAACAGTTTTACATAGAGAATTACGTGGTATTCTTACAAAAGATCAAGATGTCTTTGCTGTACTTGACTCCAGGAGTAAGTTTTCATTGAGGAAGCCAATGCTTCAATGTGCTAAAAGTTTGGGAAGCCATGTGCATTAGGTAATTGATGTTTTACGATTCCTCAACAATATTTTTAGTCTTATGACAATCAGCAGTGGAGACAATGAGTCCTCTGAAAGATTCTTACTTCTTTTAGAGATTCTTTTTCGACGGTCAAGTCCACTCATCCATAGTGTCACTTACGGATTTAGTTTTTGTCAGGTAATCCTAATCCTTTTGAAGCATTCCAAAGACCCAGGTTTATGGGATCTTATCATTGCCTTCCTATTGTTATTCTATCCCATTGAAATTTATTTTTGCTTTGCTTTTTTTAGAAGGGGGCTAATTGTTTATTTAACTTTCAAAATCATATGAATGATACATAGTCAGTCATTTGGCACTTGTATTCCCTGTTTGCAACTTTGATTTTCTTCAGGCAGAAGTCACATGTTCTCAATAGAGTGACAGGCTTCCTTTGCTATTTGTTTCATTAATGGTAGGCATGTGTTCAGTCTGTAATCACTTGCCATGGCCTCTTTCTCAGCGTTGTTTTTCATTCTGCTTCTGATCATCCAAGGACTTGTCTCTCCTCTAGGCAGTTTTGAAGTTGACGGGTAAATCTATCATGCAGAGTTATAAACTCCTTTAACAAAAGTCTATTAATTCAGTCTGGTACTAATGCTTTCCAAGTAGTTATTCTGCACAGAGTATTTCGATGGTAGATGGACTAATTTTGATGTTGTAATCTTAACCTCTGTGTTCTTTTATTTTAACCAACTTCTTTGTTGCTTTTTCGTTCCGTTTCCGGCACCCCCACATTTCATTCCTAAATGCTTTGTCTTTGTTTTATTCTGACTTTTAATCAGTCTTATTTCTCTGTTTAACTGCTTGTAATAGTTATCCTCATTATTTTGAAACGTATAGTTACTTCTGTGTTGTCCAGTTCCTGCATCGTTTCATTTTCTCACTTATAGCTGGTAATTCTTTTCATTTTATTTGATATTTTCGCACAGCACTTCATATTGATCAACTTGTTTTTATTGTACGATCTCTTTTTACATTTGAAATAGATATTTCTAGTCTCATAGTTTATTATTCCTGATGGTTTGGGGGTTTTCTGTGGTTTATGAATTTCTTTTGCTGTTCTCCGGCTATCATAAATCAAGTCATACAGCTGTGCTATATTATTAGTTTCAATGTATTATATTGCTGAAACTTTCTGTTTCGGATTCCACCTTTCTGTAGTCAATGCTTTCAAAAGACGATCTTTTTTTTTCCTCTCCAGTATCTATTTTTTAGATTGTTTATTTGTTCTTTCTCCACTTCTGTCAGAGCAACGGTTTTTGCATCTTGTAATGGTCTTGAATTCAAATCTGATTATTCATCCTTTTTGTTTCTTTCGTCCCTTATGCTGACTTGCTTATTTTTCTGTTAGGAAATCGCTATATTTAAATCTTCTTTATTTATTCTCCACAACTGGAAGTCTGAGGCCCAGTTCCCTTTTAAAATTTGTTTCTTCAAAAGGTCTCTAGGTAGATATTTCGAATGGTGCCCCACTTTCCAAATATCTAGCATTAGTTTTCCATTACCACTAACAGTCTACAGTTAAGTAGCGGATCCATTTCCATTTTTTATTATTATTATCATTATCATATATATATATATATATATATATATATATATATATATATATATATATATATATATATATATATATATACATGTGTGTGTGTCTCTCTGTGTGTGTCTCTGTGTGTGTCTGTGTGTCTGTGTGTGTGTGACTAGTGATGGTATAACAGAACTGTATTAATTTGTATTCCCATCTATCGAAGCTCATTTTACGGAAAAGGAATACGTGACGGAATAACAAACTTGTTGAAAAAATAATTATATTGTATTAAATCTTAGTCCCATTTATAAGAAGAATGATTGGATAAAAAATTGACAGGAAATTATTTTCATTCAGCGTTTAGAACCATTGAATTTGTTTTTGAAAAAGATGAAGTGTAAAGAATAAAACTGGCCAGTATTCGTTTAATCGAACTTAACAAAATCGTTATAAAAACATTTTTCTTGGCAAAATGGACTGCTTTGAATGAAAAGTTTCTTGCAGACTTTTTCGTTTTTGAAAAAAGTAACTCTTTCAGGGCAAAATGTGTGAATCAGCTACAATTTTGTGCTGGTTTTGGTTTTTTGTCCATCTTTGCAACACCCGATGTTCAATTTCCCATGAAAAAATAATTCCAAAAATTCCCATAAAAAGGTTGATCTTTTTGGAAAACGAAAAAAGTATTCAAAAAACGAATGACCGATTAAGTTTGAGTCTTTCATTCTGCATAGTCTTGTCTCTTAAAGAAATTGACTACATATCGGCATCGTGTGTTTTCTAACGCAAAACGGAGATGCATTTCACGCTGCAATCAATTAAGACACTGTCGAGTATTTGGAGAGATTATTCCGTTCATCTTGAAGAGAGAAGTAAAATAGAAATATGATTTTTTTTCATAAACAGATCTCGTTCATAGTATGAAACTAGTCTTTCCTTTCACAGACCATTTGCAGTGCTATCATAATGTTCTAGCGACGTTTATGATACACAACGAGCTTTCTTCGCACAGATTGTGTCAGCACTTGTGCACAGTGCGGTTGCAGAACATCAGAAAACCCAATTATCCTAAATGTACGAAGTAAGTGGCCACTCCACAACAAAGGATTCGCAACAGCCCATTATGCCACATGGCCGAAATAGGTGCCATGACTAAGATTCAGACCACGTGTCTGATTGATCTAATCTGGAAGTGCAACATTTTTAGAAAAGAAACATAAAATGAAAAAGATGACTTATTTATAATATTTGCGCATAAAAACTACAAGAAATGCACCAAATGAGAAAATGATTGAAAAATAGTAGCAACAAAATTGTGACTTTTTTCCTAAAATGTAACTTGTAGCAAACAGACCAAAAAAAGAGAAGATTTTTCATTGTTTTTTTTTTTTCTGTAGCAAAGATTATCCTTTTGAAGGGTTGGAAATTTTTTTTTTTTTCAGTAGACATGAATTACATTAACTATATGAAGTTTTCTGTTAAACTCGGATTTTTCTTTGCAAGTATGCAATGAGTATTGTTTTTAAAGTGAACTGCTCGCGTATTTGTTATGTGACTGTCCATGTATTCAAGCGGTTTTATTGTATAATATAATGTATGTAGTATTTCCCCTCACAGTTCTGCTGGGTGAATTTTAGAAAGATTCGTTCGTATTGATTGAACGATCCTGAGCTAACTTTACAGGTGCATCTAGGACTCTTAGTAGCTAGAGAAAAATATTTCACTCAAATTTACTACATCGAAATTCTCTTCAAATATTTTCTTTGAAAGAGGGAAGTGGTGTTAAGCAATGAGGTTGTCTTTTGAGCGTACTAAAATCACAAGTTGACCAACATAACAGTTTGTTTTCCTACACATAGGTGTATATGTATGTGTATGGATACGTGTGTATATTCGTGTAAACAGTGAATGTATATGGGCCTCAGCATATTGTATGCAGGAGTGCGGGTGAGATAACACGCAGAAACATTATTTTCAGGCGGTTATCAGAAAGAATAGTAGTCCAGCAAGGCTTCAGCTAGCTTGGACTAGGACCTCTGTGTTTTGCACACTGGTTATTCTTTATGTCTTTCGAAATTTGGAGGCATATGGAATTATTCAAAATACAACGGACAGATTTAGATAAGCTTTTGTCACATGACATAGTGGGCCAATAAAAATCAAGAATTTGGCTGACCGGTTTGAAAGAATTAAGAAGAATCAACAGTTCGAAATTGAAGCCTGTCTTTTATGGGCTGTCAGCCAAATGTGTTTGTGCTGCAGTTGAACGACTCGTTACTAAATGAAGGAGAGAGAGCGAAAGAGAGACCGAGAGACTTGGTCTGCTGAGAAAAAGGAAGGTCAGAGTCTACGTAAATAGTTTCCAGGAAGCCGCCCAATGTTTTTGGATTGAAGTTTTGAATCCACCTCTCCATTTAGGAGAATACGTAGACGCAAAATAAATAGAATTCTTCATTCATCAAAACGATGACTTCTATTGAATTTACAAGAGAATATGCATGTGAGCTGACACTCTCTCGACAACTTTTCAAGTAGAGAATTGTGCAGCGAAGATCAAACACTAAAGGCATGCGATATTTACTTCTTCATCTTTTTTTTCTTCTTTTCTCATCTCGTTTTGTACGGACTTTAATTTCATTTCCAACTCAATCATTATCAGAAGTCATGTTACTCCTTGTGTATTTTAGAAAGATTCTCTCTGCGACCTGTTCAAGTCAAAATCGAGCCTACACGATGTGCATATTAGGTACGAGGTAAGCCGAACAAACTGACACGTTGTTTTAAGAGCTTAAGACGATAAGGGATAATTGAAGTTAGGTTGTCTGTTTCAAAAGTGTTTTAAACAATTGTTATTTGCTCACATAGTGTGGCACAAAATAATAGCCATGCGTCACCTACGAGAAATGGACCAATTACACCAGTGAAATCATTTTGCTTGCTAATCACGGCGTTACCATAGGCACCCCATTTACCGCTTTTTTGTCATTTTGTATTCTGAAATATCATTGTATAAATAGAGATATAAATAAGTTTTTTACAAACTAAGACCAGGCTGGATCACGTATTGTTCTTTGAACAGTTGAGGAAATGCATCTCATCGAAAGTCTAATTACAGCTTCAGATTTTGAGACTCTTAAAGTAGATGTAAAAGATTTTGATGGCTATGGCATAGACAACATTCTTTTGCATTCAAGATGCATTCTTCACACCTTACTATTCAGATGGATTCTTCACACCTAACTATTCAAATGCATTCTTCACACTTTACTTTTCAGATGTATTCTTCACAACTTACTTCCGGTTCGTTGGAAAGCATTAAATACAAAGATGTGACGTGGAATAATTGCATCCATTAGAGCTTGAAGAGACGTTCAAGAGGATCAAGGAACCACATTATTGTCAAAAGATCTGCACCAATTTCAAGTGTATGGTGGGCTTTATAGTATATCATGTATATATTATTGTGATTTTATTAATCATTATTATCAATCTTTTTGCGTTTGTCCATGTACATAGACTCAGTATTCGTCACAACTCTGTATCATGGGCGTCGCAGAGCTAATAGCTCCTGAATTGGTCGAGTTTGTCTCTCCCTCTTATATTCTGCCGGCCTCAGTTACGCATGTGATCTCATGTTTTGAATCAATCGGTTGTCTGCTATTCTTGCAACATGACCAGCCCATTGCCATTCAAGTTTTTCAAATGGATTCTATGACGTCTTGGACTCCTGTTCTTTTCCTGATATACTGTGCTGTCTTGTAATCCCTCCATGAAAGACTGAGTATGATTATTTCATGTGCACGTTGCATGCTTCTCAGTTTGCAGGTTTGTCTCTTGGTTAGGTTCCATGTTTCAGCTCCCCAAGTGACTACCGGGAGGATACAGTGGTTGTTTACTCTTCTTTTTAGGATTGATAGGATTTTCTTGTTTGGGCGAGGTCAGATGAG
The DNA here is from genome assembly GCA_963457665.1 of Thysanoteuthis rhombus. Classification (NCBI taxonomy): domain Eukaryota; kingdom Metazoa; phylum Mollusca; class Cephalopoda; order Oegopsida; family Thysanoteuthidae; genus Thysanoteuthis; species Thysanoteuthis major. The sequence goes on from OY735198.1 coordinate 30,562,172, forward strand.
GGAAGAAGAAAACATTGAACTGGACTCTCTCTACCTATCAATCTCCCCCCTCTCCCCCCCTCTCTCTCTCTCTCTCTCTCTCATTGTTTTTCTATAATCCTCACGTCTGATTTGCTTTATGCAAATTCTACTTTGAACGTTTATAAACAATATTCTTGTAAAAGATCATGCATATATGGCTTCTTTCGAAAAGTTCTTTTGGTATGGACGTTTGTTATAGATATGAATTATCGTTTCTATCTGCCGTTTAGCGCCGTGTTCAGTTTTGACACATCATAACTTTAGATGAGATTAGGAACTTTTGTTTGCTTTTGATTGCATTGTGACAGATATCATATCAGGTTATATTTTTAGATGCATTGTGGAAATTGACATATCTTTGTTAATCATTAAAGAAGAAAAAAGCAACATTCACAACTCCTTTTTTAGTGGAAAATGCAACTCAATTACAGCTTAGGATAGATCAAATGTGTTAACGGTGGAGGTTGATAGTGATCAAATGGCGACATTGCTTGAGAATATCTACATCTAGTATTGAAAATAGTTTTCACAATTTTCGTTATGATGTGTAACTTACGCGAAAAAGGCATACTGGATCATAATCAAATTTCCCGTATTTTCAAATTAATTTTACAGGCGATGAAAAGTGAATACAACGTGGAACGTTAGAGTTCGAGTCTCAAGTAAAATTAATCACTGATAACCGTGCAGCAGTCTAGACTCCATCGAAAGAAAGCGATGCTGAATATACGATGGGTAGGATGAGTGTCCACAATTATGAGCTTCTTCCCAAGAATCAAATGATTGATCAGAACAGATACTGCACCCAAACAGACTAACTGAAGACAACAATCAACGAAAAGTGCCTAACATTAACGGAGGGTGTGGTATTCTGTCCGGATAGAATTAGACTGCATGTTTATTTAGGCAATATCACGTAGTTAGTTACCATAGAACCAAGGTAAAGTTAGTGCAACTGCATAAGTTTGATTGGACGTATCGATCCTTTGAAGCTAGATTTTCAAAAAATGATTACGTCGACATAACAAACGCTTTAATTAAAAAATTGCTTTGAAAATAGGTATGGCGACGATCGAGATTGACTTCAATCAATTTGGGCTCATCGAACGTGTGACTCTCCAAAGCCCATACGTTTCCTTAAAAAAGTAGGCAAGCAATTCGCCAAAAAGCGTAACGGTTTGAATTTGTCACCATACTCTGAACAGGGCCCTCATCTGTTATGCAGTGACGGATCAAAATTTAACATCCTCGAGCCCTATGAAAAAGACAAAGTGTACTACACGCACTGCATCAAACGCGAATGAGGAAATGTCATTATATTGGGTAGTATGTTTGGAACATGGGTGTCTGTCCATTTTATTAAATTGGGAGAGTAATGGATTTTAAGTCTTACCTAGAAATATTAAATAATGTTATACTATCATACGCCCCAAATCACCTCTAGTTTCTTTATTTGTGCGTACCAGTGGTGTTTCTGAACTACGTACCAGTTTATGATAATGTTTAAATTATTCATGATGAAATATATATCAATTATAAGAGTAAAATTTGCTTTAAAGACAAAGTAAACCAATTAACTTGTGATCCAAGATTTAGTGATGCACTATATGCAGTCTGAATGCTTTAACACTCTTTTGTCGAAATGCCCTTTGAATCATGCATTTACGATGGAACAAATTCACAAAAAACACTATGATGTATACGACTATTCACACGCATTTACAAGTACAATTAAGGCTTTATGAGGCATCTCAAACTTGTAGTCAAATTTGCTTGCGTCCGCCCCAAACCTCGAAAAAAACTTGTATTTATTTTATCTCGTCTCCATTAAAACGCCCTAATTACGCACTAATTTTAGTTAACTGATTAGATTACTCTGGTCCAGTGACGAAGGCAAACAGCCAAAAAACGTGTAAACACGAAAATTGCAAGAGATGTATACACATATACCGAACCAATAAGCATATCTAATTACAGAAATACCTTTCTCTATTGGATAGCGTCCGTTATGGGTACATATTAATCAAATTATAAACTCGTCCACTCATAAAAACAAAACAAGGATATGCATACGCCCCCCTGCCCCCTCTCTCTCTCTCTCTCTCTCTCTCCCACTCTCTCTCTCTATTAGTTATATGCCCTACCAAGGATTAATATTTGCGGAATCATTTAATCATCAGGCGCCCATGGCTGAAATGGTTGACAACGTCCCTAAAACATAAAGAGGGGTGTGATGTGAGTTTAAATGTCGTACGAAGAACTCTTTATATTCGTGCTATTTACTTTAGCAGTCGAAAAGTGTTTCAACTCAAATTGTGATGACGTAAAGCAACAATAAGATGGAGAGAAATAGTTATAAAATAGTTGTAATATATTTCCAAAGGTATTTTCTCGACAGATCAAATGAACTGACTGATACTGTGTCATCAGTCATAAATGATGGAATGGCATCGCTAGTATTCGTTTATACATCCCTTTGTGAATATTCTCTTCCCTTTATCTTCTTTTCTCAATCCAATGATATTTTCTTAGTGATAATATACATTTTCTTTCAAAATACTGCGTGTAAGTTCACTTTTGTGTATGTTATCCCTGATTGCAGAACTTTCGTCGCTGCTGTGGCAAACATACCTTCTTTGTGAATTATGTTTGATGATAACACACTATTGAATGTGATTTTCAGATCAGGACGACAAAATGAAGCCAATCTACTTTCTAATGTAAACATCTTAACTTCATTTTGAATTGGTTCAAACATTCCAAACGTCGACCAATTAAAAATTTTCCAATAATTTATTGTTTTTAACATCTTGTTGAACCAAGACAAGAGCGTAAAATTTGTTATCATGTGTGTATGTTTTCCACGCATGTGTATATTTAAATATGTTTGTATATAGGTAAAAAAAAAAAAGGTAATTTTCTATGGGCATTTACGTTTTTTGCATGGAACTGAGTGCATGTAGAATATCATAAGAGATCACTCTTCTGCATTTATCTACTCATGAGGAAGTGATGATGACTTGGTTCTACAAGCATGTGTATGTATATATATATATATATATATATATATATATATATATATATATATATATATATATATATATATATATATATATATATATATATATATATATATATATATATATATATATAGTGGAGGTAAATTATCTAGTATAATCATATATACTATTTGAAAACCTTCCCTACGGTCAGGATTTCCAGCTAGTTCTTGACCAAGGCTTAAATGTGGCCTATAGTCCTAATGAGAGATAAGAACTGTTCTTCAGGTTTACTTTGATTCTATAACACTGACTACAAAGCACCAGGTTATCAACTTATAAAGTCATATACACATAAATGGAATAAGAATTTTAGTATTGTTTAGATGTATAGATACGTGGAAATCAGATCATTATTATCGGGGATAGCGTGGACGCAGACCCACACATTTTCTGATAAACTGATAAGCAAAAAAGACAGCGTTGGCTGTTTCTGTTCTTGAGTTTATCTCGAATGGAATTAGGCGAATCGAACTAATGCCCGTCAAAAATATCAATAAATTTAGAGCCGATTGGTCACAGAATAAATTACTAATATTGCACAAGCTATAGATTGTACATTGAACTCACCAATAAAAGCTTATTTGGGGGCTAGGGTTTTCAAAAATCATCTTGCTGAAGACCTGCTCCTATTAGTGACCACAAAGATATGGTGGTCATAGCTATGGTCCTTCTTGAGTTTTCTTACACAGACAGTCATAAATTTGGTGTATCATAGTAAGAGAATGAAACTTGAAATAAAGATATATAAACTACACAGTGATCGGCCATATTTCAAAATAAACATACTATTACAAAAAAAGACTCACATTTCCTCTGGGTTAAAACTCTGATATCTTTGATATCTTATAATGGCTTGTTTGAATATCTATAAGCAATACATTCGAGGTACTGTGAGTTCACTTAATCAACCTCCTTCATCGATTTTGAACAAGATTTTAGAAGGATAAAAAAACAAGCTCGCTTCCTGTTTATTCAATAATTTGATTCTATCAAAAAGACCAGAATTTCTAGAGATTTAGCAAAACCACAAAACATGACTAAATATATACCTAGTCATGTTAATTACAAAAAGTTCGCTTCTTCTTGCAGAATGGTCCTGTTTCCACCTCTCAAAACCAAACCATTAAAAGGAAAATGTCTGTTGGTTCAAATACTTATAACAACTACTGTATATGTATCGCAGCATATTCAGTCATCGTTGCCCCATAGATAGTCAGCCCGAACAACCAGCCAAGTTGACTACGGATTCTTCTCTCTTTCCTTGTCTGTGTCTACGTGTTAATCTTCGAGCGCCCCAAGTCACATTTGAAAGGCACAGCCTTGAAAATTAGCATGAGTGCACTACAAGGCACAATCTAAGACTGTTTTTGGTTTTTCAAAGAATTACTTTTGGGTGTCTCTCCAGTCATTTTGGACCATCATTGCCTAAATCTTGAGCTAGTATTTTTTAAATAAGTTTACATAGATTTATTTTTCAAATAATCTTTTTAGATAATAAGTTCTGATACACATACGTGGTACGATGATTTATTCATGCAAGATACGGATATTTTTACATATTTTCAAGTATGCAAATCTACCGGTGTGTGTGTGTGTGTGTGTGTGTGTGTGTGTGTGTGTCACTGTTTTTTTCGAATTTTGATGAGCAAAGAATGATTCTTCATGTTTTTCAAGAAATTAAAGGAAACCAAATACAAAAATGAAAACACAAACAAACCTATAAAAAGAGAGCATTCCACAAAGCGACTTTAAAACATAAGAAGGTTTTAAAGTTTTTTTTTTTTTTAATCTAAAAAAAAGACGATAAATGAATGATGTTGAAAAATTAAAATTGAAGTGTCATTCGTGTGTATATAGAGTGCCTTCTCGGGCATATCGACAAAGAGAAGGATCGAAAGACAGTCAGTACTATCTGGTGGATGACAACAATGTTAATGTTAGTCATGGTAGTAGTTGATGGGAAAGCAGTTGACATAAGATTTGCATTTTTTAAATAGTTGAAGAGTTAAGAGAAGAAGGAAGAAGGAAATGCAAAAATAGGGAATAAACAAAGAATAATTATCTCCACTTTCCAGTCTTGTTTGCATCTGACAAGTAAAGAAGGGGCTGAGCGCCAATAGAGGACATATGGCGACTCATGAAATCATATTGTGATCTTTATCGCGTTTTTTGTGCGTAAAAGATAAGCACTGGGATGGAATGAATGGCGAATACAGAAGAATAGAAGAGTGTAATAAGGAGGAGAAGAATAGGAACAGACGAGACAAGGAGTATAGAGGGGGAGAAAGAGGGAGAAGTGAAAGGTAGGAGTTGATTTGTGGCTGAGAGTATTGGGAAAATCTTGGATCTAAGGTTAAGATGGAAATGGATAGAAAAGAAGAAATGTATGAATGAAGGTGAGGCAGCAAAAATGAAAGCTTTCATGAAAAAAAAGAGAATGGGAATAGTCTTTGTCGTCGTCTCTTTTTTCACCTTTTTCTCCTTCATCATTTGATTTTTTCTGATACGACGTTCATGTTTACGTGAATAATTAAGATGAAAATAAAACCAATCGAAATCTATAAAAATGATAGGATAGTAAATAGGTAACAATGGAGCAAAGGCAAGAGTGAATAACGAAATGGAAAACATCAATATTTTAGACAAGAATTCTAAAGAATCGAGAATGGATTGGAGACAGTGAACTTATGAGGAACGAATAACTGTGAAGGATGTCAATTATTGTTATTACTAACTTAAAATCCTTGATACGGTCAAGATTTCCAGGGTTTTTCAGTCCATACCTAAATGAAAACGTTGGTGCTAATGAGAGACCAAAACTGTTTTTATAGGTTTATCTTGATTCTGTATCTGATTCTGTTGCTGGCTGAATTGCACAATTTTACGCTAGCTACCATCAAGTTATATACACATGAATGAAATAAACTTTCAGTGTTATTTGGATATATACTTGGGAACCCAGTTCATTATTGTGCATAGATGTAGACACCCTTATTATTTTTTTCTCATTTCAAAGACCAATACACAGAAGATGACCCAGTGTCCCAGAGGAAAACATAAAATTTATGGCCATAGCTGTTTTTGAGTTTTGCTAAAACATTCGAACAGACATTTGGTGAATTAGATTAACTGACAATTAAAAAATAATAAAATATAAAGCTGTTAATCAGGCAGTGATTAGTTTAGTAAAGTAAGTTAATGCCTACACGCTGGCTACGGTTTCAGGTGTTTTTGCACGAGCTTCGCACATCAGAAGTATTTCTGTCTAGAATAGTTTTTCGAAGTTTGCGATATGTGAAGTAGATTTATCGAGGTGATAAACCTCCAGGTGGTGTCATTCATTCGCCATACCATTTTACCATACCTGGGGTTGAGCGTCTCAGTCTCAGTTGGGTTTGAAGTCGAGTGGTCGAGTCCATTTTCTGCGTTGCTAACCGGTCACCGGCGTTGACATTCGGTTAACAGTAAAGTGAATATGGATGCTACAGGACGGAATGTAAGAGATCAATTCAGCATAGATTGTTGTTGTAAATTGGAACCTGAACTAAGAACTTAACTGAGTGGAGAATATTTAAAAAAAAACTATGAATCAGCTCGGAGCCATGTTAATAAATACAGAAAATTACCCTGACTGTCTCTGAGTTTTGCTATTACGAACGGAAAGACATTTGCTGAATCATAGTATGATGTTACTGAATATTTCAGGCGAGCCTGAAAGTAGGTAGACTTAAAATGATGATCCAATTTAGTACAAACTTACATTTTGATTACGTGTTATTATGTAAGGATTATTATTGGAAACACCCGAAATCTGGTCAAGATTTCAAGCCATTGTGACCTTTGGTCCTTGTGAGAGATCAGAACAGTTTCGCGGTAACACTGTCTACATTGCACCATGTTTGCTACTTAGATGTCATTTAAACATTGTTATAACATGCATGGAAATCAGATCCCTATAGCTGACAGGAAGAGAGGGATCCATGACTTTCCTCAAAGGTGTTAATGCCAGTCTTTGAACTCGAGTCGGCAAGTCCATTTCCCTCGTTTCTAACCGATTGGCCATAGGTATGTCCTATTACGTATAGTGGATTATAGTAAGATAGTACACTTTTTTTGACTTTGCATTAACACTGTTGGACCCTATGTAAGGGACCAATTTAGCCTATATATTGTTATTGTGAATTAAACCCCCAACTAAAACGTAATTTGATGACAAAATTGATATAAAAATAATGAGTTAAAAATCTGTTCTGGGGTCACAGAATATTTAGTGGTCATAACTCATGCTATTTAGGTGAGAGGATGAAGCTTGAAAATATTATTTATAATAGGTAGCCATATATCAAAAGCTACAACCTTCACAAAAACTTGAAAAATTGTGTTATGTCAATCTTGTGAAGTGGGGAAAACTCTGCCTAAATTGAAAAAAAAACATCTATTTGTAAAGGTGTAAAATGTATAATGCAAACACATAATGGGATACCGTTAATTACTGAGATTGATACTCGTTATACGGACGGATTATTCAGCTAATGTATTTGATGAATAAGGTGATCCTTTTCTATCTATCTGTCCATAAAATGGACTCGACCTATTAGTTTTGGTTACCTGTCTTCGTGTCAGGATTATAAGTAATAGTCCCAACGATTGGACTTTCATTAGTAAAAAGAATGTCTGCTCTATGCCTCGTTAAGCTAACATAAGGACAGAAGAGGCATCAATTTGTTAGTTTCAGTTACGCCTTAAATAAAGAGTATTGATTATAAGGATACAGACTATATGCTCTATGTGTGGTTCCAATGTTATCATATGTGCTGCAAGATGTTTTGCTGAGCGCTGTAATTGGTATTAAATATCTATGTATATATTTAATCAACATCGTTCTGAGATTAGTTCATCTTTCTGTGGTTAGTGCATGTATTTTTTATAAAATGTAGAAAAATGAAATGCAGGTGTCTGAATTACTGAGATTAAACATGATTTATCAAATAGTCGACTACTACTAACTATTTTTTCATCTAGAATCAGTTACTCAAATGAATAAATCAAAAACTTTCGACAAAGAAATTATCATTTATTTTCCCTCAAAATACAAAACTAACATGAGGAAGGAGGTGACATTTACTTAGGTTAAGTCTTATGTATTATGTTATTATAACCATCATGTAAGGATTTTTCTTCCCAGATAGTTTTCATGCTGCCTAGTCCCCTAGTTTTTGCTTTACTCCTTGGTATTCTGCTTCCTATTTCACCTTAATTGTTTAGGTGTATATTTTGTTTGAAATTTTGCCTTTTTTCGTTATTTTAGTTAGTTATTATTTTAGTTATTGAGTGCAGCTTTTCAATTGATTTGTACGGGTTGACGAGTTTTGACATCCAGACATTTGTTAAATGTAGATATCTCACGAGCCTTATAGTTGCAGTCTTTTATGTGAGCTCTAGTTAGATCAGTCATCCACCCCCTTCTGTCCTCGGCAGGTACAGGCGATCTACATCTGCTTTTGGGTGATGCATGCTATACATGGTTAGAAACTTACTGATCTTTCTATCTATTCTGTGCACTTCCAATTTATATTAATAGAGTTTGTAACTATAGGTAGTGCATAGGTGTTAATAGCTTCAAACTTGTTTCGTACATTAAGCTCAGTTTTATTTACTCATCTCATCATCATCATCATCATCAATCTTTTAAAATCTGTCATTGGACATAAACCTTCCCCAGGATTTGCCACAGTTATCTATAATGGGCGTCGCAGAGCCCATTCGTAATATTTTCTTTCATTGGTGTATATGCGTTCCTTTGCCCTTCACTGAATCCAAGATATTTGTATACTCCTTCCTGATCCAGTTCACAAATTCGGTTCCTTATTTAGTTCATTAGCCATTGTCAGTACCAACTTCCCTCTTTGAAAGTTTGCCAAAGCACATTTGATTAAGCCAAATTCCATGGTGATAATGTTACTAAGTTTCTTTACTATTGCTAATAAGCCCTATATTTCATTATAATTTTCGGCGAACATTTTCAAATCACCCATGAAGAACATTGATTAATAGACATACTGAATATCTGATATCCATTATCTGTGTCACTTAGTTCATTGCAGAGAGGTCCTAATGCAATACAGAAAAATAGGGAAAGTCTCCTTGAGATATTCCACAGTTCATCTATAGGTTATCACAAATAATTTCATAATTCTGACGGTTGCCGATCAAGGGAGTATTCCCTTTTTTTTTCGAACTGACTTTCAGAAAGTTAAAAAGAGGGGGAATTTTCAGTAATTCTAGTGACTTTATGATCCTGTCATACAGAACACCACCGGAAGCTTTCTTGTAGTCTATCCATACAGTTTTTAGGTTCTCATCTTTAGAAGGGCAGTTTCCTAGTTACATCTCGTTGATCAATATCTGATCTTTGCTACCGTAAGAACCTCTTTTTAACCTTTTTTCCCTTCAGAATATTAGTTATCCAAGGAATTAATACGTTTTCTTCAGTTAAAATCCGTGTGAGTATTTTATACGTTGTGAATAAACGTGATTGGACGGTAATTTGGCGGGTTGACAGGTTCATCATTTTGGGGGAGTGAATAAGTAGTGCATCAGATTAGCCATTGTGGGTTTAGCTGTTGGTAACATAAGAGAGCAGATCCCGCTAATGGTTTTTTGCTTAGATGGAAAAACATTTAACTAGAAGTTAGGAATCTTATCTATTCCAGAAGATTTCTATTTTTGTGATTTTCTGACAGCTTCTTCTTCCTCAACGTTTATATCGTCATGTTCCTGTTCATCTACCTCGCTGTATTTATGTCCGGTGTTTTGAATCCATTCAGCGCCCTGTTATGATTCTTTTCATTTCCCCATACCTTATCCGAGAACTCCATCATTTCTTCACTTAATGGTGTTTTTTCTACAAGCTGTGCTGATTTCCAAATTTCCCAAGGGAATTTTTCTTCTTAGTTTTAAAAATGTTATTTTTTTTGTGAAATTCAGTTTTTTTCCGTGTCTCCGCTTTCTTTGTGAATTAAGATGGATGCGCTGTTTTGGGACCTTTCCTACATTTGGTATTTCAGTTTTCTTCTTTTCTTTTATATCATATCTACATTGTTTTTAATCTCCTGTTTTTCATTCAATATTTCACCTGAGATTGAGAGTTCTGTCCGTAGAACTTCAATCTCTACATTTTTTTGTTACCATAATAATGCTTTGTGTTCATTTCTTAGGTTAGTTTTTGTTTTTCGAAGTATTCGTATTGATATTATGATTAATGCAGCAGATTATATTACTTAGGATGGTTATATTCCAGTCAATATTCTTTACTATTATCATTTTGATAATGTTTTGTTGTTTGTTTTGTTATCACGTCTAATTTTGTTCCAACATTTCTCTTTCCTCCATCCTAGTGTTTTGTGTTCCTGCCGACATCAATGCTGCCATGGTCAAGCCAGTTTTAAGCCTTCAGAAACTTTCCCATTCGTACAGTTATAACTGTGTAAATTGTATTTGCACGTGGCACAGAAAATTGAAGAAAAGCTATTAGGATTCGAACAGCTCGTTGAAGTCACAACAGCAGCTTTCGGAAAGCAACAACGAACACAACATATAAAACGAAAGCTACACAAAGATTTGAAAAGGGGAGATGAGACAGAAGAAATGTTGAAATGGAACTTTTTTCTTCAACCAACTTCTTGCTCATACTCAGCTGTGCAAACACGTGTTCTACTTTAGGTTTCACTTCTATGGTCATTAGGATGGTCTTCACAATATCAATTATGGCAAGGTCTCAACGCCACGATCAACAAATGGCAAATAAAAATGAATTAAAAACATCTTATTTACAGACATTATAACAAAGCAAATCCGTTATTCATGTGAACGCTTGCGAACCAGATTATTCGATTTGGCACTCGATTTAGTGAGCATTTGGCTTCTAAATACAGTCATGGTACAAGAATTCATTACATGTAAATCTGTAATCTATGAATCGATAAAAGGCTCAGTTTTGGATTAATATTGATTCATCAGAAGACTACAGTTAGACTCATAGCAGCTATGTGTTTAATGCATATCATGGCATCAGATTGAATCGATAACAGCGTACTACTAATTCTTATAAGGAGTTCAAAAGTGAGAACAGTCGAATGATGATGTGCTTGCGATATAATTTGTACGGAAAATACCAAGAGATGGTTGCCTACCCGATCAACTTCTCAATGACATAGTTGCCTTTTTTATAATCAGAAATAATGACATTTCATGATTTGTACCACTGATAGCAAAAGAAAAGCCAAATATCAAGTTGGCCACATGAGAACAAAAAACATTTCCAAATCTATACATGATTTTCCCTCCTTTTCTGGATAATTAGACATTTATCTACAGAAGTTTGATGTAAGTAAACATTGTGAGTACACGACAAAGGTTCACATATCCACCATGACTACTTGTAATGTAAACAAATTTGTGTCACTGATACGTAATTTCGGTAGACGAATTCGCCAAATATTCCTATTTAAAAAGAAAAGCGTGTTGAAAGTCATCCTATACCTGAACAATTTCTATTATTATGAATCCAAAATGTCAAAAAAATTGCAACGACCATTTAACTAACACAAATCGGTATAAGGATAAGTTGATTGCTCCCTTCATATACGCATGCGCATATTTCGTGCAGCTGTGCTTATTGCTCCAGTCCAACTTAAAAAGGCATTTTGAATATATGTATTATGTATTCACAGATTTATTTAAACGTAGGCAAAATTTATTTTGTTTTGCTCATACAAGTTAACATTTAATGACGAGTGAATAGAATAGAGGCCCTCCTTCAATATTAGGTCACCAATATTCCACCAGATTTCAACGACTGGAAATATTAAACCAACAAAGTTAAGAATGTCCTACCGGTTTACCATGGAATAGTTACGCCGAATGTAAAGAAAACTACATCCACATTTTCAAGAACGGAGACTTCTATTTCCAGGCGGTCGGAAATTCGTCCTGAGTATTTACTTTAAATTCCTTTCTGCATTTCCTTTTTCTTTGTCCAACAATGTTTTCTTTATTATATTTAATGATTTTTTTGGTCTCTGTATTTCACTATTTCATTGGTTTTACTTTTTTACACTTTAGTTCGTCCGTGTACCTGTCGCTAGAGAACAAGTCAAGAACTAGGACGATTGGTTGGAAAGTGTCCCCTGTCTACAGCTTTACTTACTCGATTTAGATTTCTGCTTTTAACGAATTTTGATTTTCATTGTTTTTGTATTCCATTAAACATTTTTCATTCTTAGATTTCATTATTCAATCCGTTTTTTACTTCCTTATTTTCTTTTTTGTTCTCCATTTTTCTTGTCTTTCTTTGAGCTCGACATTCTAATATGCTTTAATTGTTACTTATTATTCATTTTTCCCATTCATTCCTATACTTTTTTTCTCAACTCTATTTTCCTACATTGAATCAATAACGAAATCCTCACTTCATTTCTTCCCATTTTCTCTTTCTATTTGTTTCTTCATTCTATCTCCTTCTCCAGTCTCTCACTTTTGTTCTCTCCAGTTTTCTTTTTCTTTACTTCCTGTTTTCCTTTTTCCCCCCCTTTTTTTTTATTGATGTGCCTTTTTTTCAAGGTGGCTTTCCCTTCTCTCTACTTCACGATATTTGCTTTGTTGATACTTGTACATTCTTTCTTATTTTTTTTTTCCTTTTTCATTTTTTTTTAATCTCGAACATTTTTCAAACTTTTTCTTCCTCTTCCCTTTCTCTGTTTTTCATTCCTCTTGCCTTTTTCCTGCGCTGCTTTAAGTTTCATATTCCTTTCATCTTTAGTTTTCTTTCTTTTTCTTTTTCATTTTTTAATTCTTTCTCTTTTTTCATTCTTTATTCTTTCCGTTTTCCCTCCATATTTGATCCTGTCTCTTTCATTATCCTTTTCTTACTTCTTTCTTAATTTATTTACTTCCCACCTCCTTTTCTCATCATTTCATCCTTCTTCCTCTTCCTACTTCCTTCCTCTCTTTCATGTGCATGTCAAATTTATCATCGCCCACAAGATTCAACGCCCAGCGATAAAGTCACTTTAAACGTCCTGCCTTCAAACGCAGCGATCGGCGAGCCCGAGTCGATCTGAATTGCAAATAGCTCACCGAACGGGTCTACGATTGTCCGATTTCTTCTTATCACTTGGTGGACATCTCCCTCTGTCATAATGTTATCCTGCCATCACACCTAGCACTCTGCTGGAGGTCGCCATGAAAGGCAAGTCCACAAAAGGATCGACCGAGGCGCAGAGATAACTTTGTAGACACGGAACAATTGACTGTGGGTCTGCCGTGACCTGATTGGCCCTGTTCAATCTACACACGAGCTTAGAAAGTGCGTGGCAATGAGGATCTATAAATTCCTCAGCGTTCTTTATGCATGTGTATTTTTTTAGTGTATGTGTGCATATGCATGCAAACAATTGTATGTGTACGGACTTTTAGGTCTGAATACCTCGCACACATATCAGTGTGAATACATCCATGTTTAGGTAACTCTGGTAAATGTGCATGAACACTTAGGTTATTTAAGTGTGTGCATGTATCTGTATGCGTGCCTCTGTCTGAATATATGTGCGTATCGTTATGTTGTCAGCAAAATGCATAAGTAGTGATATTTATACGGAGACTAAGAACCGCGTGTACAGCGGTAGGGTTGAATCTTATTCCATAAACCTTTTGACAGATATCTATAGAGTGCAAAAAGAGTGTCTTGAGTCAATATCTTTAATATTTTTCTCGTCGAAATACTGAAATCCTCACGCACACTGTTTAGAATCATGAATTGATCGGTGGGGAATAAGATAACTCATGATACAATAAGCAATGAGTTTCCAGACATTTCAGGAATTATCACTCAGAAGATATGAATGTAGGTGAGCACGAACAAGTTTATTGTTAAAATATTACTTGGGAAATACTACTTGGATATTTTGTTCGGAATTTTTGCAGCAACGTATATGATTATGTAGGTGTGTGAAACCAGTGGAGTGTGTGTCAATGAGTGAATATAAATATATATTCATATACACACACACACACATCTATATATATATATATATGTGTGTGTGTGTGTGTGTGTGTATAAAGACGTTATTTTACTCTTTTTGACCCGCTACCCCTTTTTCACACGGTGAAGATATGCTGATCGGCCTAGATAGTGTAAAAAGATGTACAATAAAGAAATGACCTTTCCAAGATGCTTCCCAAATCTTTGATATACCCATTATTACTTGTTCATTATTCATCCAATAAATGTTTTCCCAATGGCTTTTTTTATTCTATTTTGTTGTTTGTGATTGTTATGGGACCAAGGTGATTTTTATCATAGATGCAGCCGACCGATTTGGCAACTATTGATGACGCTATCTTCAAAATTGTTCTCTTTAGTGGTCAGAATATGGTACTGATTAAGGATATCTTGAAGCCACTAAAAATGAAATAGATCATTTTAAAATTCAAGACCCACGGAGGCCCTTTTTTTCCAGACTCACAACCGGAATAACCCTCATGTTAATACGAACTGAGAACGTTTTTCCCTCTAAGCTGTGCGCATGCATGCACGTGCGTTTCTCAAACAGCGCTCAAGTTATACTGACCATCAAAAATCAGACGGAACATTGACCGTAAAAAAAAAAAACTGCTTTCTCTTTCTTATGTTCCTGTATGTATCTTTTTTCTCCAAGAAGCAGTTATTTTTGGGGTAGGGCAGCGAACTGACCCAACGGTCTATCTCTAGGTTTTAGCTGAAATTTTTTCTGATATTCCAAACGTAAAGACCAAAATGCACTAGTTTTATCTATCCTATTGTTTCATTGGTCACTTTTTCGGTGACGATCAGTAAAGGCCAGGAATCCTTTATCACAAATATGATCTGGTAACTAGAATCATTGAATGCTTTGAATCGGAATAAAAAGACTGCGAAAAGGGTGGAGAGGAAGGGAGAGAAGCAGCATTGCTGAACAAATGGTGCATATCGTGAAATGGTCGGAAAACGTAGCCCACAAATTCCAATGCTACCTAACCTCATCCCGCTTACCTTCCCTATCAGGCCACAGCTTTGTGAGTTCCTAGACTTGTAGTCTTATTTTTACTGACAGACACTCCCAATGACTTAGTGCCTTGGAGAATTGCCCATGTTGCCGGTATATTAGGCCAAAGGAAAGTTTTGAGAACTTGGATTCCCCTGTGGGCTATTTAACTCCATGGTAAGAGTGACGCATAGCTCTAAGTCCTTGAAAATGAAAAAACAATATCACCTTTAGCATTCAAATGCAACAGAATTACATGTACATATAAGACTAAGTCTTATATGTTCATTCGTTGAGTCTCTTAAACACAGCAATATTCAAAGTATTGTCCATTTCGTAGACATTCACTTTGAGACAATAAAGTGCATGAAAATTAAAAGAAATGTTACTGTGCCAATCAGTTTAAAAGTTAGGGCATATAAATATCGGAAGCTCATACAAACAAATTATCATAAAAGAAGAAAAATCCGGAGAATTCCCTTAGCTCTATTCCTGAGATTGATAACACTTTTATTACATTTGATAATTTCGAAGAAAATACGTATGTGCGTTCAAATTTTGAAAAATACATACATATCGATCAGGTTTTAACTAACGCATCATGAAATCAGTTTACCATATCTATTGCTTTGAAAATGTTTTGTAAGTTTGGTCAGGTATGTTTTTGGTATCAACCCCTTAAAATTCGAATCTAAAATCAATTTTTCTTTTATTAATTCATTTGTGAAACTTATTTAAAAAGATGCTTGGTCTGTTTTTCAAGTCCCTTCCCGTCATAGCATAGAAATGTATTCAAGGGGTATGAATACTTTAAACCAAAATCGAAATTCATACATGAATCTTGCTTAGTATCCTAAGATTCTATCATAGATAGCACAGGCAAAAGAATCCAACCTTTTTGAAATGTGGCTTCCAAATTTAGTGCTCTAAGTCCAAAGCATCTAGACAATGCAGACGATATGAAAAAAAATAAAATTTTCTGGCAGACACGTCCTCACACATCATCCAAAGTCAAACTGAAATAGTACAGGGGTTGCCTTCATTCAAAAACATGTAAGAAGAGATAAAGCACAAACAGTATGGTGTCGAGGAACTGATGTTCTCAAATTCATGACCAACCAATTATGTGTTTCTTTTATCCTAACCTGTTCACATTGTACTTCATTTTTCTAACCAAGCAATAATTAGCGATCTTTAGCCGGCTTAAGTACATGAAGTCGTACCTTCGTTCTGTAATGGACAAGATGAGATAACTATGGTCAGTTTGGCACTCCATTGAAAAACTTTTGCGTATTGAGATGGATTATAATTAAGTAATCGATAACTTAACAAGAATAAATACGAGACGAACGAGACTATCGTAGTTACTTTATACATTTTTCATATTGCTTCGTTTTGGTTTCATTTTACGTTTAGAATGAAAAAATAATCAGATAACTCGTTTTTTATGCTTTGAATGCGCTATAAATTCATTAGCATACTGTAAAATAAGTACCTCCACGAATTTTCTACAAAAATTCTCAAATGCATTGCAATAATATAGATATCTTCACTTGAGTTTTAATTTTGTTTCAAATGCAAGAAAATAGAATTACGAGTTGTAAAGAAATTTCTTTTGCGCGCTTTATTTTGATAATACAAAAAATTAAGGTTTAACAAGTTATTGCATTCTCAATACATTTTAAAGAGATGTCTGCATCTAATTGGGAAAAAATGTAATAATTCAATTAAAAATCGTCTGAACATCAAATTTTATAAAACATTTCTGGATTATTAATACTAAGTTTCATGTTTTGATTTATCCAATAATGGCATAGATAATATTTTAATCAAATGAGTAATATATTGATTTAATTTATACTAATCATTTTTTTAAATTTGAATGAGCGAATTTTTTTTGTGATTTATTTACCAACATATTTTGACATAATGTTGGGAGGGTAATCCTGAAGTAAAGTTTCTCACATTCGCTCACTCGACGTTGAAAACGGTTACCAAATGAAAAGAATTCAACAATTTGATTTATTAGAATCAATAACAATATAATTTATTTCAGGAGTGGAGGTGCCAAAATTATACTTGCCCCCGAGTACTGAGAACCATTACTACGCCGTTGAACACTGGTTAATCAAATTCATTAAAGTATTTATAAAGTATAAATCCCATAACTTTTGAGAAAGCACTAGCCTGATGCAGATTGACCACAGTTGGACATCGAGTTCAATTTCGTTGGTGACCTACCAATCATAACATCTCTATTTTTAGCAACTGCGTGTAAGTAATTCTCTCGAGTAAACATTGTTCAAATTGTTAGCATAGTTTTATGTACAGTATCTCGAATTACAAATCTATATACTCGCGTGTGTATGCCATTATATATATATATATATATATATATATATATAGAGAGAGAGAGAGAGAGAGAGAGAGAGAGAGACAAACAGACAGACAGAAAGAAAGAGTGTGCATGTGTGTGTGTGTGTGTGTGTGTGTGTGTGTGTGTGTGTGTGTGTGTGTGTGTGTGTGTGTGTGTGTGTGTGTGTGTGTGTGTGGAAAGATTTACAGTTTAAACACTAAGTATATAGAGAATTTTTCAAATTTCATGTCCTTTCAGTCATTTATTTCCAAGTATCAGTTACTGCATTTAACGTAAGATTTTCAATGATATTGTAAGCCCCATTCAAATTCAGGCAAGATTAGCTTACTAATCATTGTTACGCAGCGTTCATAAGATCTGCTTTATTTTATGCGAACTTTTAATTGTTGTCTTGACTAAATAAACTTTTTATCAAATAAAAAACTATGTAACTATTATTTTTTGTAAAAAAAAAAAAAGCTTATAGATAGTTTATTTTGATTTGATTGATTTTTTTTAAGTAAATACGTAGTTTTATCCTTTTTTAAGAAATTGATTAGATAAGTAAATTTAATGTTAGATAAATTTTTTTCTATGCCGAAGAAATGCATTAAAAAAATAAGCCATAAGAACCCGGTTGGTAAAGCAGAAGAGAGTTGACCTTAAAATCTTCCGTAGCGAAAAACGTCAATGGTTTAAATCGTACTCCCGCTGGTTCTTTGAAAAATTTACTGAAATTGTTTACCGGGAAGAATATATGGTTTGAAAGGGCAGGTAGGAGATATTTTTATTTTAACCTATCAGAGGTAGAATTTAGTGTTACTGACAGCATGCCAATGAAATTAACGTATTTATAATCAGAGTTAGGATGTATTTTACTTATACTTCCTCTGCTAATTATTGTTTGTGTATATATATATATATATATATATATATATATATATATATATATATATATTTACAATACAAATCGGGAATATGATATAAAATGATACAATATCTGATGTGTAATGGGTTTATTTCATAAAGTGCTTGATATGTTCAACATTAAACATTAGGTTGAGTTGGAGTGAAGCTTAAAATATGATGAAGTAAGGAATTCTGTACACAATCACGTTAATGTTTCTACCCTGTTTGGGTTTCTCCGGGTGAAAGGTTCGGTTTATTTTTGTAGGCCATTTGAGATCTTTGTGACATATCCGCGTATATAATGCAACGCGCTAAGAATCGAATCAAAAGATTCTGGTATATATCCTTAATGTTCGGCTGTGGTAAATAAAATTTTTAAAAAGTAGTCCAGGCAAACTAAAATGAAATTGGAAAAAAACTGAATTTTTTTTTCTCTGCAATGATTTATACAGTGTCAAGAGCACCAAAGTAAAAGTCCAAAGAGATTATTGTAAAAAATCCAAGATTGTGGCCATACTTGAGTTGCACTGAGTCTGGAAACCCAGTGTTAGCACAGATGACTTCATATATCAACGGAAAGAATATTTCAGCTTTCCAACAGTGTATCTTGTCAACTGGTATATGTTGTGTGAAGGAAGTTACAGACAGAAACGTGAAGGTATGTAGGTATTCAAACACACGCCGATGAAATTATCTTTCCAATATATATATATATAAATATATATATATATGTGTGTGTGTGTGTGTGTATATATATATATATATATATATATATATGTATATATATATATATATATATATATGTATATATATATATATATATATAACAATGTTTGTAAAGATGACATAATACAACACTGGAAAGATAATTTCATTTGCTTTCAAACGGTGTATTGCGTCAGTTTGTTCCTGTTGAAAATCCAAGATGACGGCTATTTTCCAGATGGTTGCCATCTTGAATTTTCCAACTGAGAGTTCTCAGGACTTTTCCAATGCTATTCTGGATATTTCACAGAAATACATAGCAATGAAAAATATATTTCAATTTTTTCCAATTTTCGCCCCAAATTGGGTTAGATTGCTTTTACTACGGAAAAAACGGATAGTGCAGGTAGAGATAATGTCCTCTATATAACAATGGATTTCTAACAAAACAATTTGCCATATCCAATACAATAACAAGCGAAAAAATAAGTAAAGAAAAAAAGGGAAGAATAGAATAGTAAACTACAATATACAATCCATATATATGCTTGGTTGTTTTTGTTGGTGGATGGGTGGGTGGGATGTTGGCTTTGGGTTTTTATCATTGTACTTATATACTTATGTGCAGGTATGTATTTACACTTTAACAAATATAAAATAAAGAGAGATTATTTACTTTGAGATTTTTTCCAATTTCAAAAACAGGTTTCAGCCCAAAAGTCTATTTATGCACCTTTTCATCTGATCTGGAACTCTATTAGTTTCTACACTTGGTATTGGACCCCAGTTAAAGAGCTGAGCTATCACGAAGAATTTAGCAGTAAACGAATTGCTCAAAACCTCAGAAAGATGGTATGGGACAATCCTCGAAAAAATAGGATCTTCCACCTGAACTGACGGAGCAAATTTAATATTACATACCCTTTAGGCATTACAGTGTGCCATTCAGAAGATAGAATCCTAAATCTAAACATTTCCCTAGTTGGTAATTGGAATTTCCCTTTCAGAGTCGGCCCTAGGCATGACCCAACTAAGCGGCTGCTTAAGGCCCCGTGGCCACCGGAGTGCACCCAAGAGTCAATAGTGTTTGCTGCGCTGTGGCAGTGGGGGCCCCAAAATCCAATTCTGCTTAGGGCCCCTTGAAGATTTTGGCCGGACCTGTTGCCTTTAATTCAAAATTGAATTGCAGTAGCTACTGTGAGCTGTTCCAACAAACGAATCATAGCGCACAATTCCATGCTCCATCCACTATGATGCCGTCATCTATCTCATGAAGATATGTTTGTTTTCGTTTGCACTTACATGAAAAAACAATTTTATTGCTAAAGAAATCAGTGAGAGCAACAATACACCATTGTTTAGAAATAAGGTAAATACAATCGGTGGACTGAGTTCAAAACCCAACGGAGAACATGTTAACTTTTAATTTCATGATCATTTCAATATATTATACCATCAAAACTTTCGGAAATTTGTCAGTTTTGAGAAAGGAATTTTTAATGGTTTTACACAAGTAGATTCTATTTATTATTTAGCTATAATGCTCAACTAAACCCTTACTTTCCATCCGTCCTGGGAAACTGCAAATGTGAATTTCTCGTTCTTTCAGTTTTGGTGGTAATTTTTTTAAGAATCTAACCCTAGTCTGATGATAAAACATGTTTTCCTTATGGCAAAACCTTAACCCTAATCCCATCCAAAATATAACAAAACATGGGGACAATTTAAATCCAATTGTCTGCTCAAACGTGCAAATTATTATTGCTAAATGCGATTACACGAATTCTCAGTTTCCAGGGGGAAAAATAAAGGTTTTAGGAGGGGTACGCTAGCCTGTGCGAGAGTACACTCTGGACTGCGTGGGTCTGCTCGGAACTGACAGTTGAATTGACGGCAACCCATATCCTACCTTTTTTATTTGAACCTTTCCAAAACATCATTTGCTCTCTAGTATTGTTAGATTTTGAGGGTTTGTTTTTTTCACCAGGCAATACCGGGTACTTCAGCGCCTATTTCCAACAATGTATGACCGATACTTCGTCTTGCTTGAGCGTAATATTATTACCTCAAGATTTTTCAAACACATAAAACATTCTCCACTCATACCTTCATGAGCGCATACTGAAGGGGCGAGGAATATTCGTAGGCATCCATGTATGTGAGTATAAAATGCTTAAAACCAGAACTTGTAAAACTGGACAAGAAGACATTAGTAGATTGTATTCAGATGTCTATCACACGACTAAATAAATGTAACTTATAATTAACTAATTTTATTTTTGTTTGATTATTTAACTGATCATTCACAACAAAGAATAATTCATTTTTTGAGCTCTGAGTAAGAAATTTATGCATTATCCTTCTTTGTTTGTTTTTTGTATTGTTACACAAACCATTAGATTGGCAAATGACATGATGGATGTGACGATAATTTGAACCAGTGTGATAGTTCTTTTATTGATTTTACATTTTTACCTGATTATTTTCATATTTTGTCCTTTTTTTACTTCTCTTTTCTTTACTCTAAATCTTTGTACTGCTCCACTGTTTTCTCCATCGGAATTTCAATGGTAACATATAAAAGAATTTAAAAACACATAAATATTCAAACCACAAAGAAGCATATTCCTATCAAATACAAGTTCCCTTTACCCAGCACCAATACGCACCCCTGCAACATAAGTCCAAGAAAGGGACAGGTGTAACTGGCTGGTAAACAGGCCGGTTTTCTTTTCATCTGTCAGCTACAGCCGAACCTTCCTGTGGTTAAAACAACACTACTTTCATTTGGCATGTTTCAAGTAGGATCCTGTTAATTGCTATTTTTCTTTTTCTTACTTTCTCTTTTTACTCCATTTTCTTTTCAATTTTTAATTTTTGATGCTCAATCGAAGATACGGATAAATGCTTAGGGTCAACACAATTTTTTTAAAAGACACTGTATTCTTTATTTATTTATATCAAAGCACCAATTCACGCCAAAAAAGCTAAGATATTTTAATGATTCATTCTGATAAGTCTGAGGCATCTAATTTTATTTTTATTTTCACGGGAAACATGGACAGTTATTTCATAAAAGAAATATCAATTCTGTTTGTCCTCATATCAGTTGGGCCAAAACTGAACTATATTCCCTCGGTCATATTCTGTCAAAACTATGTAGGTATGTCGATTACATAAAGACGCTGTATTATTATTTTTAATGTCGAACATTTGGTAATGAAGAGTAATAAGTAATTTCAACAAATCGGTATTTGCTGTCCTCTCAGGCCAAATGCTTCGTTTACCTTTCAAGTGGTGCACTGTAAAGGCGGGAAATTGAATGAAAATCAAAAGAAAGTTTTTTCTTATCATCTCAAAGTTGTCCGTACCTACGTTATCATGACGTCTCTCAACAATGACGCCGGATATGTTTTTTCGTTGTGGAATAATGTCGTGTCGTTTGCAGGGTTTACTGGGTGCATTAGACTTCAGTAGTTTTGTCAAGAGAAGATTCAGCCCATTCACTGGGTCAGTAAATTGAGAGGTTGGAGGCCCGAGAATCTTATAACAGCTTAGTTATTCATACACACACACGCACGCGCGCGCACGCATGCATACACACACACAGACAAATGCGTGCGCACGCATGCACACACGCACACACACACATGCATGCATGCACACACACACACACACACACACACACACACACAAGATTGGGTAGCTTTCGAGTCCATTTCTCTTTGAATACAACTTCAACGGATGCACAGCGTACTACACAATATATTCCATTCGACTGATTATCTTCTGACAAATTAGTGTTTCATACTCAAAAGACTACATTACTTAATGAGAAACCGACTTTCTTACCTGAATTCCTTACTTCAATCAACTTTTGGTATCTCACTCATCAGACCTCTATGAATAGACAAATGAAGTTTATTTCTCCGAGAATCAGTCGTCCAGCTCCCAAATTTCAAATCTAATAAGAATTATCTTCTGTCTTTAACCATTTAAGAAAGTTGAAGAACCTTTGAAATACTCTAGTAAGCATATCCAGGTTTTATTCTAAACCCAGGGAATAATATCCAAAAGAATAATTGTTCGGCGTACATAAAGCAAGTATTTTATCTCAGTGTCCGACAAAGAAAGGCACAGGAGTTAAGAAAATATAAACACAAAAGTAAATAATCAAAAGGCCAACAGCTATTTGTTGAGAAAGGACAACGAAAGACAGACAGATTGATTAGCATGGACCTAGAATGTTTGGTTCAAAACAAACAGCTTTGAAAGGAAAACGAACAGAGAATTCTACGCAAAGAGAAAAGAAAACGATCGGTGATTTTTTTTTCTCCAAGCGTGTTTGATCGGAGAAACAATGACTGAACAAAGTGGACAAAACTACAACGCTATAGATATCGGCCTGCGAACCTTTTGCAGATGAACTCTAGCTTACCGACGTACAAGGAAAAGGTAATACATAAGTCATGCACCATGAAGCCCAACTGAGAACTGTCTGACTTGTGGGGCGGGGTTTGGCATACAAAGCCAGCTCCACGTGACCTTGTCAATCATACAAAACTCCAATGAAAGGAACCGCCTGTATCATATTACTTTCTCCTCTGAGGAGACGATTTTTCCCTTTCTTATTTACGTCTTTTTCCCTTCATTTATTCTTCTTTTTATTCATTCATTTCATTCATTTATTTGTCTTTTTTGGTATGTGTGCTGCAAAAAGACAATTTTTCTCGGCCATCTTCTTTCAAAGGACAAAAAATATTCAAAACTTGTCTCAATAAAACGGAAAGGAGAAAGGTAGATAGAGGTTTTATGCTTCTTAGATCAGAGAAAAAATACTCTATGATTTTTTTCCACGCACGCACGCACATATACATCTATATCTTTATGCATATCTATGTATGATTGTGCAAGCCTACTTGAATAAGTGAATGTATTTATATTACACAAAACGTACATATACGCTTGTATACTCGACACTAATGCATGTGCACGAAAACGAGATAAAAAGTCAGAAACACTCATGCATCTATGTTTTCTATTATGGCGAATTTTCTCATTTATCACTTGCCATTACTTATTTTCTTCCCGGTGTTTTTATTCTTTTCATTTACCCATTACCCTCCTCCAAGACTTTGTATCCATCTCACCTCTTACTGTTATTATTAACTAAGTGAAAACTTTTGATTATTAAGTTCCAGATAAAAGATGAAGCCAAACTATTAAGTACCATCATGGATAGGTGTTTCTGAAATCTATCTATTATTTCAACAAATACTTTCAATGCTACTTACTGTCATCAATATAACATGAATTGCTGTCAGTAACAGTTGCATGCTAAATTATGATATTGCTTCGTATATTTGCCATAGAATGATTCGGTTCAATAAATATATGTTTCGAGAAAGAAACGATTTTGCCATTTCTCTTGAGGTCGTGATTGGTCAATTCTCATCCTTATATACCCTATACTATAGATTTAGTGTGTATATGTTTGTGTGTGTGTGTATGTGAGTGTGTGTGTGTGTGTGTGTGTGTGTGTGTGTGTGTGTGTGTGTGTGTGTGTGTATGTGTGTGTGTGTGCGTGCGCGTGCGGACACGCTTATTCTACTCAGTAGCAAAGAAGAGATCCTTCGTCGAATCATTAGAACTTGCAAAGCACAGCAGAAATCAGAACAAAGTTAATTGTTGAAAGATTATATAAATACTGCCAAGACTTTGTATACTTAATTATTAGCGGCAAATCCGTTTGTCTGTGTAGATATATATGAATTTCTGTGTCGGTTATGATGTTAAAAAAGTGAGTGCATGTATTTGTTGAGGATGCATAGTTAAGTTTCATTACATATACCAAGTGGAAAGAACGTAAAATATGGAGCTTCCGGTCGTAAAACATCGAGTTAAAAATGACCCAATGTTTACCACCGTAAGGTCCTTATAAGTGGCGAATTTAAAGGAGCCTTCCTCCAGAAAAGGCATCATGTGAGATCCATTTTAACTTATTTTTGTGTCTGTGAATACTTTAATGACATAATCCTATGATTAGATAAAAAAGAAGTAATTTTGTTTGCTTTATGAAGAGAGAGAGTTGTTTTAGAAATGGTTTTGTTCACATACATTACAGCTTCCCCGGGGGAAGACATTTTTTATTTACCTTGTACTAATATAATCTGAACATTGAAAACAGAACTGAACCCTTACCGAGAAAAATGTGAAAAATGTGAAAAGAGAATAGATACTAATTTCAATTTGCTTATATTCTTTTGTGCAAATGAAAAGAACTTATGATACAATAATGATAACCGTTTTAAGCATCTGTAGTTTTAAATTCTAAACGTTACTTAAAATACTTTTTGGTGCTTCCAAAATCACGCTATTATTTGAAATATGTTGTCTCGAGGCATCTAAGGTGAAATATCTAACGCATACAACTTGTTGCTTTGCGTAAAACATAATTGTTAGGGAGAAACATCGTGTAGTTGTTTTTCATTGATATTAATAGATCCTCTTCATGTTGATCCCCCGATTCCAGTGCAGAGACTTTAAAGTAGTCTAAAGCCTGCTTTAAGTATTATTGGGCCAGGGTTAGTTGGTTCATTTTCAATTGAGACAATCTTATTCGGCAGGTTGGTTCTTATGTGATTAATATATTGTTGTAACTGAGAAATGTGAAATTCTAAACTAAACAGAAGAAAGTATTTGAAAGAAAGATTTTAGGAATATAATGACCAACTGGCAGGACGTGTGGAATTATATGAGAGTGGAATTCAATGATACACTGTAATAAGGTGGAAGAACAATGAGAAAAAATGATGACACCGATGTTTTGTTTGAAGTTTGTTTTGTTATTTTGTTGACTTTTTGTTTTTCTTCTGCCTCCGTCGCATACAATTATACTGTACCAAGTAGCCCAGCTGATGTTGTACCAACGAGCCCCAACAATTGTTTTGTTTTTTTTCTACATTCTTTTCCAAGAAAATACTTTAACAATAATCATTCTAAGGTAGGGCACTCTACTATGAGCTACTACAGTAATGCTCTTCCAATTCTGGAATAGAGCACTCTGGTAAATGGGGAATTATTCGTAAATGAATATATCTCTTAATTCGGTCCTACTGACCGTCCAGTTGCGCGTAGGGCAGGGGTAGAGCATCTGCCTCCACCCTACCCAGTGGTACTGGATTGTCTATTGCCACACTGAAGAGTTATCATACAACGAAACAGCTGACTGTGGATAACATAATTATTGATTATCGTATATATGCTTATTGCTACTTGCCATAAACAGAGTACGCTATCATCAACGGCACAATACGACATGATCTAGGCACTGGTTTGTCCGAGTGAAAGGGTTACTTACCAGAGTGAAAAAAACGTTTTTCACGCAAAACATTTTTGTGTTTACATCTTGAATGTTGTGGAAGAATGTCCAAAATGTTTCTGCTCAAAATGAGGTAAACATCAAGTGGTGGAAACAAAAACTTAAAACAAATGATTCAACTTGCCCCTTAGTCCAATTAACTGCAGTTTCCCTTGTCCTAAAGTATCTAAATGAATAATGTATTTCCTTAAAAATCCATTGTGGTGCTAGAAATTGACTTGACTCCATTGATTTTAACAGAACTGTTAGTAAATATTGAAGTGTTTGGTTAAAATGAGTTGTTGTGTTCTGCTTAACCCACTCGAAGAATATGAAGTGCGTTCAATTTCAAGTTCATAGAATATTTTGCTTATCATATCAATTTAATCTGACATAATTTTGGTTCTTGTATAACAAATATGAGATGTATATCGGGTCTATAGACTTGTTCCATCGAGCAATAGATATGAATGCATTAATAGTGGGGTTCAGTTTATCATTATCAATTAAAAAAAAAATTTAAAAAACCTGATCTCCCTCTCCATATTCTCACGCTGATGAATTAATCACAGAGGAATCAGTTGGTTACGTCATAACATAGAAAAACAGAAACCCCAATTAGTTGATCCTACTATATATGCAGAGACTTTTGAAAAAGTCTAAAGCTCATTTAGGTACATGAATATTTTTCCTTTTAATACCATTGGGTTCGAATGTGAAATTTAAAGCTAGTCTAGACACTTAGATATGAACATACATTATCATCATCATCATTATCATCATTATTATTATCATTACTATCATTATTATTATTATTATTATCATTATTATTATTATTATTATCATTATTATTATTATGTTTTTTTTTTGCTGTCTATTCATTGCATACTGAATTTCAGCAAGAAACTTAGGGCTGGCAACAACGTTATGTCTTAATGAGAGTTAAGGGGCCCAATACAAGAGGCTACACAATGAACAGTACATAGTCGTATAAAAGACAAAATTTCTACGTGGACAGAGCTTTGCAGTGCCTGTGAAGACAATTTTCTGTATCTCATAGATGTTTGGATTTCCCAGTATTCTATCTAGCTATTTGTCGACATCCTTTTTGTTGACCCAAAGGACTCATATAAAAACAGGTACTGTTTCAGTCTCAAGTTGAAAAATTTTTGTGATCTCAATTTCCATGACTTTGTACTTGGACAATTTTTCCAAACTTCTTTACAAATATGTTTTGTCTGATGGAATGGTCAATTCTATTGATAGGCATCCCTTTTCCTTCCTGCCCTTAATTATTACGTCTGGGTGGTCCGCTTTGATGGTTCAATTCGTGTGTTCTGGGAAGTCCCATAATATTTCAGTTACAGATTCTGGGTGGTGTTCATTCTGATATATAGGGTGTGGTACACCTTAGTGCTTACGGACTATCCTATGTATGTACTGGCCCACTCTATCGCGTCCAAGTCTGAATTCATTGAGGGCGAAAACAGAACATTAAGATATGATGTGATCGATAGTCTCAACTATACTGTCACAGAGCCTGCAGTTGGGGTTAGCACAGTTTTTGATAACATGTGGTGGGGAGTTCCTAGTAGGAAGGCTCTGGTCCTGGGCAGCAAGGAAAAAATCCTGTTTCGGCTTTAAACCCTGAACTTCGTAGCTTCTGATGGGATTTCGTATTAAATACAACAGCATCTTGGATGCGAAGTGGATATTGGCCAATCAGGGGCTTCTATTCCCAATGTTCTTTTAACATTGATATTCCTTGTCGCTCTGCTATAGCTTGTTTTTTGCAACCTTTGTTGTAGCTTGTGTAAGGGCTTGCTCGTTTATGACGGTCATGTTTAGTTCATCTCGAAATGCCTTGAATTTCCTCATATCTGAGTGAAGCCTTTTTGGTGTTTCACGTTTTTTCACCAGAGTCAACATCCAGTCGTCACTTGCCTACAGGTAAGCGAGAAGGCCAATGATTGCTGTTTTGTATGACTGTTCTAACTGGATCATACCTCTACCACCTTTTCAGGGGAAGCACAGTCGATCTACGCCTGCTTTTGGGTGATGCATTCGGCTGTTGGTGAGGAGTGTCCTTGTTTTAGCGTCCATTCTGGTCGTTATGTTTCAGTTTATGATTTTAGAACTGAAGTGTACTACAGGTGTTGCCAAGATGTTGGCAAGGTGTTGATGGCTTGGATGCGGTTCTTGGAGTTAAGCTCAGTTTTAAGTATAGCTAAAAATCCTTTTTTATTTCTCCTTTTTTATTCTTTCTTTCATGAATGAATGTTGGATTCCATTGCTTTCAATAATTCTGAGGCATTTACAGGTAACTTCCCATACATATACACATATGTAATGAGAATGTATAACCGTTATATCTTGAAAACTAGTAGATACTGTGTATTCATTCTCATTATAGCAAAATATCTCCAAAGAAGCCATTTAGAGCCAGCAGAAAAGAACACTTTAATAAGAGCTTAAAGTATTATTCATTTTCCATAATTGTCCATTTAAAATTAATTTCATAATTATGAAGAAAATGTTGAAATAAGGAACGTGTACTGGTCCCATCACACACGTTATTACAGAGATTCCTTTGCATATGTATTGTATGCATCAGTGCATTTATGCAACTATGGATATAAATATCTATTCCACGTTATAAGTGTATGGCTTGTATGCAACAAATGTGTCCTAGACCGGAAATAAAATACAAATAATTATGAACATATTCGCGTTTTGTATTTCATTGATATATTTCCCTGATCTCATTTTTAATCTTGTTCTCTCTTTATGTCTTGTATTTCAAGGCCTTTGGGAAAATGACAAATGATGGATTATACCAGGAAAGCCGATTTGATGATAATGGTGTTACCAAATACCTACCACATTTTTTAATCACGTGACCCAGCATTTTGTATCAAATACAGCAAGATAACGGGAGCATTTCACATTTTTATGTTCCCAAGATAGTATGTTTTTTTATGAGCGTCTGATACACAGAGATAAAGGCAGATACATCACGATGGTCCTTTTTTACTAACTTCTTCGCTTTCTTGAAGTATTAAAGAGTAGGGAAATGTATTAAAGACAAATACACGGCGACGGTCTACAGGTAATATCAAGAGTTCTTCCGATATTGCAATTATTGTCATCATCGTCATCATTCTTCATATTATTATTATCATCATTATTATTATTATTATTAGTATGTTTTTGACCTGCTGTACGATTCATTTTGTTGACAGCTGTTTCCTTTTTGCATGATTGATATCGTATCCTTCTCTACTTCAAATTTCTCTGAGTATCCTGTTTGAACTGAAATTTCTAATTTCTTGTAGTTTTCTGAAAAGTCCTTACTGATTCATGTGTTAATCACTGCTACCCACAACAGACCGGCTTGATCATCGCTGCTGTCCTTAGGTTATCCATGTGTTCTGACACTTATATGCATGTATCTATGAATCTGGACTTCGTCCTACCCCAAGCGTCTATTCCAACGTACAAGTCTTTCTGTAAAAATAACCCTGAACAGTGCAATGATATTAATGAAGAGAATCGAGATTAATAAGCCAATCTGAAATATTCATTGATTGATATTCATTTCAGACAGACTTTCTCCTATTGCAAAAACATTTTACTTCATAGCAAACTTAATACTGTAACTATACTAGAAATTTTTCAGTGGGCTAGAAATGACCAGAAATAATTTCTTGTGTACTCGAATGACCCCTAGATCGTCTTCCTATAGCATGTCATAACTGTATATGTCGTGCATTCCGGTCAAAAATGTGGTCAATCAGCCTTGTAGTTCTGGCGTTACCGTGGCAAGAATGAACACTTATAAACACACGAAAATGGAAGCTGTGATAGGTCACTAATTTTATTCAGTATACTGGCAGGGATACCCGGCGTTTCCCTGGGGAAGAAATTTCTAACAGACCAACACCAAAAGTCAAATCGTATTTATAGTGATTTCATAAATATAAGTCGAGGAATTTCACATACACACACCCTCTCCATTTTAGATTCACACATACACGCCCTGGTGGACCCATGCAGGCACAAATGTTACCTTAAGTAGACTTTTTTAGTCCAAACCTAAAGTCTAAGACTTATAATTCATGTGCTCACTTTTGACATCAGTAGTTCCCATGACAAAGTGGGACATCCGATTTAAACAATGTCCACTATGTTTGTAATGATTGAATGGGTTTGGGATTAGGATTTTTGCTTAGAGAAAAATCATTTTATTGTTGGCTTAGGGTCAGATTTCTTTTTAAGATACTGCCGAACTGACTCAAGTTCCAGTTCAGCATTATACTTATATTGAGCCCCCTCTGAAAATTTTTAAAATAATCGAAACTAATACATTTTCAGGAGGTCTATAAGATTTTAAGCGCATAGAATTAAAAGAAATATATTTTTGATTTTTTTACCGGAGTTTGAACTCGGTACACCGAATACAATTCCGTGTTTTTAACCAGTCAGCTATTAGTACATGCACTAATGTTAAAGAAATAAGCGAATCTTTAAATATAAGCCACACATTAGGGCGGAAATTAGATTTGAACATTTTTGTGTATGTTCAAGTT
This sequence comes from Thysanoteuthis rhombus, assembly GCA_963457665.1. NCBI lineage: Eukaryota > Metazoa > Mollusca > Cephalopoda > Oegopsida > Thysanoteuthidae > Thysanoteuthis > Thysanoteuthis major. The sequence continues at coordinate 30,593,236 of OY735198.1, forward strand.
TATCCTACATTAATAACAAAATTCATTTTCTGCGTTTAGATCAATTATTTTAATAAGTTATATTGATCTATAAATGAATTACATATTATTTCAATCAAAAGCCAATGTTTTCTTGACTTAAAATCAATGCATTATAACACTGGTACTGGTATGGCACATCATCCAAATATATATTTATAAGATTTATCTTTACAGAATTTATCAATAGGAAGAATAATTACAAGACAAGTTTAAACGCGCTGTTTTTTGTTTTGTTTTTTTGTTTTTTTCTAGATTTCAGTTTAACTCGAAGAGTGAAAGACATAAACTGAGGCTTGGTTTGCAAAAGATTACATGAATACTTATCTACTTAGAAACATCGGAGCACATCTAAAAACGACCTTCGCTAATTTAGATGCCGAGACACGAGCGTAGATCCACTTTCACATGACAATGTCACGAAACCCTATGCACGCTCCATACACTGTTCGTGGGGAGTCCAACCATCTGACTCGACTACACACCTGACCAACAACCCGATCACACCCACTCCTTACTTTCGTGAGCAAGATGAAAAGGGGAGCCCGTATTAAAAAGTGTCAAATGTTTCATGTAAACAAATCGCCTATCATCATTCAAACATTCTCTCTATCCTTCTTTTCAGCGCTGATATATCCTACTATTATCATCCGCGAGTTGTTGACCCAAGGCCTTCCTTCAGCAGAACATCGATCCTGACAAGCTTTTAGTCTATTTTGTCTATTGAGAGCACTTTTTAAAACTCTTTGATGAAAGGTTAAAGGGTTTCGAGATTTAAACGTTGAGTAGGGTGAGGTGAAGTATGTAAGAATTTGCCAACATTCTAACAGAAAATCTCTTGCTATCCAACCGCCATGGCTTACGAGGAAACACTTAAATACATAATCAAGACAAAATAAGGCATAAACATGTACTAACTCTAAACCCTTGACAGTTCAAACGTATGTATGAGGTCGATTCTTTTTCTAAGGAAAGATTTCACACCACGATCACACACAGGTAACTTATATGTTTATTAATAGGATTAAATGGACACTGGTTATTTGCGCAGCTTTGTGAGGTTTCAGCAAGAATAAAACCGACCAAGTGAACACTGTAGATCAACAGCAATCATTGTGTTTATAATTAGTTTCCTTGCTGTCTGCAAATGAATAAATAGCGTTCAGGTCCCATTACACCCGAATGTATTTCTCACTGACTATACACTAACTATACAACTAAGAAACATTCATACAGAACGTTGTTATTCGAGCCTGGAGAATTGATCATAAAACATTAGGATTGTGGTTGTCGTTTGTAGTTGCTCAGTTTTCTCATTGTCTTTCCTTTTCCTTTATTTTTTTGGAGGAGGGGTAGGTAGGTATATGCTTTTTTATCTCCGATGTGGTTGTTGCACATGATCTTTGTCTTGCCGAAGTTCATGTGTAGGCTGACTTTCTTGCTCTCATCATTTAGTTCATCTATCATTAGTTGGAAGTCTTGTAGGTTCTTTGCAAAAAGGGCAATGTCGCCTGCAAATCTGAGGTTGCTTAAATTTTCGCTGTCTATTTTAATTCTTCTATTCTCCAAGTCCAGGTTTCGGAGGATCATCTCGAGGCTTGCAGTGTATAGTTCGGCTGAGCTGGTATCACTTTGTCTTACTCCTTTCTGGAGCTGAAAGGGGTCCGAGTCTTTATGTAGCCTGATAAAGAAACTACTAACAAATAAACTTCGGCATATACTGGATCTATACTTTGTCGAGCGATGGCCTCCATGATCTTAAGAATTTTTACTGAGTCGAACAGCCTTTTGAAGTCGATAAATGCTACGGTGAGTGGTAGTTTATATTCTGCTGCTTTTTCTTTCAACAAATTTATCGAATGCAGGAGATCAATAGTCGAGTAGCTTCTTCTAAAGCCAGCTTGCTCTCGTGGTTGGTTTGTACAACTACCACATCGGAGATAAAAACATTAAGATCAAAATCGAGGACACAGAACTGGAGAAAGTAGATCACTACATCTACCTAGGACAACAAATCTCCACGGGACCCTCAAAAGAAGAAGAAATCAAGCGAAGAATCACACTAGGATGGAAAGCCTTTGGCAGAGCTAGCTCAACCTTCAAAAATAAGAAGATCCTATTAATTCTAAAAGGAAGGGTGTATAACCAATGCATCCTATCAATAGTCACTTATGGAGCTAAAACATGGAACCTAACCAAGAGAGAGATCCGCAAATTGAGAACCATGCAACGTGCACATGAAAGAATTATGCTGAGCCTCACATGGAGAGACCACAAGACAGCACAGTACATCCGAGAAAAGACAAGAGTCAGGGACATCAAAGAATCCATTTAAAATCTCAAATGGCGGTAGGCTGGCCATATTGCAAGAATGGTGGACAACCGATGGACATCACGACTCACAACATGGAATCCCCTGAGACTGCATGCGCAACTGAGGCTGGCAGAATACTAGATCGAAAGACGAGCTAAACAAATTCAGAAAGTACTGGCTCCACGACACCCACGGTATAGAAGTGTGGCGAATCCTGGGGAAGGTCTACGTCTAACGACGGGTGTTAAAAGACTGATGATGATCATCATCATGATCATGGTCATGATACGCTCTTTATATAGCTCTTTTCATTCCTTATCTCTTTTGTTTGTTTTTTTTCATTATCATCAATAATTACATCGTATACACATATGTGTGTGTGTATGTGTGTGTGTGTCTGTGTTGATATTTGTGTGTAGGTGATGTCTATGGGTGTATAGAAACATTTCTTAATAACCATCATACAATAATAAGCGACAGGTTCTAAAAAGATTCTCTCTTATTAGATACAATCGTTGATTCAGAGAAATAATAAAATAGTAAAGAAAATTAATAAAGGAAATAGGTCTGTTTCATCACTCAATAGAAAGCGTCACATGCCAACGTCTTTTGGTAGCATGTTATGTTGGGGTGATCAATTAAAAAATTCGGAAGAAGGGGTGATCAATGAATAAGTTATTTCTCTCACTTTTTGATGGGTGGTGATCACTAAAAAAAGATTGAATTTTTAGAAAAGACACGTGAATGCTGCTAGACACAAACTAAAGCATCAATTTAGCCTAAACTTGCATTGCAAATTGAACCCCCAACTAAAAAGCTATTTAGGGCCCTCCCTAAAAACACGTTTTTTCTAGACAGTATGAGCAGCAGCATTTTCCAAATTCGTCACGCCATCTTATACTTAGACGGCCAGATTTTCACATATGAACTCTGGGAACCCACGTTGTCCTTCGTCATGTCTACCGGTTGTCTAATATTCTTGCTTCATAGTCAGCCCATTGTCATTTTAGTTTTCTAATGGGCTCTATCATATTTCTTACACCCGTTTTTCCTCTTATATATTGTACTGTCTTGTCATCTCTTCATGTTTAATTGAACATGTTTCTCTCATGTGAATGTCGCATGGATTTCAGTTTGAAGATCAATCTTTTGGTGAGGTTCCATGTTTCAGCCCCATGGGTACCTGGCAGAGAGAATGCATTGCTTGTATACCTTTCTTTTTAGGACGAATGGAATTTTCCTCTTCTTTAAGGTTCAGCTTGCTCTACCGAAAGCTTGCCAACCTTGGTATTTCGGCCTTCTGGCTCCATTGGTGCGGCCTATACGCGTGATGCATTGCCAACGATCTAGGTGGACCAACTTTTAAACTTAAGAAACCTCTTTTGATAGTTGTAATGACAGTTTGAGTTGACAGTTCCAAAAAGAAATGAACAGAAGAAATCAAAGGACAACATCTAGTTTGAGGTTAATAGGTAAAAGGTTTGACGGAACATTTAATCTTTTTCCCCAAACGTACGCAAAAACATACATCTATTTCCATTTAGATATAACGTTTCAGGTATATGATCACAAACTCACGCACTAAAAAATACATTCTCACAAACACTGTACTACACACACGAATGTATCACCGTGTAAGCCATATGCAGACTCATACGAGCATAGATATGTGTCTATATTTACTCTACATTTATGTGAATGTGTATAAATGTGCTGATGCAGCAGCGAATGAAGAGCAAGCCTAGACCGCGAAAGGCGTCAAAGGCGAAGGACGGAAACGAGGTTCTATTTACCGTCTTTGAATGATGAATCCAGATTAATTTCCTGTTGATATTCCTCCGCTGAGACTGCGAAAGTAAGCCTACTGGATGACGGGTGGAAATAGGGAAAATAGTACGGCTCATATGAATCGCTACGAGGAAAGCGATAAAAAGAAGAGAAAAAGTGAAGAAAATGAATGGAGAAAAAGAAAATAGGGGTAATTTTCGGGCCATTAGTAATTTAATTTTTTTAGAAGGAGAATAAGAGAGAGAAAGAGAAAGAGGAGATTTGAGAGCCGTTGTTGATGGATGGGTTGAGTGAAGATCAGTGTAAATAAACACCCTGGATGTGATAGGCCTATACTGATATCACATTCATGATACTCCTTTTGGCACGGTAGAGCTTCAGTCTGGGGAGCTTCAATGCATTCGAAAACGTAAATAGGGATCTCAGCAAGATATGAGGCCAGTAAGTGTCAACCTTTTTTATCCATTTTATTTATTTATTATGTAAGGAAATCTCTCAGTGTTCTATTTTTTTCATCTGATATTTCTATCCTTGTGTTTTTATATAATCTCGGTGATTGTCCACTTTTAATTCCCTCAAATCTCCTCTTTCCTTTTTCTTTCAAACATATTTATTCATTGAACAGTTTTTTCCTTGGGATACATAAAACTAAAATGCTTAAATAAACGCTCATAGACTGTTGATGACGTCTCACCGATGGTAATGAAACAAGTATTAAATGTAAAACTGTGTCTGACCTTATGAATGTCTGATTAAATTTTTAAATCTCCAAAATCAAAGCACAACAATGTTTAGTTGATGTGCAAATGAAGAAATCAATAAATTGCTGAAGGTAATTCTAAAGGAAATAAACCTTCAAAAACAACCAATTTAATTTTTTTAAACTCGTTTTGTCTACATTTCTTAACACATTGATATACATATGCTGGTAACCAAGGTAGATACCTATTTTCCACCGGATCGATATTCGAGCCCAGGTAAAAAGCTAGAATTTCAAGATAGGCAAGACTTCCCCGGTCGGACAATTGGCACAACACATTCTTTCTATCCGCCATATAGCCTTGTGCCGTACGAAACCGTGATTACTAAATCCATACGAAGGACTTGAGTACTGACAGACATTTTTATTCACCCATTTGACAAGGAAATACTAACTCCATCAAATTTTATGTGCACTCTATGGTATTTCGATCATAATCTTTATCACGAACTGAATCCGTCCAAGCACTTAGCAAGCCTTATTTTGTAGGAATGAAATCAGACGATTCATAAGATTTGTATTGTCATTGGAGCAGATTCTGGAAATAACACGATCTCTATCCAGTCTGTTTTCATAACTAACCGATATTGTTTTAAGATTTGGTTCCCCAACTGATCTCTTGAGTTGTTTCGACGACTTGCATTTTTCGAAAGAATGGACTTGTAAGGGACAGTGTATAACAACCTTTTTATTTATTCTTTCTTCCTTTTGCTTCGTATCTGTACTGCAATATGTATCATCTTTTATTCTCATTTCTGCTATTTAAGTAGTTATCTTTTATTGCAGGTTTCTCGAATAAGAAGGAAGATCATATACATGTTCTTACACCCAAAATTTCCATTATGTTTTCACTAATAAACCTAAATTACTAAGCAGTTGCTATAAAATATTTCTTTCTTCATTTTTTTCGTTCAATATCTTTCAACATATTTTGTGGATTTCTGAAGGATATTTCAAAAGGAGCAGCTTCAGCTTAGATCCACTCCGGAAATGGTTGACATTTTCTTAAATGTGGGGAAATCTTATTGATGAAAGATTTGTCAATTTAAGAAAAACGTGAGTGGGCAAATTATATTCCTCTGGAGGCGGAAAATATAATGTATTTTTTAAGAGGAAAAAAACAGTACGGGTATGGTTAGTCACACAATAGAAACTGCCACGTGATCATTGTCTTTTGGCAGCATTCTGTGTTGGGGTGATCAATAAAAAAAAATTGAAAAAGCGTGATCAATAAATAAATTACTTCTCTACTTAGAAATATCCTCATCAACTGACCCCGTTTCAAATATTTTTGTATCCTTTCGATGTAAATACATCGTTTTTATGAACAAACTTTTATTTAAAACAGAAATCGTTATCAATTTATTTTTACAGAAAAATAAAGAAACATATATTACAGTTTCTTAGAAAGAAGGGGAGTAAGATCCAAAGTTCTTAGAGATAACATACGCATTCACGACACTGTATCTTGAATAACCTTAAAAGGCCGGTACAACAGTTCAAGGAACACACCTAAATATATTTTTCTGGTGTATAATGTAAATGAATATATTTCAAAGTAATGAAAGAATGTACAATACGCTATTGTCTCAAGAATATTTATGCTTAGAGCTTGTGCAATCCTAAATTGAAGTGCAGAACTTGATAACTAGAATAAACAGTTTTATTTCACTAATAATTTATGCTGGAAACTGACATTTAATCAACAGAATTATTAATTGAGAAAAATGGTAAAACTGGAAAGAAAAAATGCATAAGAAAATATAATAAATGCATACACGAGGCAATGCATCAAGTACACAGAAAAGGATTATTCATGCATAAGACAATAAAATAAATGCATACAAGAAGCGATACAATAATTGTATGCTCGACTTGATATAGTAAGAGCATAAGCAAGGCAATATTATAAAAGCGTACTCGGAGCAATGAGATAAATACATAACATGTATCAAAACAACACAATAAACATATAAACGAATCAATGTGATAAATGCATGAACAAGTTAATGTAACAAACATTTGCAGGCATTGCTTAGTAAGGCTCATATGCCACTGAAATTCCGAGCTTAAATACCAATGAATTGAGAGTACCTGCATTACTTGAACCATTGTGCAATCTCATGAAACCTTCTACCTGTAACCTACTGGAAAACAGTTTGAAAGAAAGATAAAGCAGACAGACAGGTGACTGATCGAAGTTCAGTCAGCTAGCAGGAGGTCACATACAAGGAGCTAGTTAGAGTGGGCTTTAAAGACGCTTGTGACATAATATGGCCTGAGTTGATGATTGTGTAAGAAGTACTACTTGGACATAAAAATATCCAATTAAAATGATTCAAACAAAAGAAGGACATAAATTCTAAATATTCATTTTTCTAGAATAAAGGAAACGTTTCCTCCTTCAAGGAGTCAAAAGTGTAGGGGGATTCACATGCCCCATTTAAGTGGTCACAACTAATAAGTAGAGTTTGTTTTATAATTCTTTTTTTACCCTTTAAATTTCCATCCTGGCGTAGACGGGTACTTTAGCTAGTCAGTATATAAATCCAGTATCAACAGACGCACACCAATGCGATTCAGATCAAAAATGCCTTCCAGAAATTTGTCGACTACCACTCATTGAAATACAGAAAGAATCTTTCTATTTTTTAAAAATTCAAATGTATCTTCTACCATCAGTGATGTCTTTCTCCTCTATATATATATATATATATATATATATACCTCCCGCTTCACTTTGCCTCCTTCGCGTACATTAGACGGCACCGACTTGTATCATTGACCCTTTCTCTCTTGTGTCCAAGAGGCAACTAATTCTCTCGTTGATATCCCATTTATTCTTCGAAAAAAACTTTGCACTGGCGAAAAGTTCAAACATCTTTGTTTAAACGTCTTAGCTAATTACAAATGAGAGATCTCAAGAAGCCTATGCCAGGAGCATGCGACTGTCTAATGACCTCAATATATTCATCTTTCATTCTCACTGATACGGATACATATATATTTTTTCACCGCCACCCCTCAAAGTAAAACGTACCCACCCATAATTTAAAATAAAAAGATAACAAGGTCATGCAAGAAAGCTGAACCACCTCCACTAGATCAGCCTTTAAAAGCCTCATGATATAAAGTGGCAAAACAGGATCCTAGGCACTGAGGTCCACATTCATGCTGCCTTTCCCCGTTTCTACACCATATTGATGCAATACAGCAGCGTTTGGCAAGACCTGGTTCGAATGCCAGACCACCAAACAAATTATTGCATGGCAAGTTCTGACTGGACAAGCGCTTCCAAGGAGACCAGAAGAAGTGCTATAAAGACACACTGAAAGCGTTGTTGGAGACCTTCAACATTAGCCTTGTCACATGGGAGAAGACAGCATAGGACAGGGGAAGGTGTCGATCAGCTGTTCGCTGGTTGTATGGGGTATGGAGGCCAGTTGGTCCGACAGGATTACTACAGCTGAGCAATACAGGCCAGGATAAGTAGCACCAGTGGACCTTCAACTGCTACCACCATCCCTTATTCACACTGCCAGAGAATCTTCCGGTACCGATTGGTCAAACCAGTCATCTGCTAACCCGCAGAGTCCGACCCAGACCCCAGGATGTCTAGTTGATCTTCGTCGTTTCGACGGACGAACAATATTTGCGCTTTGTGTACTTTTGAATGTTCACAATAATTTCTTGTGCAAACAGTTTCATAGACACACCTACTTGCACAAAAAAAAATTCCTTTGCCCAAAAACGTAAGTACACACGCAAATTAAGATCTAGTATCACTATAAATTGGTACAAGGCTCTACATAAGAAATAAAGACAAAGATCTAAAGAATTTCAAGTATCCAGTCCATGAACAACTTATGTATTATTAATTGCGTGTCCAGTTGTCGTTTTCAAAAAGCCGAAAACACTAAACAACTTTTTTCCTGATGATGTTTCGTCTGAGATGACCAACAACGTAGTGAGATTGATATAATCGAATAAAGCAGGCTGAAAAACAAGATGAAAGCAACAGATGACATCGAAAATCACATGATAATTATGCTTTCCTTGTGCTAATGAATCAAGGTTAATCAAAAGTAGCAAACATTCAGACGAACACGTATACGCATGCACACACACACACACACACACACACCTACACAGAGACAGGCAAACATATTCATACATACGTAAGCTCTCTAATGATAAAATGTAGATAAACATTACTCTTTCACACAAGCCTGACAATATCTTCCTACAAACGTTCTTTTCTTTTCATTTCTATACACTAAGATCAAAACTGAGGACACAGAACTGGAGAAAGTAGATCACTACATCTACCTAAGACAACGAATCTCCATGAGACCCTCAAAAGAAGAAGAAATCAAGCGAAGAATCACACTAGAATGGAAAGCCTTTGCCAGAGCAAGCTCAACCTTCAAAAATAAGATCCCATTAATCTTTAAAAGAAGGGTGTATAACCAATGCATCCTACCAATAGTCACTTATGGAGCTGAAACATGGAACCTAACCAAGAGACAGACCCGTAAATTGAGAACCATGAAACGTGCACATGAAAAAATAATGCTTGGCCTCACATGGAGAGACCACAAGACAGCACAGTACATCCGAGAAAAGACAAGAGTCAGGGACATCATAGAATCCATTAAAAATCTCAAATGGCGGTAGGCTGGCCATGTTGCAAGAATGGCAGACAACCAATAGATATCACGACTCACAACATGGAATCCCCTGAGATTGTATGCGCAACTGAGGCCAGCAGAATATTAGATGGAGAGACGAGCTAGACAAATTCAGAGAGTACTGGCTCTGCGATGCTCATGGTAGAGAAGTGTGGCGAATCCTGGGGAGGGTCTATGTCCAACGATGGGCGTTAAAATACCGATGATGATGATGATATTCTAGGACTAGGATTGGGAAACCTCTCCCAAAGACAAACCATATTGGATACACTGAAGTGAAGCAACTTTAGTACCTAAATCTATATATCTATATATCTAGTATTTATGTATCTCTGTACTTGGAATCCGTGTCTCTATGCAAAAACGGTGCATGGTGGGCAGAATCTTTTTATCCCTGCATAGATGCTTTAACTGAGGGAATAAACAGAACGAAGCTTGGCATTCCGGAAATAGGACTTATTAACAATTACCCATGAGTACCTAACCTCGCAACACCCTCGAGAATGATGATACATGCATGCATAAATACATACATACATACATCATTTTCATTTCATTCCCTTGTCACTCTCTTTTGCTCGTGCTTAAAAAAATACTGTTTATTTTTGCATCTTTTCGTGGTTTTGAATTTTGTATACGTGTATACACACATACACACATTCAAAATATTTATGTTTCGACACTGACTTATTCGTAAACACGTGCAGATGTACTCATACATTCCCACACACTAACGTATATATTTGTATATAATGTATGTCGAAAGACTTAAAAGCGTATAAAATGCATCTACATATTTATTCATATATAAGGATGCATGTGTTCAGAATATTTTGCTGGTATAGGTTAAGAGATAATAATTCTCCCGAGTCTCATTTATAAAACCTCAAATAAAAGACCGTGTTCTAACATTCACAGATTTACATGCATCAATATAGATGATTGGATGTGTATGAATTTGCAAATGTTTTCATGGTAGTTTGTATGGTTTATGAGTGTGTGTGTGTGTGTGTGTGTGTGTGTGTGTGTGTGTGTGTGTGCGTGAATATATGACAGTCTCATCGTGTGCTTGAGTGCACAACAAGTGAAACATTTGTAAGGATTTCTTAATCCAACAACTTTTAAATTTTACAAAAAAAAACAACTATTGTAATAATAATTCTTAGCTAAATATTGAAACATACAAGGCAAATAATGTTAACCAACTTCAAACAGTAGTTTAATATGATATAATATATCAGTTATATATCAAGTGACGTAAGGAAGGCGAAACAAAAAATATTGTGCTGTCATTTCCAGCTGTGTTACCTTTTAGGCATCGTTGTCCGTAAGCAGGTACAAGGGGTTTCTTTTGCACCCTACTGCAGCACATTTAATCTATTCATCTACTCTAGCATATAAGTAACCTATTCAAAAGAACGTCTCCGAAGAATAAAAATTAAAGAATTATGTTTATCTTTGTGAACAAACATGGACACCTTCTTGGGCTACAAACAGGGCATTTGCCCACTCTGTATGAAGCCTTCTCACATAGGGTGAGAGTGTTTGTAGGTTTAAATCTTAATATCAAAACAGGCTGGTGCTGTCCAATTGTTTTATGTAACTCCAACTTGATGCATCCATATAAAAAAATTTCTTTCTGGTCAAAGGGCTGTTAGTAAGATACATTTCGAATATATTCTTTTGCTCCCCTCCAACTGGATATATATCCCATTGGATCTGGCAACGAGTCCCTATGTTGTGAGGCCATATATACCTTCTATTTTTTACTTTGAGATGTACTAGTGTAAATTATTTTTCTTTGGAAAATGTAATTTTGAGAATTTGATTTGTTTACATTAGGGTATTTTTCTCATTTCTGTATGAATGCATGCGTGTATGTATACGTGTATGTATATGTATTACGTTTTTCTGTTTATGTATGATTTGTCTATGTGAAACAATCCATTTACAAAATCGAAGACTTCATGCTTGAATACACATAATCATGTGTCCCTATAATAAAAATAGATTTTCTGTACCTTCATATCTTTGTAAATGTAACCCTGCAAAACAACTCATGGTAGGTAGTCTTTTAGCCCCATATAAATGCTTTAACTTACAGAATAAAATGAATCGAGGGTCACGTGTTACATTGTTTTAGTAGGGGGTCAATTTCACCATACAATTACAATGCAGAAATAGACCCTGTTTTCAGGTCATGAGAAGCATGCAACGTGCACAGGAGAGAATTATGCTCAAAATTACTTGGAGAGATCACGAGACATCTCAGTATATCATGGAGAAAACTGGAATCCGAGACATCATAGAATCAACTATAAAGCTCAAATGGCAATGTGTTGGTCATGTTGCAAGAATGGCCGACAACTGATAGACATCACGACTCACAACATGGATCCCCAGAGATTGAATGCGAGACCAAGGCTGGCAGAATACAAGATGGGGAGACGAACAAGACAAGTTCAGAAAATACTGACTCTGCGACGCACACAATAGAGAAATGTAGCGAATCCTGGGGAAGGTCCATGTCTAACGATGGACGAAAGAAGACTGATGATGATGATGATGATGGTGGTGGTGGTGGTGGTGGTGGTTTACCTCAAATTGTGATAACACATTTTTTGGAAATTGTTTTATTTACCGCAGCTCATAATTTGAGGGTACTCTCTATGAAGTTGCTATTTACCTCAACTAATACATTGATAACATTTTTTACAATGATTTTTTACCTTACATCATATTCTGGGGTTCTGATGACACTATTTTTGGAAGTTGTTTTTCCACTCGAACTCATATTCTGATGGTATTTTTTAAAGGAAGATCAGTTCCTAGCCTCATATTCTAATAACTCTTTATGCTGAATTTTATGTTACCCTTATATTCTGATAAAACTTTTCGGGATTTTTTTTTCTTTGCTAACTTCATATCCTAATAATATTTTTGGCCTTGATTATTTACCTGACCTCATACTCTGATAACACAATTTTTGGAAGTTGGTTTCTACTTGAGCTCATGTTCTGATAACATGTTTGGGGGTAACTGACTTTCACTTGAGCTCCTATTCTAAAAATATTTTGACTTTTAATTTTTTTAACTGAACTCATATTCTGATAACAATTTTCTAAGTTGTTTTTTAGTTACATATGTACAACACAATATCTCGTTCACGATGATTTTCCGTGAAATTTTGCGAAAGGGTGGGCAATGAATAAGTGTTTATATTTAGATTTTTCACGGTTTCTTCTCCTACATCGTAGCTATAAGTATACAGAATAATACCTCCAAAGGTTCTCAATTGATTTCAGTGAATATTTATGGAAGGATGGGCAATGTTCTAGGGAAGTGGTGTTTAGATTTCGTGGTGGATCCATGGATTTGTCACCGTCAACTCAACTGCATCGTTGCTATATGTACACCACACTATATATATCCAAAGATTTTCAATGAAATTTTGCCGGAGGGTGATTAGTACTTTTGGGGTCAGATCCAAGAATTTCCGACTGGACCCTCCTGGCATTGTAGCTATATGCATACGACACGATATTACCAAAGGTTCTCAATGAATTTCAGAAAACTTTGTGGAAAGGTGGGCAATAGGCTGATAGAGAAGTGTTTACAGTTTGGGTTGGATTCAGGAAATTCACACTCATCCTCCCGACATCGTAACTATATGCATAGAGCACAATATTTCCCGAAGTTCTCAATGAATTTTAATGAAATCTTGAAGTGTGGTCAATACATTTTGGGTTGGATCCAGAGATTTTTCACGGTCACCTCCTCTGCATAGTAGTTATATATACACAACACAATATCTCTAAAATTTCTCAATGAATTTTTATGGAATTTTGTGGAAGCCTAGGCCATAGGCTAAGGAAGAAGAGTTTACATTTGGAGGCATACCCAGGGATTTCTCACAACCACCTTTCAAGTAGTTTGGTTAAAGTGAACTACATAGGAAAAAAAATCAAAACGCGATTTTTTAAAAGATTTCCCTTTGGTGAGGGATTTAACTTTACGAAGTATGATGGTGGGTTCACTTGACTTCGTTGAGAAATCATCATTCCAAATGTCGTGGTCTATTTATGATGTAACTATGCTGCAGAACTGGACCCTCTCTTTCCATCCATGATATCAATCTATGGCTCTGAAGTATTTCGAGTACTTATTTTTACTTTATTTCATTTTAGGGCTCGTGTCTACAGAAATAGTGCGCAGTTATACAAAGGAAATGACTTGACATCGAGCTTGATGGCCGGTGAAGACGGCATTTAAGCAAGTAGGTAATAATTGAAATTTGCATGTTTATTTCGAATAGCAGTCAAGTGTTTTTGTTTATTTTTTTGTTGTTGTTGTTTTGCAAATCACTAAGAAAAATATACACTTTGAAAGTATATCCCCTTACTCGCATACATATGATACATAGAAAACGATATTACTCATTGTTATGTAAAATCAAATGTTTTTGTACGTAAATGTAGATAAATACAAATAATCATACACATGCAATTGTGCATGAATATTTAGAAATATATACTGTTATATGTATATATATATATATATATATATATATATATATATATATATATATATATATATATATATAATATATATATATATATATATATATATATATATATATATATATATACATATATATGTGTGTGTGTGTGTGTGTGTGTGTATTACACCGAATCGGCATAGTTTTAACTTTTTACACTAAATAAATAAATACAGTTTCGATTTGACTGAAAGTTTACCTAATCAAAACATGGATGAAAACAATATTTTTTCACGATCAAAATCTGAAATCAAACTTTTTTTTTAGAAAAAAAGGAGTAAATTCACCATGCATTGTACATGGGAATACACCATATAACTTTCATGCAATTAAAATCATGCTATCAAGGTGTATTCAACATGTTGATGTTTGTAATCCGTTGTAAATGCAGTACAGCACATGGAATTTATCCAGATGTAGGTATATCATCAGTTTCATATGTATCAGTATACATATTTGACTTACTAGATGGTTGAGATAGTTGTGCAATCTCTACACGTATTCATGATATTCACTGGATCCATGGTAAAAGCCAAGACTTCCAATATTGATTCTCACAACTGGTTGGCACTTCTCTTGGGGATATTTAGATCAGCACACTCTTCCTGCACCCCACTTTCTCATAATCTACCTTTTTGCTGTTCCAAGCAAAACAGAAAATCTATAAAATATACAAGCAAAATCTTAAATAAATTCGCCTACAGTATATGCTGGCGTATAAGTCGACCCCCAAATAAGGTATAATTTCAAGTTTAGTCCAATATTCAAAAATAAGTCGACTCTCCCATTAAAGATAGCATTGTGTCTATCAGAGTGTCACATTTATTGGGTCTAAACAGACTTACATGATCCATTAAAGGAAAAACTTGATGCTTAAAATGTCGACGGACGCCGGTATATATGAACGTATTTTAAAATAATTGTCGAACAGCACTAATACTGATATATATTGAAGATGATCAATCAAATTTGAAACAGATTTGTTGACTCCCATGAGTTTAGGCTACTTTGAAATCCTATGTATATTCTGATATATACGATTACATTAGATTTACATGTATTGGGAAATGCATATGAATGCGAATACATAAATATAATGAAAGTGATTTCAAGTATTGTCATTCGTAGTCAATAACATCATCGTCAAACAAACGAAAATAACGTTGAAGTGTTGTAATATTTCAATCTAATAATTATATCACAATCCTATATAATGCTATTTTTATGATAAAGATACGAAAATGATACTGTGCAACATTTTCTCTTGTTTATTCTACTAGATATTGATCACTTTATTTTTTCATATTTGAACTTGATTACATAAAATGGCTCATGTATAAATAATGTGTACAAACCTACCCACTATTTAACACATATGTTGACGTTTTCAAATGTTTAGGTACACATCATATAATTATATATATATATATATATATGTGTGTGTGTGTGTGTGTGTGTGCGTGTGTGTGTGTGTGAACATACGTGCAAGTGTGTGTGTGTGGTGATACGGAGACAAAATGTCGTGGGTATCCCCGCATCAATCTTTTTTAGTCGTACCAATTTGACATGCAAGCGTTCTCATTTTTTCTTTCTTTTTTTTAGATGGATGATAGGGTCGATGGTTACTTCCGCGCTTGGCTGCTTCGAAATCCATGGTTGGATAGTTTTGAAGGATGAGAAGGATCAACTAATGAGTGGATTGTCACACGCAACGGATAGATAACGAGACAGCATACAGATACATGTGTGTCTGCATCTGCGTTTGTATTTGAGTTTGTGCGTGTGCATACATATATACTTATGTGTTTGTGTATATATGCATGTATCTGAGTGTGTTGATATATGTATTTGCATGGTTACAGGCTTTCATTCTATATTTATATGCAAAAATATGCATGTATGGAAATTTATTACATATCTTATTTTGTGGGCAAATGTATGTATATACATTTATATACGTATATATTCCTTACATAAGGAGATTAATTCCGTGAAACATTATGTGAAGGAATTCGGAAATATTAAAAGAATCAAAAACTAACTTGCGTCATTGGAAAAAAAACTTTTCGAAACGAGTGGTATATATTGTGCACTGATTGGTCATTTGTGGTACTGAATCGACAGAAGTTGTGCACCGACAAGAATCAGGAATCAGAACTCTCTATCAATAGCGACAGAAGGTTAGGAATTTGGAGATGATCAATTTTGGACTGAAGATAGAAAGCACTGTGTCGCCTTTCTTCCGTCATAATATAAGTTTAAGAATAGCAGTTTTCAATTTGAGACGAAAGGATGTAACTTTCATTTTTCCTACCAGCAGATAACATAGGATTGTCCTTCTTATAAACATTAAAGACAGACTCTTTTCTCTCGTTTCTTGAGCGATACAGCACACCCAATCTCTCCACAACCTGTATTGGGACGATCATTCGAAACCTAAACTGGGAAAATAACGGAATCAGAATAGACGGCGAATATCTGAGCAAGCTCAGATTCGCAGACGACATTTTTTTTTTTTTTTGTAGAGTACATCTACGACCTCAATGCTAGATGAACTGAATGAAGATAGTGAGAAAGTCGGCCTTCACATGAACTTCAGCGGAACAAAGGTCATGTACAACAATCACGTCGAAAAAAATACGTAGCGATCCAAATAGAAAACGAAGAACTGGAGAAAGTTGACCATTACATCTACTCAGGACAACGAATCTCCATGAAATCCTCAAAGGAAAAAGAAATTAAGCAAAGAATGACTCTACGATGGCAAGTATTCAGTAGATCGAGTTCAACTTTCAAGAACAAGAAAATCGTATCGGTCCTAAAAAGGAGAGTATACAACCAAGGCATCCCCAAATAGTCACCTATGGAGATGAAACATGGAACATAACCAAGAGACAGACGCGCAAACTGAGAAGCGTGCAACGTGCGCATAAAAGAAACATGTTCAACCTCACATGGAACGATCACGTCAGTACAATTTCAGAAAAATAACAGGAATCTGAGACATCATAGAATCCATTAGAAACCTCGAATGGCAATAGGCAGGTCATGATACAAGAATGGCAGACAACCGATGGACATCACGTAACCGAGGCAGGAAAAATACAGAATAGATGAACTACACAAATTCAGAAAGTAATGGCTCCGTGACGCCCACGATAGAGAGGTCTGAAGAATCCTGATAAAGTCTATGTCTAAAAACGAACGATAAAAGACTGATGAAGATGATAAAACTCAGTTTTGTACATAAATGTACCTAAAGTCCTGTTTGTAGAATTCTACGTTGCATCAGTTTTTCTTTGGTGTTACTATTCTCTCTATGGTGAGTGGTATGCAGAATGAAGAATGTATGTTGTGAGCATCCGAAGTGGAATTATCAATGTAGGTAATCTTCAATTTAAGCATCGTGAGGATACCTGTCTTGATAAATGATTTTACGGAGACGTCAACCTATTTTCACATACTGTTCACATTGTTAAAAGAAATTCTTCCATTAATAACAGACGGACGACACAGATTTGAAAATAGCTAGGGGATAATTTTGATAAAATAAAATGGATTAGATTTAAAAGGAAAAGAAACATACAAACGAGTATTTGGGGGGGGGCAGAGAAAAAACGAGAGATAGCGAATAAAGGAGCATGAATGAAATAGTAATAAAAACTAGTATGTTTGATTATGGTTGTGGTGTCTAAATAGTCACTTAAAATTCTTTTATCACAGTTTTATAGACGCCGAAATTAGTGCGTTGAAAGGTAGAAGATCGCGAAAAATAGCATAATCACGTTTTCATTTTTCAACTCCCTGGAGAAATTCAGCTTACCTCTTTTATGTGACATTATGAAATGTCTGTGAATTGAAGTAATTGATTGCAGAGAGATTGATAAGGTTATGGGAGTTGGCTATAGGAATCATAACAATCTATAGGTGGTTCTGTATGGACGTGTGTGCAGGGGCCAGACGGAGACTGCAGTAAGCTCGGGCTCCTCGTATTTCAATTTTTTCTTGAAAGGTCTCAAAGCTCACCATTTCTGCTGTTAAGGTGATTTCTGTGGGAATACAGAGAAGTGTTATTCAGTATGTTGCGCATACCAATTGTAATATCAGGTGAAAAGTCCTCATTTTTATACATCATAGTTAACACAAGGAAAAAAATTAATATCTCCTATTTAGTTAATCAGAGTCGGTGATAGCTTCAATGTACGTATATACCATGAATAGCTGCGGTTCTTCGTCAAGATTTTAGTCAAATTTTATTTTTTCTTCATGGATTGTCCGCTTATACTGTCTAAAAGAGTTTAGGAAAGTGGATAATGGTTTCGCAATAAAGGTTTTGTAGCATCGGGAAGAAAACTCGCTGCAAAAACTGGTTTATAAATTATTTCAGAGACTTTTTAATTCACGAAACTTTGTTAATTTCGGTTTAGATCACTTATGACTTTGCAGATAATCTATTCATGTACACATCAATTTTGGAATATACTTTTTCTATTTCAAATATTGTTAGTCTACTATAAATGAAATTTTAAAAAGAAATAAAGCATAAATAAAGATGTATGTATTTTACTTCCATCCAAGAAAAGAAAATTCTTCAGAGTCAAAATGCTCACATTTTTAATTCTTTCCATGAAAGTATTCAGGTCATTTATACAAGGACACTGAAAATTGAAGATATTTTTAAATCTTGGACATTCGCTGGTATTTAGGTTTTGACATCCATTACTCTCCAACTTTATAGTCGAAGACAAAAAGTTGAATATTGCAGTCCTTTATTACCTTATATTACCTTACATATTACCTCATATTACCTTTATCACTTTATATCACCTCATATTACCTTACATATTAAAAGTCAGAAACATTCCTTCACCAATTGATAACAAATCGAAATTTCTTTAATCTTTCATGAGTTTCACGTTCTTATTGCCGGAAAATATTATTTAAGGCTTGGAGTATCTCTAATCAATCAAAACTGACAATCCATTCAGCCAGACTCTGGCATAAAATCATCACTTTGCTTGTAAATATCCTTGTTTTACAGCATTTTCTTTGTAGATGTATTCACATAGATAAGGTATAGATGGAACCCGTAATTGCTCGTCTTCTCTCTGGTGTGCATTTCTAAATAATAGTAAAAAAGGCTCTAATCTGAAATAGTCGGTAAGCAATCACAAAAATAAGTTTTCTGGGGTTTGATGAACTCTTCAAATTGTTGAAACGAATGTCCCCGATCAGGTATTGTGCGTTGCATATTTTTCAGTTTGTGGATCAGTCCCTTAGTCAGGTTCCATGTTTCTGCTCCATAGGAGACTATCGGGGGAATGCTTTGGTTGTAGACCTTTCTTTTTAGGACTTATGGGATTTTCTTTTTCTTGAAGATTGAATTTGCTCTGCCAGAGGTTTGTCACTCTAGAATGATTCTTCTTTTTATTTCTTCCTCTTTTGAGGATTTCATGGAGTCTCGCTATCCGAGGTAGATGGTCCAGTCGGTTTGTTGAAGGGAGATGGTCCATGGTTCAGTAGCTTCTTCTAAAGCCAGCTTGTTCCTGTGGTTCGTTCTGGTCAACCGCATTCGTGATTCAGTTAGTGATAATTCTGGTGAAAAGTTTGTAGATGCAATTGAGTAGACTTATATGTCTGCAGTTGTTGGTGATGTTATCTGGTCCGATGGCTTTTTTTATTCGATGACTTGTTTTACTTCCCATGGCGTAACTTCTGGGAATTCCTTGCATTGATTTCTCGCATCTGGCACATCCTGCTCGTTGTTTTGTGTTCCTTGTTTGAAGGAGTAGAGTTTTCGGTAGAATTCTTGGGTGCGTTTGACGATCCAGTTCTTGCCAGTTGTTAGGTTTTCATTTATCTCGAGTACACTAATTGTCTGTTTCTGTCCTGTATTGAGGGTTTTTGGGCTTTTGGGCCCTGACCTTTTTCGAGAATTGTTTCGATGTTCGCTGTCGTGTATCTCCTTTTGTCTCTTTTTCGTTTCTTTCGGAGGCTTTTATTTAGTTCGATTGCTTCAATTTTCTCTCTTGTTGTCGGTGGCTCAGGCTTCTTGCGTTTTTCAATGAGGTTCTTTGTTTCATCCGAGATTTTACTGATGGTTTGTGTACTCTTTGGTTTAAATAAAGACATCGATTAAAATTCGTTGATGCTGTTGGAGATGGATTTATTCTCTTCTGGTTTGGTCAGAAGTTCGTACCTGTTTTTCAGTTCTAGCTTAAAAAATTGAGTGAACCCTTCTAGTACGGTATTTAGATATATATTATGTTTTTGAATATATATATATATATATATATATATATATATATATATATATATATATATATATATATATATATATATATATGTGTGTGTGTGTGTGTGTGTGTGTGTGTGTGTTTGTGTGTGTGTGTGTGTGTTTATGTATGTTGTTATTGATGTTTATATGTTCATATGATGTTATTATTAGTATGTTTATTCTATTCAAAATGCAGTGTTGGTTAAGTATTAGTTAAAAGTAGACGAGATCATTGTCATAGGAAAACACTAATCATTACAACATCTGCAGTGAATTCTTCTTCTTCTTCTTCTTCTTCTTCTTCTTCTTCTTCTTCTTCTTCTTCTTCTTCTTCTTCTCCCCAATTAGTTTATCTCGATTCCTTCCTATTTTTATCACGTTTTATTTTTCCCTGTCTCTTTTTTCTTGTACAGTGATTTGAATTTCTTCCATCACTTCTACTTTCGATATTTCTTCTTCCTTCTCAGTCGATCGTCTTATATTACATTTTTCTTCCATTTTTTTCTTCTTCCATATTTTCCTCCTCTTTCACTTTTCTCACTATAATGTTCTCCTTTTCAAGCATCTAATCTACAGTACCGAACTGACGAACTGAAAATGGTAGCATACACAACGGCCCTGCATTCTCAAAAACCCTGTACTGAATGCTTGCAACTTAGTAATTCAGATTCAGAAATTCTACACTTGCTCTATTACTATTGAATACAACAACCTTCAACTTTAATGAACGACTGAGTGTCAAAGGTTAGCAATTTTAGCCAATTCAACTACGATTTAAGTTATTATTTTAAGACAGTAATTACCTGGAGGATTCGTATCGATGTGATACGTACGTGATACATAAATGAGAATATATTTGAAACTGAAATCATAGCTGCCGCACAACAAAACGAAAAAAAAACGCAACTTGGTGAAACAGCGAAACACACAGACCCAGTGTACACAAACCGACATTTTCAACTCTCCATTCCTTTCGGTTTTTCTAGATTTTTCCTTGCTCAGATTGTACTCGACAATTTTTGCAGCCTCGTAAAGATTCCTCACGTGACCTATTCAGTGCACTAAATTTTTTATTCTTGCCATGATATTATGGTACACTATGTCACATTTTGTAAATGAAAGCGACTTTTTGTCATTGATCACCAGTTTTTGTTAATACCACTACTTAACTTTTGCAATATAAACAATTGATATGGTCTTCGTCTGCCGCTTGCCAATCATGTTTATATTTTTACCATTAATTTAATGGGCAATAGAACCGGTAATATTGGACGTCGTCATGTTTCTGGGGGTGCAAAACGTCTGGAGAAAATGAAAAGAGATAATCTTGTGGTGTCAACAAGTAAAAAAAAAAACAGTTTCTGTTCAAAACCTACGTTGATAACAGCATTCGGTAACATTTGTTTCTGTAATAAAACTTCTTCCAATTGATATTCTTCAAGGTAGTTTCAGTTAAAACGTCCAAAACAAAAATAAATAATCATTGCATAAAACGAAAAATATCGTTCAAAATGCAATATAATTCATTGGGAAATGAAAAGGTTATTAATCTATGTATAAAGCGTCTACGTTGGTTTCAAACACTGTATGATCTGTTCTCTTTCTTTTTTTTCTTGTACTTCCTATTTTTTATCTCGAGAATTGATCTAAGAAAAGGATTATATGACGCTGTGTGACGTAAAAAGGAACAGAGGTTCCTCTTTCTGTGTCAACTCTCTTTCTCTTTCTCTCTCTCTCTCTCTCTCTCTCTCTCTCTCTCTCTCTCTCTCTCTCTTTCCTTTTTTATGAATGCTATGAACCGATTCAAATCTGGTCTGACCGAAAAAAAAAACCTTTGGCATTCATAAAACTGTCGACTGTCTTGTAAGTTGACAGAATATGTTCATGTTCATGGTGATGGTATTATAATAAGCGAAGCTGGTATAATAGGAACAGTAAGTATAAATACGACAGAAGGCATAAAGCAACAGCCGGTTCCATTTAGTATGAAAACAAGTTAAAAGAATAAATGCTTGAATGATATTGGTGAATGGCCAAATGAGCTTAGATGATTGTGAATATTGGATAGCCAAAGGAAGTAATGAAAGTCAATATGATAATGATAACTTTTCTTCATCTCTGCGATGGTATGACAATGAAAAGAATCTTTCCAAAGTTTTATTTCAAACATATTCATAAAGCTACAAACAAGCAACATGCAAGAAACTGGTTTTGATATTCACAAAGTAAAGGAAGCTTATTCTGTTTCGTATACAAATTTATAACTTCAGAATGTTCATTAAAGTTTACAGAAGAGGGGTTTAATGACCGGAATGATGCAAGTAATCTATCCATTCCATCGAGAGAAAGTTCTTTGCATAGAAAACATCAATTTCTCTGTTAATGCAAAAAACAGAGGTGTACGTTCCAATTCTCAGCTTGTGAAAGAAATGGTGAGGAAGAAAGTATTGATGCACCATCCTAGAGCAAATAATTAAAGTTATCAAATTTCTATCAGAATGTGGCCTTTTATTTCGCGGTAGTGATGAAACTGCTGGCTCTTCACGTAATGGAAATCACTCAGGCTCGTTAGAATTACTGGCTAGGTTTGACCCTTTCCTGACAGAGCATATAAATACCCAAGCAAAAAAGGCGACAAATCGTATCTATCTAAAACAGCCTGAATTGATTGGATCTAGTACATTGGATCACATTATATGCAGAGAGGAAAGTAGTAGTGCTAACAGCTCACTCAAAATCTACTGGAATGTTTGAGGGAAAATATTTTAATATCGATATGAAAAACTGTCATGGTCACAGTTGTGACAATCCTAGCAACATAGGTTACTAGTAGCTTACACAACACGAATTAAAAGCAGAATGAGTTTGTGAATGTTTTGCACATTCTCTAAAATTGGTCGGAAAATGTGCCAATGAATGTTGTCATGAAGGAGTAATCTTCGTTGAATTTTCAAGAAGCCTGTACACATTTTAATGTTTCTACCTCGCGGTAGGATTTTCTTTCTAATGCATTATCTAGTGGAGCTGCTCATTTTCTTAATATGAAAAAATGTCAGATACCAGGTGCTCAGCTAATGTATATTCAACAAAAACACTTTTAAACAGGGTACAATAAAACAAGAATTATGTTACGTTTCAAATAGAACTGATAAGAAGGTAGAGTGACGACAGACTACAACACAACACAAATTAGGCAAAGATTCTGAATGATTTTCAAATTGCCTGGTCCTTAAATATAATAAAATATCTAATACTACCTGTTAATATACAAGACAGTTTTGTTGTATAAGTATGCTGTGTTGAAGAAGAGTTTTTGTCATTATATTTCAAGAGATTAAGATTACAACACTGAATAATTTCCTTCAAACCTGAATTTTTTCAGAGAACGAATTCTGAATAAAATACAGAAAAGATTCATGACAGTTCAAATAAATTCGTATGAAATTTGAATTCAAATATTATCAAGTGTTTTGTTATAATGATGAAGTAAAATTGTATGAAGAATAGTTTGTTCACTTGTGCAAATTGAGTAGCTAGGAAGGATGGTAGTGGGAAAGTAAGTAGTGATTTGATATGCTGTCAGTCTCTGGTAACGAAATGGAAGACACTGATCAAGTAACCTGATGGGCCGATATTTCAGGATTTTAGATTAGCTTCATTCGTAGACCACTACATCTGCTTAGGAAAACAAATCTCCATGAAATCCCCCAAAGAAGAAGAAATCAAGCAAAGAATCATTCTCGGATGGCAAGCCTTTGGTAGAGCAAACTCAACCTTCAAGAATAGGAAAATCCCACAAGTCCTAAAAAGAAGCGTATACAACCAATGCAACCCCCGATAGTCACCTATGATGTTGGACACGGAACCTAACCAACAGACTGGCCTACAAACTGAGAACCATGCAACGTACACATGAGAATCATGCTCAACATCACATGTAGAGAACGTAAGACAATATAGTATATTAGAAGAAGAACAGGATTCTACGATATCATAAAATTCATCAAGAAACTCAAATGGTAATGGGCTGATCATGTTGCAAATATGGCAGACAACCAATGGTCATCACAACTGGCAACATGGATCCCTAGAGATCAAAGGTGGAACTGAGGCCGGCAGAATACTGATGGCGAGACGAACTGGACAGGTTCAGAAAATGTTTGCTCTGTAACACCCACCGGAGGTCTGGCAAATCCTGGGTAAGGCCTACATCCAACGACGGGCAATAAAAGACTGAATGATGAACGTATCTGATAGTTTTTTGTTTGCTTGTTTTTTTTTACCCATCAGATTCCTTGTTTTCATTTCCTAATGTCATTTTTATTTGCTCTTATGTTTTGATCAAAAGCATCTAGTCATTTTGTTTCCGACGATTGAAGGGTGAAAGTAGTCCCAGCAATTTTATAAAGTCTCTTTTCTCAGTTTTTTGCACAGATCGTTATTTCGAAAATTTCAAGTCTTCACCGCTTTTGTGATAACTCTTGAATTTTGCTTCGATTTCTCTCTATATATCTCTTTCTCTCTCTCTCTAATTTCATAGTAGATTCGCTTTTGCTGGGGTGTTTTAAATAAATTTTAATTCTATGAAATTTTAATTCAATCTCTGACACTTTGCGGAAGTCACTAATTTGTGAATCGAAAATTTCCAGGGTTCTGATTTTTTGCATGAATATTTACAATTCAATTTCTCTCTTAACCCCTTGATCAAACATAGGCTATTTTGTTTTTGAAAATTCCGACACTATCGAGTTTTAGCGGTGGGTTTGATTTACAATGAAATAATTATGCTAAACTGAAAACATACGCTTTTGCACAGTAGCTAATAACGGAGATGTAGCATAAAAAGCGTTCGTAAATGTATTTTTGAAATAGAAGCTGTATGAGGGAGAGAGGGGTTGTCTATACGTGCGCCATATAGAAAGGTAGTCTTGAGACAAGAGACAAAAATGTGGGAAACTTAAAAGTAAGGGTTAGAAACAAATGCTGTACGAGAGAGAGAGAATATTTATAAAAATGCAAGATGGAAAGAACGCTCCTTTCTACAAGAAAGAAATAACTTTTATGTGTGCAGTGGAGAAAAGAACATATCGCTAAGCGTCATAAGTGAGGGACACATGTTTGCCCTTTTTAGGGGTCAAAATAGGAGGTGGGGGCCTTTTTTTCTTTTAGAAGTCTGACTCGAGGAGACTTTCTTTTTCTTCAAGGTGTCAAAATTGAGGTTGAGGTCATTTTTTCGCCTTTAAAGAGTCAAATCTGGATGGAACACTTTTTACTTTTTAGAAGTCAAAATCGTGTGGAAGGACTTTTTTCTTTTAGGGATCATAATCGAAGTATGAATATTTTTTCGAAGGGGGAACATTGTTTTTCCTCTTGATGAAATTTCTCTGAAACATCATTTATTTTCGCGGGTTTTTATATCTCAAGCAATTTTCCCGGTCAACGCTGGGTACCCCCTGCTTGTTGAAACTAATGGCCTTTCGTCATTCTGACTTTTCAAGATATTAAACAGAACAGATATGATTCAATCAAACATATCTTCGTTAAGCCTTCCATTTCAAGAAAATAACTGATATCATATTTTGATTTTCTGACAAAAAGCCGAAGAAAAAAGATATTGAGCTTGATAATTAGAAACAAACAGGTCATTGCATCTGTACTTTTAGTTATATTTCTTATTTCCTACGTTCTGTCCCTAATTATGGTTTGAAAAATAGAATTCAATAATGAAAGCCAATGATTATTGCAAATTTATTTGATATTCTGGATAATGCTGGATGATAAAATACTTCGTCTCAGGATTTTAAAATTATTAATTTTTGATATTTTTTATGTCAGCGACAACACGACGTTAAAAAATCGTAGATGACAAGATGAGAACGTTGCCTGGTCATAGAAGCTTTGGACGAACCCTTAAAGTATAGAAAGCCAGTTGAAATATCATCAAAAGCAACTTTTACTTATACTGATTTTATGATAACGTAACGACCGAAATGGATTGGATTTTCGGTTCGCTAAATAAATCTTAAAAAATGCTAATAAAGTCAGTCATATTTAAATCATGTTAAACGCTCCTGCAATTGAGTTTTGTCTTTATTTTCGTAGGCAACAACGATGACGGATGACAGTGACCAGACCAAAAAACAGTGATGTCATGCATGAATAACAGTTAACACCGTGATGTACACAAAAACTGATGACGAATACGCTCCCACTGTTAAAACCCAACTTGAGTCGACTTGTTTTGCCAAAGTTTGCAAATCCCAATCACAGAAACTACTAAAAAGGAGTTGAATTGGGTTACAAAGTTTTCGAATAACATTGTGCAAAAAAATGAATTCTGTTTTTTTTTTTACCTTTTTGATATTAATGAAGCGAAGGAGTTTGACTCTAGCCATGTTTGTTACTGTTACTGCTATGATTCGTAAGTTCTTCAGAAATCGACTTGGTAATATTTTTATACTTCCGCTTTAGAAGCTTTAAGTAGAAAAAACACATCATCTCAGAGATATAAAAGTCATATTAAAGGAAACCTAAGAAAAGGGAAAGAAGAATTAATAACTAACACAAGATCAGAGAAGAAAAGAAAGAAGTAACTTACTAACATCCGATGCTATACTGCTACTAATCTTCAACAGTCATATAACTTGAAACAACTAATTACTATGAGTTGGCTTCTTCTGCGTTCAGATGTTTTTTGTGTAAATATTTTGGCCGAAATGTAAACGTATCTGTTTGAATGTTGTGTACGTGCAGGTGTGTATATACATATCTTTCTATGTGTTAGTGTTTTTGTGAAAGTATTCCTGCTTTGTCAAAGGTTCTGTTTATACATCTTTAGTCTCCTGTTTTCTTCACTTTCAACGTACTTTTTGTTTTTGTTTATTTTCTTCTTTGTTTTGTTTTGTTTTGGTACATGAAAGCAAAATCGTCCCACCGTACTGCATTGTAAATAACCTTAACTTAAAAAGTTAAATAAGTCTTTCCACCGAATCAAACGTTTTACATTTTTATGTCTTTTTATACCTCTCTATGCTTCAAGGCTATCAAGATAAAGCAAGCACCGGCAGCCTTCAATCAGATAGCCTCAATGTGTTGGAGAAAAAAGGCGAATGTTAATATATGAACGTAACCTGCCTCCTCGAAGGTAATTAGTACCAACGGAGAGCGGGAAAATAGCATTCTGGGAATGCCTTACGGGTCGAAGGTATCAACATAGATGTCTTGTCTGTCTGTTTTTCTCCCCTCTCTCTCTCTCTATCTATCTATATATCTATCTCTATCTCTCGTTATCTATCTATCTATCTATCTTTTAAGCACACAAGATATATGTTCGAGCATTTACTTATTTCTTCCAACCTCCCCTGTCTTTCTATATGTATATTCATATACGCATAAATATATATATATATATATATATATATATATATATATATATATATATATATTGTATCATCCACAGACAGCTGCTCCGTTGTATTACAACTCTTCAGTGTGGCTATAGACTATCCATTATACCATCCAGTACCACCAGGCAGGATTGAAACCGTATCTTAAGACCTGGAGGCTGGTATCCTCCCTCCATGGAACTGGACGGTCAGTGAGGTTGAATTTAAGCAATATATTCGTTTATCGTATATATTCTTCATCCACCAGAGTGCTCCGTTCATGTTGGAAGAGCATTCTTTGGTATTAACTATACTTGATTATTGATACACACACACACGCGCACACACACACATACACACACTCATAAATATATATACGTATGTATGTATGCATATATATATATATATATATATATATATATATATATATATATATATATATATATATGACGAATGTATTTTCATTTATCCGACAATAATAGAGTGAAATGACGATTTCAGAAGACCACGTTTTGTAACAATGAGATTTCATTAGATTGTTTCGATGTTTCGCCAGTGCACTCTGGCTTTTTCATGGAAAGTATAATGGGGATACAGGAGATTGAGTGTTCTGTATGGTCTATGCCTAGCGGGCGGGTTTATCAATTGAACTAAGTGTATTTTAAGTCTATAAAGAAATTAGAGGAGAGATAGCTTGTTTGTGTGGTTATCAAGGAGGTATCAGACAGCGTCATTTGCTTTAGGACACAAGCAGAAAGTAGATCTGAGGTTTGATGAATATCTGGGTTGAGTGTCTCTAGAGGGAAAGTGTCAATTTTCATGAGAGAAAAGGGTATGGCGTTGTTAGGATTAAAGGGATATACTGAAAAGTTTGAGGTCAGATGATTTGATTTAGGATGGAGTTCTCAAGTTCTTAATTTGGAATGGTGTATCGTGTATCGTATGTTATCATCTGTCAGGGGAGGATAAACAGGTGTTTGCTTGCTTATTCGACTGATAGAATAGAATCATTGTGATGAATACGGGAGAAGGGGTAAGTATGAGATGTTAATGAATGTGTGCGTGAAATAATTAAAGATAGGTGACGGTGTGTGTGTGTGTGTGTGTTAGCTGAAAATAAGTGATTGATGTTTCAGCGGTCAGAAAGTTTGATAATGATTTTTGCTAATTGTAGAAATATGTTGAAACATGTCTTTGATTAATGGTGTTACACTGAGAGATGACCATCGATTCGATG
Organism: Thysanoteuthis rhombus; assembly: GCA_963457665.1. Classification (NCBI taxonomy): domain Eukaryota; kingdom Metazoa; phylum Mollusca; class Cephalopoda; order Oegopsida; family Thysanoteuthidae; genus Thysanoteuthis; species Thysanoteuthis major. The sequence goes on from OY735198.1 coordinate 30,622,264, forward strand.
AATTTTATTTTCTGTTTGTTATGTTCTCTTTTCATCATGTGGATATGACGTAAATCAAAAATATGGCCTAATTGGTTTCTAAGTATTGTGAGTGCATTGCTCTGCAGTGTTCATAAACTCTTCTGTCTATTGGGGATGAGGGTTCTCCGATGTACATTTTAGGGCATCTGAAAATCTATTTCCTTGTCCAGTCCCACAACTGGGACGTCATCTGATACCATCATGTTGACCATATACAAACTAGCCTTGTCATGATTACTTAATACACTTGGTTTAATCATTGAACACACCAACTACACAGACCCTGTATAACACACAATCTCTTGTATCCCTATTATGCTTTCCTTGAAAAAGCTAGAATGCTCTGGCAAAACATCGAAATAGACTAAAGAAATCTTATTGGTAAAAACAGGGTCTTCTGAAATTGTCATTTCACTCGGATAAATATAATTCTTCCAACCGCAGCAATCAACGTTTTTTTCGGGTTAAAATAACGTTTGCTGTCTCATACTTTCTCGATGTTTTGCATATAGAATTATTTGATGAGAGAAAGGTATTTATCATTCGAATTGTTAAATGCTGAGTATTATTTTACAGTGGTAAAATTTCTGTGTGTAAACCATGAGTTTTTGTTTCTTAAACTTTTACTCTCTATTTGCAAGGTACCCAAGATATGGGTATAAAAAGTATCCGTTCACCTTCTCTTTAAAAAGAGACACGTATTAACATGTATTAGTCTAAGAAAATTCAATCGTGCAGAGAATGTTTTAAACGCCAAATATCTGCAACCAGATTAGCATTTCCAATCTGAAATGTCATCTATAATTAGAGAATGTTAACCTAGTTTGTTGATATTTGAGATTATTTAAACAGCAGATATTTGGTTATTTTCGGGTATTACGCATTTTATAATCATGAACCAAAATATAGCCATATTCTGTATAATTGTTCAGGTTAGCTGTAGTTGAAAGTTACATACACTGCCTGCATGCAGTATTCATGTCATAGAATATTGGGCTTTGTAAAAATTAGGCTTGGTTGAAGTACTAGTGTGTCTTTGATGAAAGTCGTAGTCTCCCCCGGGACAAACTTCACTATCTTTGTGATGTGCACCTTCAAGGATTGGCGTCTTAAGATATAGATACAGTCTTATGCAGCAGCATCAAAAGAGGATTTAATTTGATTCGCATTGTTGGGAAGTGGATTTCTAAATTGAATCTTGCGCTCGCAATATTATTATCTAACCAGCCTGGCAGCTGCAGGGTCAAATTCCACTCCTACCTCTATTCCGACTGAAAGCGATTACTGGTACTCTTGTATTCTATGCATCATAAACATATTAAATGTATAAATGTATTTGATTATTAGAATGAAACGGTGTATTTTTTATGTAAATTTAAGAAGATATGTAAGACTTGTCAGACGGTAAGAGAGATGCTCACTAATCACTTGGTCGTAATTTCGAATCACGGTAGAGAATGCTAGATTTATACATAGGTTTGGTTTAACCTGACGCGACAGACAAAAACTGCAGAGTTTACCCTCCCAAATTGGATGATTGTTGTTGTTGTGGTAAAAAAAATGCATCCAACTTGATTCGGAGTGTGACAAAAGCACCGACGAGGCGATAGTGTCAGCTTGTGCTGTAAGCAAAAAACAAATCACTTAGTAGCAGATACGAACAAGTGCCACCAGTAAATAGAGACGCCACTTACAGCAATGGTATCTAACTTTCACAATATTGCGAACAACTTATAGATAAATCAGGAAACAAAAATCAATGCGTTTTTCACAGTGTCGACTGCCCAAAATATGTAAAATATTTTAAAGAATTCTTGTCAATATTTGTTTAATGGGAGTGGAAAAACAGTCCGATATATTATAGAATCCATTAGAAAACTCAACTGGCCACGAGCTAGTTATGTTGCTAGAATGATAGACATCTGATGGACACGACGACTCACAACAAAGATCCCCTGAGATCACATGCGAAACCGAGGTCGACAGAATACTAGATGTGGAGACGGACTGGACAAATTCAAAAAGTACTGGCTTTGCAACTACCATGATAGAGAGGTGTGGCAAATCCTGGGGAAGGTCTATGTCCGACGACGGACGCTAAAAGACTACTGATGATGATGATGATGATAGCTAGACTATTGTCCTTGTTTATAAGTTCATTTATTCACAAAGCTTCGGTCGTATACAAGCCAGCCTTTGCTGGATGTTCTTAGTTCTAGTGTGCGGTATAACTTCCTTAAAAGCAGGCATTTCACAAGGTCTTTCTGCGTGTGAGTCAGAAGTGTTAAATGTTACACTATCCGAGCGGACAGCAACTCAATACTTTTCTATTTTTACTCGAGTTTTGTTGATCACTGACGTAGAACTCTTGTATAAATATTTTCCTAAAGATTTGTATCAGCTTAAGTAAGGACAGAAAGTTACTTAATTGAATTGATCTATTGAAGAAAAAACATTTTAATCGTTCTTCTATCACTGAGCAAAGTGAGAGTTAATGATCATCCTCAAACCGGCATCGGCATTTGATCCAATAATTCTTAAATCATCTGGCTAATAAATTTTCCCTGGTATCACTGGGCAAAACTCCTTGGTTGCTGTCTTTCATTTTGGTAAATGCTTCTTTCTCTTTATAAATGCATTTGTTTGTTTGGGGTAAAAGATTAATGCTTCGATTTTTTTTCATTTCTTCTGAATGATATATATCACTCTCTCTCTCTCTCTCTCTCTCTCTCTCTCTCTCTCTCTCTCTCTCTCTCTCTCTCTCTCTCTCTCTCTGATAAAAGCGAACGGTGAATGGTCGAGCAGTCCCACAGATAACGCTTGCGGGGCCACAAATGTCGACAAGATCAGCTGTGCTAATATTATTCCACTAAAACGGAGAAAGAAGATCCGAATAATGGAGAATCCGGTCAATGTATCTATTACTTGGTTGCCATGAATTATCGAACCTGCAATGGAGAATAGTCACAAATTGGGGTCGGAAATGGTTAAGACTGTAGAAAGTTTGACACAGAGAAGATGGTGCTAAAATTGAGGAAGGAAGAAAGTAAGGGACAATGAAAGGCACAAAAGAACGAAGGATTTAAGGAAACAACGAAGGAAAGATCGCTGAGGAAAAAATTTGATCGTTTTTTCATCGCCTAGTAGAATAAAATAAGAATATCAAGGATGAACAGAAAAAGTGAACTGATAGAAAGAAAGAAATGAAAATATAGAGACCGAATGGAAGCTGAGTTGAAAGAAAAAAGAAGACATTTAGCATCAATCTCGAGAAAAATGTTCGCTTTTTTAATTTTTAACACTATCGCACCTTCCCCCCCTCTCTCTCTCTCTCTCCCTCTCTCTCTCTCCCTCTCTCTCTCTCTCTCTCACACACACACACACACACACACACACACAAACTATCTGTGTGTGCGTTTGTGGGGGGTCATGTGTTGAGGAGTCAGAAGGAAATAGAAACGTGAGATGTGAATTAGAGAGAAAAATTAAATCCCGTCTCTTTTGTCAATTACTAAAGAGACGGTTAATGTCATTTTGATGACGTGTAAGTGTATGTTTTACCGATAGATAGATAGATAGATAGATAGATAGATAGATAGATAGATAGATAGATAGATAGATAGATAGATCTGTAGATGATAATAATTCAGTCTGGTAGATAAAGAGAAAGAGAAAAAAGAAATAAAGAGTAATACTTGTGAGGGGAAAGCTAAACTCAAAGTGAGCACTTTATCCACGGGCAGTTGAATAATGTATTTATAATCCTTAAGCCTTTGGCAGAGCAAGCTCAACCTTCTAAATAACAAGATCCCATTCTCCTAAAAAGGAAAGTATACAATCAATGCATCCTCCCAATGGTTACCCATGGAGCTGAAATATGGAACCTAACCAAGGAACTTACCCGCAGACCGAGAAGCAAACAACGTGCACATGAAATGATCCAACTCAACCGTACGTGGAGAGACCACAAAACAATAGATTAGAGGGAAAACAGGAGTCCAAGATATCATAGAATCCATTTTTTAAAATGGCAATAGGCTGGCCCATTTCAAGAATGGCATACATCCGATGGACCTCACGACTCATAACATCCCCAGGGACCACATGCGCATAAGGGGGTTGGCAGAATACAAGATGGGGAGACGGACTGGACAAATTCAAAAAGTACTGGCTCCGTGACGCCCACTATAGAGACGTGTGGCGAATCCTTGGGAAGGTCTATGACCAATGATAATCCTTAAGAAAATATTTATCTTAGTGACCAATAGAACTAATGCTAGGACTGTAAAAGGTGTTACATCGAAGTATAAATCAGAAGGTCTGGTTAGTCACCAAATAGAAACTGTCATGTGACCAGTGCCTTTCTGCAGCGTGACCTGTTGGAATGATCAATCAAAAAATTGGCAAAAGGAGTGATCTCTCACCTTTTATTGGGTCGTGATCATAAAAAATGAATACCACTGGATGCAGGCGTAGGGACCAACTCAGCATAAACTTATATTCCGATCAAAAACCTATTGATATTTAAAAAAAAAAAAAGAATTATCAAATTTTCTGTAGACCTGATAAGAAAATTTCCAAATTTTCAGCACTGTAGCTCCGTTGGTTCGGCCTGTACCTGCGATAGATACATAGCCAGCCAGCCAGGTCAATTTTAAAACCGAAAGAAACCTATGTTGACGGTTTCAGTTGACAATATCAGAGCAGATTGTTAAGAAGGAGAAGTTTCTTTTCAAGTTGGTTGTGGGGGCTAAGCATCTGAAGGGTTTTATATACACATAAGTATATATGGGAAAAGAGAATGAGAAGGAGAGAACAATGGTTGCGTCATCGTCGTTTGTTTCTATGAAATTGAAAGAAAGAAAGGAAGGGAGAGAAAAAAAGCGACGACATGAAGATGCATTATCAGCTATAGAAAAAAAAGGAGACTGGAGATACGAAAGGTAGGGAGGCAGAAAGAAACAAACAAAATGAAGATGTTTTGATTTTACATTCCTACGTTCATCATTTCATCAGAAAAAATATTTCTATTATTTTACAAACGATTAAATGATGGTCGAAATTTGTAAAAAAAAAATATTCAAACATTTTCTTAAATTATTTTCAATAAAATTTTAACCAACGAGTAATTTGAATAATATAGTCAACTGTTTATCGTAGCTAGTATGGTAATAAGAACAAATATTACTTTGGCGAACGTACTATAACTTTTTTATTTAATTTATTTATACATTTGATAATAGAGAGAGAAGAAGAAAAGAAGGTAAAACAGCCGAATGTTCTGATTTTTTTTTTTATTTCATCATTCGAGTTGAAAAAAAGACAATTTTTCATGAATATGACAATGAACTGTTTTCGATGATTATTTTGAGACGTACTTAGTGTATATTCATTTGATCAGTTTTTCGAAAAAAGATTAAGCTCACTGGAGCGTTCTACTTTTTTTTAATCTTTGCAACCCGATCACAACTTGACGTAAGTGTCATTTATTTACAGTTTTAAATTCAAAAAAAATTACTGTATTCGAGTGGTCATAACTGGACAACAGTCATTTAAATTTGTAACGTTGATAATAATTTGATTGCTTTATGAATAACTCAAATTCATGAAATTCACACGAAAAACTCCATATTTCTTTAATGGAAATGAATCACAATTTTTTCTTAAACATAGACCAAATATTACATATTTTATTAAAGAAATACTACACAGTAGACAGCTTTGATATTAAATACCTGGTTTCAAACAATTTATTTCGTGATAAATTTGATGAATTTTCCTTTCTATTCTCCGTGTCATTTATGGGTAATTTTTTGAAAACCTTATCCTGTACATTTTAACTCGAAAGTAAAAGAATAAGAAGGGAATTCCAATGATATGTCCGCGTACCACAGAGGGAGAAACTGCGGATAGATGGTGACCTCTAAAATGGATAAGGGAGGTGTACTCAAAGGGAAGTATTGGATGAGGGGGGCCAGTGAAAAGAAAACTGCAGATTAGAGGGACTACTGATGGGAAAACTGGAGTATTCGACGATCATTGACAACTCTCACTAGGTAAATTAATTCATCAATCTCTTGTAGAGCCTTACCCTCTATCTTGAAGGTCTTTTCGGAAACTCTATTGGAGGATATTACTTTTGTCTTTGTTCTGATCATCTTAAAACCTACAGTTTATTTTCGCTGTTTAGATCAGTCGACATATTTTGTAACAGTGCCGATTCTTCTGACGCCATGGTAACATCATCAGCAAATTCGTTAAGTGGTGTAAATATTCTATTTTTATTCCCATTCTCTCCTTATCTGTTTTCTGAAAGATGCTTTCAAGGCTTGCTGTATATAGATCTATTTGTGAGTCCGATTCTCAGGTGGAACTTATCCTTTATTCTGATCGATGTTGTTAATTTACATACTGACTGCAAAAAGGAAACTGGCCTGAGTTTAGTTGTGATCATCATCATCATCATCATCATCAGTCTTTTAGCGTCCGTCGTTGGACATAGACCTTCCCCAGGATTTGCCACACTTCTCTATCATGGGCGTCACGGAGCCAGTACTTCCTGAACCTGTCTAGTTCATCTCTCCATCTAATATTTTGCCGGCCTCGGTTGCGCATATGGTCTCGGGGAATCCATGTTGTGAGTCGTGATGTCCATCGATTGTCAGCCATTCTTGCAACATGGCCAGCCCACCGCCATTTGAGATTTTTTATGGCTTCTATGATGTCTCTAACTCTTGTCTTTTCCCGGATGTGTTGTGCTGTTTTGTGGTCTCTCCATGTGAGGCCCAGCATTATTCTTTCATGTGCACGTTGCATGGTTCTCAGCTTACGGGTCTGTTTCTTGGTTAAGTTCCATGTTTCAGCTCCATAAGTGACTATTGGGAGGATGCATTGGTTATACACCCTTCTCTTTAGGATTAATGGGGTCTTATTATTTTTGAAGGTTGAGCTAGCTCTGCCAAAGGCTTGCCATCCTAGTGTGATTCTTCGCTTGATTTCTTCTTCTTTTGAGGGTCTCATGGAGATTCGTTGCCCTAGGTAGATGTAGTGGTCTACTTTCTCGAGTTCTGTGTCCTCGATTTCGATCTTAGTGTTCTTATCTCCAATGTGGTTGTTGCACATGATCTTCGTCTTGCTGAAGTTCATGTGCAGGCCGACTTTCTTGCTCTCCTCATTTAGTTCATCTATCATTAGTTGGAGGTCGTGTAGGTTCTCTGCAAAAAGGGCTATGTCGTCTGCAAATCTGAGGTTGCTCAGATACTCGCCGTCTATTTTAATTCCTTTACTCTCCCAGTCTAGCCTTCTGAAGATCATCTCGAGGCAGGCTGTGAAGAGCTTAGGTGAGCTGGTATCACCTTGTCTTACTCCTTTCTGGAGCTGGAAGGGGTCCGAGTCTTTATGTAGCCTGATAAATGAGCTGCCGTGATTGTATATATGTTTCAACACTTCAACATATACTGGATCTACACCTTGCCGACTGATGGCCTCCATGACCTTAGGGATTTCTACTGAGTCGAACGCCTTTTTGAAGTCGATAAATGCTACGGCAAGTGGTAGTCTATATTCTGCTGCTTTTTCTTTCAGTTGATTTATCGAGTGCAGGTGGTCCATGGTCGAGTAGCTTCTTCTAAAGCCAGCCTGTTCACGTGGCTGGTTTTCATCGAGTGTTTTTGTGATTCGGTTGGTGATGATCTTTGTGAAAAGTTTATATACACAGTTGAGTAGGCTTATAGGCCTATAGTTGTTGAGGTCTTTCGGGTTTCCTTTTTTATATAATAGCATTATTATAGCAGTATTCCAATCGTCTGGGACTTTACTGTGTTTTAGACACAGGTTGAAGAGGACGGCCAGTTTCCTATTGATGGTTTTACCTGCTTTTCGGAGTAGGTCGATGGTGATGTTGTCTGGTCCAGGGGCAGTTCCTTTCTTTGTCTGTTTAATGGCTTCCTTCACCTCCCACGGGGTTACTTTTGGGAAGTCCTCTAGTTGTTTGCCCGTGTCTTGCGTATCTTGCTCATTGTTTTGCAGTCCTTGTTTGGACGAATAAAGTTTTTGGTAGAATTCTTTGGCGCGTTCGACAATCCTGTCTCTGTCTGTTGTTAGGTTTCCATTTTCCTCGAGTATGCTAGTTATTTGCCTTCGTCCCGAGTTGAGGAGTTTGTTTATAGCTTTGAAGCCCCGACCTTTTTCAAGAAAGCAACAAAAATTGGAATGTAAATAGTAAAAGAAATGATAATAATTAACAATGACAATACTTCAAAATGAATGAATGAATTGTCCTATCAACAAACATGCTGCAGAAAAGATTGGTGTAGGCAATGATTTAGACTCATGCTGGACACTGCTCCTGTTGCTCAGTGGCGAGATCAGTCAGGTGTTAAGACACCCTCTTGCAAACGGTTGTGAGTTTGATTCTCAGCTGGAAATTTTCTTTTTCTGATCCGTCATGATAATTTAATCACACACTACCAAAAAAAGTAACAGAAATTAAGGTAACAAGTAGCAATATTTTTAATGATCTATAATCGAATGAAATGAATTAATACATAAATAAAGTGAATAACCGATACGGAACAACTACTTAATAAGAAACATAGTGCAGAAGAGATTGAGGTAGCAAATGAGTCAAAGTACTTGATATGGAATCGAGCTTGCTTCTGATTCTTATTGCTCAGTGGTCACAATAAAAAGCAACACAAATACAGATGTATGTCCATAGCGAAGAAAAATTAAAATGATGATAATACTTGATCTAATAAGATAAGTAAAAAAAATTGCTTTCTAATCTATATTGCCTGCAGTCTTTGTCTGATCATAGATTTTAACTCACTTGATTATTTGGGTATTGAAACTGCTTAATTTGAACCCAGAACATACAAATTTGGTCTTGTGCAGCCAAAAGATATCTGCCAACCCTTGTGATGAGTTCAATGTAAGACCACCACCAATTACAATCTGACAATAAGATATTTCAACCCAATCCTTATTCCAACATATGTAACATATTGCCACAATTTTTCTGTCCATACACATAACTTACACACCATTCTATTTCGTACTCTTCATCCAATAATTTCATAATATCTGTCCGAAAATATCTAACCATTTTGAATATCTCGAGAACCTGTTGTGTGGACTTGATGTAACTCATCAATCAGAGGGGATCATAACTGTGCATTATTAAACAGACACTCTCCTGTGCTGTAACTCACTTGGAGGAGAGACATAATTGGGTGATCTTGGATAATGTTTGACTGACACATTCACATTGATCGATCGAGTTATTCTTCACGACTCATGCAAGGTTTTTTAAACAGTGCATCACCTAGGTCTATCAACCCCTGACCCCATCCGGTTCAATCCAGATTTGCCCCCACCCCGCCACAATTTTCGTCCTGATACCGTAGAATGTCTGAATACTTGATGGTGGTTAACAAGCTTGTGATGCTGATCATCACAACTTTAATGTGTGCAATCATCCCTCGGTGCCTCACTACTGTCTAACCTAGGAAAACTGTATAACACTGTAAATACTGAAGTAGAATATACTTAATATTTACCATGATTTGATCGAACTCATTACAAGAGTAATGGTCACCATCACAAGCTTGTTAACCATTAATACACTGATTCACTAACTAAAGATTTCATGAAATTACTAAATGTTTAGGGATTTAACAAAATCTTGTGGGGTTCCCCGAATAATCTGACTGTTTTACATGCATTGTGACGAAAGAAGTATTTGGATCCTTGCAAAATACCAAAGCTCATACTTACTTTAAATTTGCACACGTGATTATGTTGATATAACTTTAACAATTGAAAAGAAAAATACATAATCCTATAAATACAGTGCAGAATACGATAAATACAGAAGTAATAGTGGAAAAAAGCATTTGGACCATGAGTTTTTTGTTTTTTTTTCGTATCTCTATATTTAGTCACTGGAACTATTTTACTTGCATCTTCCACCTCTTCAGTCGTCTTCACTAAATCGATTGTCTCCCATTCCCATAGTCAGCTTTACAGAAATGTAATTTGAATACATAAATTTTTCACACCTTTTGTAACTGGTACCTTTACTGGATTATGTAATAGCGAGTATTTTTCAATATTTGAGCACTCTCTTCAATATTTTAATTCATTCTAGAAATGCTATTGTCTGGGTTACTTCAATTCTTCAACAGATTTTCTGTTCTTCCCATCACTTAGTGAGATTCTTCAGTACAGTGAAAGTAAGCCAGTACAAACTAGCAATTCCTTATTTTGGGATTGGGTGATCTCTTTAAATCCCTGATTGTCAAATTCACATATTTCTATACTCTACAACATATTCTGGTTCGTGCATGTCATTCATTTCCAGCGTCAAATACCAGCCGTTTGCACTGTTCAAGTGGATCCCCTTTCACGCCCAGCTATGCCAATGATTATTTGTCTGATTATTTCCAAATAAGAGTTCATTTGATTCTTGATGAGCCAACAAACTTATCAATTGTTACTTAAACGTGTTATAAAAGAGTAAAAATAGTTCATTTGCTTCTTATACGCCCACTTACATACATCTCAATTTGTCAAGACAATGTCTTTACGCTTCAAGTCAAAAAATATTCTCGAATAAAAAAAATACAGCATTCCCAAAGTATGCATTTCTTGTAAATTAGAAAAATAAGATAGTGACTTTAAAGAAATTCATCTGTATAGAAATAGGTAGTTCGTTGGCTGAAATAGATCGAACAAAATGTTCGCTTTGATCTGATGATTTTTGGCACGTTGTTAGAGTCAAAATTTGCGTTTCAACCTTTTCCGCTGAATCATTCGTTATTATAGTTGAGTAGACAACTCCTCCCGTCGAAAATGACGGTATATATGGAATATATGGATACATTGCATTTTATATAGGCAGATAATAGAAATATGTATTGCAGAGCGCACTGGGAATTGATGTTCTATTAACCATAAATAGATTTCTATTATTTTTGTTTTTTTTATTTTATTACATTTTCTATTTTCATATTATTCTCTGTTATTAGAACATGAAATTCTATTCTATTACGTAAGTTGCGTCCTCCCGAATGGTAGAACACATCTGCACATTCACCGCCATCAATCCTATGTTAATTCTGGGTCAGTTTGTAGGGTCTATAAAACAGTCAGAAACAAACATATTCCACCTTGAAAGTATATTTGAAAGAAATTTTTCATCCTAATTTTGGTGACATTTTTCCTCTAATGGATGTCAAAATAAACTTGTGGATACTTTCTACACTCACTATATATATTATGATATAGTATTATCATCCTGAGCCATCATAAGTCCACTGTTGGAACAAGTGTCCAACCCATCTCCATTTTTGTTGCTTAATTCTTTGTATCAATGTTCATCTTTTTCTATCTCTTAGTGCAGAGATTTCCAAACATTTTGCATTGGTGACACACATTCCAAATATACATTTTGGTGACAAAAATGTAATGTAATTTCAGCAGTTCCACTGTATTCTCTTTTGAAAGATATACAAAATTATACTTTATTTCGTGAGAGATTATTAGTGACACCCTAAAGTGGCAAGACACCTAGTTTGGAAACGTCTGTCTTTGAGTTATCCTTAGCACTGCTCTTTCCATGGATCTCTACATGATTCTGAGTTGGTTCTCAGTTCGTGTTATTCATTTTCATGTTTCGCATCCGTAAGCCATAGCTGGTATTATGCGTTCATTTGTACTTTAAGCACTTTGGCAAAATATTCTTCAACATGTCTCTATTTGTACTAAAGCAAAATATAACGATGTGGAAAGTATTTGGTACGAATAGATACACAAATATTATTTCATATATTGCTGAAACACAGAATCTACATTTTCATGACGTTAAACATCATAACAACAATACTATTAGGCTGCTTCTGTAGAAAAACAGATCACTATAAGAACAATTTATCCACAGGAGCTCATCGAAAAATACACGCCCTAGTGAATGATGTGAGTGTGTGTGTCTTCACACGTGTGTGTGTGTCTTCACACATGTGTGTGTCTACGTTTTCAACGAGTTGATTATCTTTTGCTTTGTGTGTATTTGTATATACTTATGTTTGTGTATATGCATAAGATTGTTTCTCGATTTGACTGTACATCTTCACGTGACATTCGGGAACCTAGTGCGAGCAAGACAATCCTGACTGCTGTAGGGTTAAACGCCACTCCTGCTTCTATTTCGACTGAGAATGATTGATTAAACTTTTGTATTGTAGATATAATAGATACATTCGTAGGTACACAAGATTTGTCAGATAAGTTAAGAGTTAAGTTGGTAAGAAGACTGCCTTTCATTCACGTGGTCAGGGTTTCAAGCCACGGCAGTGAAACGTTCATTATATAAATATATATATATATATATATATATATATATATATATATATATATATATATATATATATATATATATATGCGTTTGATTATTGATTAAACGTGACATAGCAGAAGAAAAGTTTTTTCCCCCAAATTTGGTGAGGATTGTTCTTATTCTTGTTCTTGTTACGGGGAAAACAAAGTCAAACTTAGACTAGAGTTTGACAATATTTACCTTGCTTTTTCAGGTCATTAGTATATACATTTAAAAGATGTTGAGCATTTGTGTTGGAATTATGCATATTAGGCATCTAAAATTACGAATATTATACATGGGCAAGCGGGTACGTATAGTTAATTGTGTGTATGTATATATATATGCATACATATATATATATATATATATATATATATATATATATATATATATATATGTGTGTGGAAAATAATGATCATTATATATATATAATGATCATTATTTTCCATAAAAAACACCTGCAAGTCTCCATTTCTTCGTATAACCTTAACAAACTAGTGTATAATCTTAAAATTGAGCATTATGCTTAAATTTCTTGATTTAGGAATTTCAGATTGATAAGATCTTTCCGGTGATGGACTAAGATTTCAAACAAAAACTCAATAAGAAGAGGGACCTCGGATATACAAATAACCAACGTAAGCAAAACTTTGTATAGTTTTTAGAAAGTTGGTTCACATCCAAAGTGTGTTTCTAGCAATTGAACTCTACGTTTCGACTGATCCATTCTATGACCTTGAACAGAACATTTTTCTCCAATCACAGAAAAGTTTATAAGGTAAGATTCAGGTGTGTTTCTTCCCCTTATTACTTCAGACAGGGCTTCATACTCTATCCTGTTGAGTGACAAAGGTCACATCGAGTTGAATTCCACACCAATGTATGCTGCTTCTTTGATTTTTCTCAATTTTCAGTCGCGTCCTCTTTCTAAAATATAGATTTCTTCAAAGAGAGGATAGTATACGCTTTGTCCAGATGTGGTCAGCAATCCCTGATTCTTCTATTTTTCTCTTGAAAATCAAAACTATTGATGCATGATAATCTAGATTCGCTCTATTTTTCAGGTTATAATGAAGTATTTAATTGATTACTTATTCTCTAATTCGTTATGCATAAAGATTGCCAGATACCTTCATAAATACTTTTATATAGTTACTTAGCATTACTATCCCTCTTCCTTCATATTTCTGCTTCGAAATTATGAGCAAAAGTTGAATATATTATACATCATTTAAACTAATTTAATTAGTTTTTAAAATGTGTTTTCCGCAGCTGCAACGATCATAATTATCATGAGCAGTAGCAGAATAAGTGCTTATATTTTCTTCAAACTTTCTGCTTTTTGCATTTAATAAATTCACCGTTTTGTTAGTTTATTCATCGACAACATCACCATCATCAGCCTTTCAGCGTCCGTCGTTGGACATTCCCAAGGATTCGCCAGACCTTTTTATCATGGCTGTTGCAGAGCCAATACTCTCTGAACTTCTCCATAGGTGACTATCGAGAAGATGAATTGGTTGTGTGCCCCTCTTTTTTTGGTCTCGCGGGATTTCATTGCTCTTGAAGGTTGAGCTTGCTCTACCGAAAGCTTGCCTTCATAGAGTGCTGCAAGAATGGCGATGAACCGATGGACATTGAGACTCACGACATAGATTCTTCGAGATCACAAGCACAACCAAGGCCGACAGAATATTAGATGGAGAGATGGGCTAGACAAATTCAGAAAGTACTGGCTCCTTGACGCCCATGATAGAGAAATATGGCGACTCCTGGGGAAGGTTCATGTCTAACGACAGATGTTGAAAGACTGATGATGTTGATGATGGTGATGATGACGATGACTTTCTTCAATTCAGCGTTTCCGATCTTGATCGTCGTATCTTAGTCCTCGACGTTTTTGTTGTACATCATATTTGTTTCATTGAAGTTCATGTGAAGACCAACTTTTTAGCGTTCTTCATTCAGTTCGTCTAGCATTATTTGGAGAGCATTGAGGTTCTCCGTAAAAAAGACGATGTCGCCAGCAAATCTGAGTTTACTTAGGTAGTCGCCGTATATCTGCAGTCTATCCTGATTTCTTTATTTTAGTCTAGATTCTGGAAGATCATCTCGAGGCAGGCTGTGAGGAGTTTGGGTGAGCTCGTCGCAACTTGCCTTAACCCCTTTTTGAGGATAGGGCTTGGAGTCTTCGCGGAGCCTGATAACTGAGGGACTGCTCTATCGGTAGAAATGTTGCAAGACTGACATTTTCCTCCACTGTTAGGGGCAATCATTTTTCCACTTTTAGGGATCAAAATGGAGGGTGAAATAAACACTGTAGACGCTTTATAAAGATGGAGAGGAAAACTTCGAATCCAACTTTTACAAACTGACAATCAAATTACATTATATACTAATAGAAAGTTTAGAAATCTGCAGAATGTCAGAATAATCGCAGTAAGTTTTAAATTGCGGCAAGGACGATCACATTTTCTGTTAAAGGTGCTTTATATTATAGTAACGTTTTTCCTAATCAAAATCTGGAAGATTGAGAAGATGTTTCGCTATAAATAGATTGAGTATAGATCGATAATATATATTCTAGTGTCTTTCTCCGATCTACCTTTCATTGATTGTACAACTTCAATATTGATTTGAGGTAGATTATTCAACTCTGTCATTGTTTAAGTTATCACACAGAAAACGTTCTGAAAGAATATACTAATTTCAGTGTATGTAAATCGACAACCAGTCGCTCCTTTGTAATTCTCTAAGCATTTCGGTCTATATTTTTGTATAAGAAATTGGCATGTGTAGCAAGTCGATGCAAAAAGTAATCTCAGAGCTGATTTTTTAAGAATATTTATGGGTGTATAACAAAACCTGACGGACATTTTCGGCTAAAAAAAATCAAGCCTCTCCCCCGCCCCAATTTTGTTATAAGAAAAATGTTGTTAAAATCATTAACAATGAATTCATTTAACGACGGAAATTTCAATTTCTTTATTTTGAAAAAATAAGTTTCAACTTGTGTCGAAAAAACATCTTAGACTTGTAATCTATCAATTTTATCGTAATGATCTGCATTATATAATGAGAAGAAACATCCTGGAAGGGCTTGTTAACAATTGCAAAACGGTGAAGTATGGGATTTTGTTATGTGAATTCTTTTTCAGACTTTTGTCCTCGTATTGGTTCAATTTTTTAACCCAGCCGTTGTACCCTCCAATAGTCTTCAGGTGATGAGAGGGTGTATTTTTGACTATCAGAACAGGTGAGTGCCCTCTCAACGATTGTGCGGAAATGTTCGCATTCCATTGTTTATTCATTTTTATTCCCGACGATTGTTGACTTTAATTGGTGTTAAAAATCTGTGGTTGTCTGGAGTTGATGTCATGAGGAGGTTTTTTTTGGGGGGGGGGTCTTCGTCTGATACAGTCAGTTGTAATAGCTTATGTTTGAAACGAGGGACAGGTCACTTGTGCCAACGTCCCAACAAAAATGGTAACGGAGGAGGAGGTCAAAGTCTTCTTGGGCTATGGTGCAAGGGGGGTAATTTTTGAATACTTCCATTGATCCAACCTAACTTCTTGAATACTTTCATTGATCTAACCTAATTTTTTCTAGTCAGTCCATGTGATTAACTATATAGACAGGTCCCAATGATCAGTTGAAATTTTATTCGATACTTTTATTTATTATATGGGAGAAATTTCAAAATCGACTCCATAACATTCTATCTTTTAACCTTTGTCGAAATGCTGAAAGGGACAAATATTTTAGTATCTGTCAAAAGCAGAAGACTATTTCGGGACAATGTTGAACCGATTGCGCACTCGATGTTAAAACGGTATACAAATAAAAAGAAAGAAAAGAATCTATGAGAGAAAAACAGAATTACAATTCAATGTTTTAACCATGATAAATATTAATATACTAGTAAAGAATATAAAAAATGATCAATCATTTAGAAACAATATTAAATGAAAAAGATGGTAAAATAAATGAATGATATTAAATGAATTGACAAAACTATTTTTTTACAATCCCAGAAAATACCGCAACAGAAAATAAACAGAGAGCAATTGTAAATCGACACCTCATCCAAAAAACATTTTGTGGGGTTGATTCTCAAAACTAATTTGCTTTAAATAAATATTTATAAATATTTAGATTGAACTATACTTAAGATCTTTGAAAAATACCACTTCAGAATAGAGACAAAAAGCTCTGGTTAGCCACTCAAGAGAAACCATCATGTGACCACTGTCCTTTGGCAGCATGCCGTGTTCAGCGTGATCAATTGATAATTGAAAAAAAACGGGGATGAATAGATTTTTTTAAATGTCACTTCCGTCGTTTTTTGTTGGGCAGTAATTACTAAAATAGTCTGAATTTTCAAAAAGAAAAGAAGCGTGAATGCCACCGGAGAGAAACTAAAGGATCAATTCAACATAAACTTATATAGCAAATTGACTCCACCACAACAAAGACTTGGTGGGGGGCATTTTTCGTGACATAATCAGGAGTAAATGTTTATGTTTTAATCCCTTTAGTTCCATTGGTGCAGCCTGTATGCTTGATACCTACAGATATAGATAGCCAGCCAGATCTATTTAAAAGCTGGAGAAATCTACGGCGACAGCAACTGTTTTGGTTGACAGTTTCTGATTAGGATGAAGAAAATACAAGTTGAAAATGGATGATTAACAATGCTTCATTAAATAAAGATCAATAGAAAACGTCACGTGATGAATTTCTCAACTGCGTGCCTCGGGGTGATAAGAATTGGGAAAAATGGGTCATCAATCAATGAATAAGTTACTTCTTTAGTTTTTGTTGGCCAGTGGTCAATGAAAACGACCGAAGTCTAAGAATAAGCGCGAGTACTGCCGGACATAAACAAAGGGACCAATTTATCATAAACCTACAATGCTAATTGACCCAACCCACTTAGAAAGAACATTTTCGGGTGTGAGGTATTTTGAAAAGAGAGCAAAAATAAGTTTATTTTTAGACACAATATTTTGTAAATACTTGAATTGTCAGCCCTTTAGCTCCATTGATGCAGCCTGTACGCACGATTCGTACCTAGCCAGTCAGACCAGCACAAAAACTGAATACTCAAGTTGACAGTTTTGGTTCACGATTTCTAAAAAGCTGACATAAAATTGTAAACTGACATTTTTAGAGCTGATTTTCAAAACCTAATTTGCTGAAAATCTTTCCTGTTGTCACTTTAGTAGACACAGAAATTTTCGATGTTATGTTGGATGATTTTTGTGAAATTCACATTTTTCATTTTTCCCTACGATCTCTGCGGAAAAAATCCCGCTTTATCTCTGAGACCCTCTCTAAATAAATCACTTTGGCTCTCTGACTCACCCATCCACTTAAAAACAATACCAAATGCCCACTAACTGTAGGAATAAGCTATTTTCCGGCAACCGTCAAACAACAGCGGAAAGAAGACAAAATACAAAAATTCTGTCCAATTTAGCATGAATATAAATTGATGCCTTTCAAAAACAGTGGGTTTATTTACGAAAACTAACTTGCTAAAGATTGGCTGCAGGATCCCAGTAATACATTCAGAAAATTTCATGGGTTTATGTTTTTGCAATAGGCGACTACGTACAGATGGATGAACATTTGGTGAATCAATAAATACTAGATACTTGTGTTTAATGCTTAATCATTTGTAATCGATTCTATTTCCTTTTGTGCATCCGTAGTCAATTTCGACAATGGTGAAAACTTTTTTTTAGCAAATGATATTTTTTTCATATTGAATGTTATAATAATTTGGATGAGTGTTTCGTGTCAGTTGTTTTTTCTTGGGGGAGAGGATAAGATTCGGATAAGGGACCAAAGCCGAAAATCGTATCAAAAAAATTTGTGCTCCTCTTATCCGAATCTTTTTGCTTTTCATGTGGCAAATTATGTTTAGCCCATGATGAACTAAAATTTTGTGTTGGATCCAGGAATTGTTTCACTGATTGAGAGACATATTTCCACTCCTTGCATGATTTCATAGGAATTCATTGATAACTTCGAGGGATAACCACTGGACAGTCATGAGCGTACACATAAATTTAATTGAAAAAATATGGAAAAATAACTCTCAACCAGAAAGAAATTCCTGGATCCGCCGCAAAATTTTGCCACCTCTTTCTCACCTCACTGATCATCTTTGAGTGATAGCGGTACAATGTGTTGATATAATTGTAAAATCAAAGAAAATACTGATCATAAACATAATTTGAACATGAATAAATGAAAAAATATAAATATTTTATGAGGTTTGATTATATGTATGTACATTCCATTATCAATAGCAATTTAAAAATTATTTAAATTCATATTTTTCCGTCTGTTTTACATTAAAATATTTTTATTCGGTATTTTTCAAGTTTTAACAATTACATTAGCATATTGTGCCGGTACGCAATTTTCTTACTGGTAAATGTATAACCAGGAAAATGACCCATTGTACCTGTGTTTGGAATCCTAATTGTGTTGCACAAAATTTTAATCTTCTATAATCATCCAGTGATATTGATATTCTCAGTTTGATGAAAAAGTATAGGATAACTTCAAACATAGTTTTAAAGCGTCGATTTTTCTCATTGAAAACATTTCATTTCTTTATTTTCATTTGATAAAAAAGGTAGTTGTTTACGATCGTCCAAATAAAATGCCATTAATGATTGTAACCCCGACTTTGTGCCCTTGAAATGTGTTATTTAAAATCAAAGATCCTCTGGGGAGAATCCACTTATGCTAAAAGCTTCACTATTTAGTTTGTGGTATTTCTGGCATATACCATTTCAGTATCCTACTATTGCACAAAGTTATTGGAAAACGTCAACATTTGGTAATTTTATGTGCACGGTTTTTAACCTTAACAACAGAAGCAGATCTAATGAAAAGTATGTGTAGAAGCGAAAATGATGTACTTTCGAAGGCCATGAATACGCTGCTTTAGAAATCGGAGTACAGCCTATTATGAATTCAAGATCTGCTGCACTTTATTGTAAAAAAGTCATTTTGCAATTTTCTACGAATATTGCGAAAACTTCAGTCTATTATTTCCATTTCTTCAGTTATTAATTGTTATTCTATATTTATTTCAGATCCAATCAAATTTTAAAACAAATACACCAATTCGCCTACTTTTAAAAATATCCGTATCATCTTTAAATAAAAGTTTGTTACTAAAGAGATAGAAAACTTGCTCATTTTGCAAGAATAAGACTGGCTATGGATAGTGTTCAAGGGTTTGAAGTCTATATATCCATTCCTTATAATGTGTATCATATAGAGTCCTGTTGAAGGAATAACAAGGAAAGAGCAAGGACTACGATAGTTTCAGTAGTAGTAATGCCCGTTGTTTTTGCTTCATTAGTAGAGTAGTTGTCAATAGTTTTATCCCCTGTATATCGTAGGTTTTATGAGTACGTGATTAATAGCTATAATTAACAATACTTAATCTATTACAAAACTATTATTCTAGTTTAGAAGCCATAGACCACAACAAGAAAGCAGCATCAAAATGGACTTTGTTTTTTTCTATTCCTTGTTCCTGTTTGAAAATTGACCATGTATGATAAATGTATTGAAGACATTTTTGGCAAATGTTTCGTTAAAAAAAGTCACAGAGTTGCAAAAGATCTAAAGGTAAAATACCACGATTGGAAACCCTGGAATCATTCTGAATAGAAAGCCTAACTGGTTCCAGATTAAAAGGCAATGGGGAACATCGCTACTGAGTTCGAAGTGTAACTTTTGCATAGATATAAATACCTAAAATTGCAGGCCACCAAGTTAGATGAAGAGCAATATATTTACAGACTAAGAAAAAAAGAAAGAAAGAAAGACAAAGAAAGAAAGAAAGAAAGAAAGAAAGAAAGAAAGAAAGGGGCCTGTCGTTTTGGGCGGGGGGCGGCAATAAGCAAGACGAAACCTTGGGCACTGATTGCGCCTTTAATACAAGTGATATTATTTATATTATGATATTGTTGATGGACAGTCAAACCTAAACCATGTTTTCCCCCTACAGTCCACACCAACTTCGTCAGACTCATCACTAAAATCACAACGAATAACAAGCATCATAACTATACAACTCAGCTCACATTCTACAATGACTTCCTGACAAAGTAGTTCACTGGACAAACTGCAGAGTGATCTATAGCCAGCCTAATGGATTGTGACGTTTGTCAGGCACCTGCGGAAGGCCAAGTGATGGATGAGGACGGTGTGGCAGTCAATCAGTCTATAGGACGAAGGTTGACACCTAGCGACCGCCTCACCCCGGCGCAGTTTTGATGAATATTTCTACGGCGAAGGCTGATGTCGCAGATGTCTGATTTCAGAGAGATGGCAGCTGGATGCGCAAGATTTAGGAAACTAAAGCCTGATGCGACCGTTTCTCAATTTCTTTTCATGTGATCATCGTGCTGGGAGGGGGGATCTGAAGATAAATAGACAGATACATACTGAACGATGAAGGCTAGAAAGAAGCGGGAAAATTAACAAAAAAAAGTGAAATATTTAATAAACGATCGAAAGAAAATCTATGTATTTACTGATAATTAAATTGAAAAGGATGTGGGGAGAGAGGAAGGGAGGAGCAAGAGAAAGGGAGAAAGAGGTCGAATTCAAATTTATATTTTCAAATTAATATATTCAACATATTCATAGCGAAGAGCAAAAGAATTGGAAGTGGAGACGTAAATCTCCTAATAGATAAATGATTCATATGTAATCGTTTATCAACCACCAACTCAGTCATCATAGTAAATATTACAAGAAAATCTGCAGAAAAGACCCAAATTGACCTCCTCTGTGTTCAGTAGCATCAATATTTCTTTGACATTCGACATACAAAGCCTATGAGAAACCATCATTGAATGTTATCCCATTCTTACCTTTTATCATCTTTATCGCCTGGCAATGCCCTTATCTAGTTAGTCTGTTTCAGAGATATTCAAATGAATCTAAGTGAAACTGAAAGCACACTCTGTAATAAATCATTGAAACAATCTTTACCCATTCTATAACCTCTCTACTGATGGCATTGAACTCTTTTTTTGAACAAAGATCTACATAATACAATAAACCATGGAATTCGCAAAGATTTACACTAGCAGACAGAAAATAAATATATAAAAAAGAATAAAATGGAGATCCCTCAACTTAGAAAGATAAAAATAGACACATCCCAGGAAAATAAACCGAATCATTCGCCTGAAGAAACCCAAACAGGGCAGAAACTTGACCGTGATTGTGTAGCCCATCCTTACTTCATAATAGATAGATAGATAGATAGATAGATAGATAGATAGGGAGATAGATAGATAGATAGATGTGAATAAGTTAATAATTGCTGCTTGGAATTCCTTTCATTATAACCTCTCCAATTGTTTCAATGCATTGATAATACTAGTAAAGATATCCTTAGTAAAAGTGACGATATCTTCCCAGTAGATTGCTTCACGTTGCATGAAGGTTTTTAAAAAGTAACAGAATTTGCTCAAAATTAAACCCAAATAAAATATGTTAACTAGGTTTTCTATAGGCATTATCCTTCAATAAATTTTCAAATTGTATGTAATGTTATTTAACTTAATCATTGGTGCTTCATTTTTTTACTTTAAGGAGGTATTCATCTGATATATATATTTGAACCCCTATGTTGAAGTGTTGAAACATATATACAATCACGGCAGCTCCTTTATCAGGTTACATAAAGACTCGGACCCCTTTCAGCTCCAGAAAGGAGTAAGACAAGGTGATACCAGCTCAACTAAACTCTTCACAGCCTGCCTCGAGATGATCTTCAGAAGGTTAGACTGGGAGAGTAAAGGAATTAAAATAGACGGCAAGCATCTGAGCAACCTCAGATTTGCAGACGACATTGCCCTTTTCGCCTACACGACCTCCAACTAATGATAGATGAAATAAATGAAGAGAGCAAGAAAGTCGGCCTACACATGAACTTCGGCAAGACGAAGATCATGTGCAACAACCACATCGGGGATAAAAACACTAAGATCGAAATCGAGGACACACAACTGGAGGAAGTAGACCACTACATCTACGTAAGACAACGAATCTCCATGAGACCCTCAAAAGAAGAAGAAATCAAGCGAAGAATCACACTAGGATGGCAAGCCTTTGGCAGAGCTAGCGCAACCTTCAAAAATAAGAAGATCCCATTAATCCCAAAGAGAAGGGTGTATAACCAATACTTCCTCCCAATAGTCACTTATGGAGCTGAAACATGGAACCTAACCAAGAGACAAACCCGTAAATTGAAAACCATGCAACGTGCACGTGAAAGAATAATGCAGGGCCTCACAAGGAGAGACCACAAGACAGCATAGTACATCCGAGAAAAGACAAGAGTTAGGGACATCATAGAATCCATTAAAAATCTCAAATGGCGGTGGGTTGGCCATGTTGCAAGAATGGCAGACAATTGATGGACATCACGACTCACAACATGGATCCCCCGAGACCACATGCGCAACTGAGGCCGGCAAAATGTTAGATGGAGAGACGAGCTAGACAAGTTCAGGAAGTACTGGCTCCGTGACGCTCATGATAGGGAAGTATGGCAAATCCTGGGGAAGGTCGATGTCCAACGACGGACGCTAAAAGACTGATGATGATGATGATGATGATGATGAATCTATTCCGATTATCGAATCTTCGCTGACATTACCCGCATACGCGATGCCTTTAGGCCCACACAGGAGCGTAGCTGAGAGGGGGGTTCGGAGATCTTAATTCAATGGAGGGGCCTAAAAAGACTAGATGAATAGATTCAGTTACTGCATTTCTACTAATATCTTGTGAGATTTTTCATTCTATATCTACTTTTTTAATTGTATACTGCATTTCTACAAACATTTCACAATAACAGATCTCACTAAATGTTTGAGGATCCCCTAAGGAGCAGAGCCCCCTGACTGGGCCCTCAAATCTTCAGCTAGGCTCTTGAAAGGTCTGCCAACTTAACAAACTAGCAGATCCCTGGTTTTTGAAAGGTGTGCCCATTGACCCCAATGATACTTTTGTAGACCCCCATCGGTCTGTGGCTACCATGTTGGAATCCAATGCAATAAATGTTCGATAGAATAAATTAGAATGAAATTCCATCGAAGAATTAGTACGATCAGAATAAACTCTATTTGAGAATAGCGTTTCCAATTGGAAAACTTCGAAAATCGAGTAAAAGAAATGACGAACATGTAAATGGCTTTTGGTGCTG
Source organism: Thysanoteuthis rhombus (assembly GCA_963457665.1). Taxonomy (NCBI): domain Eukaryota; kingdom Metazoa; phylum Mollusca; class Cephalopoda; order Oegopsida; family Thysanoteuthidae; genus Thysanoteuthis; species Thysanoteuthis major. The sequence goes on from OY735198.1 coordinate 30,645,927, forward strand.
AAACAAACAGACACACAAACACACAAACACTTGCACATATGATAAACGATAAAGCTCTCCCCCATTTTTTATCATGGCAGTTGTTCTATATCCTTAGTCACCGTTGATGGCTGCGGTTGTTCAACGTTTTGTGGCAAAAATGAATAGTGAAAAGAAAAAGCTCGTACTGACCACCGTTTACATGTGTATTATTTTTTTGCCACTATTTCATTTGTTTAGTGCAGACATATAAATTATTCCGTTTATAGTTATACGTAATTTCCTATTTTACGTACAAAAATACTCGTCCTTGGAGAAATTTTCTTTCAGTCTGTTACATTTTAGAAGAAAAAAAATTCATGGTTTTACGAAGACGTCTATTTACCGTGTAACTACAATAATGCTAAACATGGGATTTAATTTCTGCCATATTTAAGAAAATACAGATAGAAGTGAGAAATGAAAAATATTTTTCCTTAGATCCGATTTCATTTTGTATGAATTTCTTTTCATTTCTTTTATCTTGATACAACTTTGGCATTTTTAACATTGGGACATGTAAGCCATACTTTCGTAAAAAATGGCCGAAATCAGGACTCAGTTTAGCATTACAGTTACATAGAACCACCTCGTAAAACCTTAACTTTTCTTTCCTCAATGCAAACAATTTTTTTGAAGGTTCGGAAGTCTGATTGATTGAAAAAAAACTAAAATTGAAAGGGAAATATTTCTTCAGGGAGTAAAATAGGAAATTACTAAAAGCAAATAACCTTAAAATATTCTCAAATAAATGCTGGGTCTTGTTTTTTCACGTGTTGTTTGGGATTCAGGTGCATCAATTCCCGTAGAATCCAAATCTAAAAGTCTTTAGATGACTACCGAGAGGATACATTGGTTCTAGATCCTTCTTCCAAAAATTAATGGGATTTCCTTGTTCTTAAAGTTTGAGTTTGCTTTATCGAAAATTTGCCATCCTAGAATAATTCTTCGTTTGATTTCATTCTTCTTTGGGGGGTTTCATCGAGTCGCTATCCTATGTAGATGTAGGGGTCTACTTTTTGTGGTCTCCGTTTTCGATTTGAATTGTTGTGTCTTTGTCCTCAAGAAGTCTCAATTGTATCATGGCATTTGTGTTAAGATACGAACAAATCTGCATCTGTCGATCAGCCAACGATTGAAGCAGACAATTTAAAAGAAGAGCACCGAGGCCTTTTCTTGGTTCTCACCCAAGATTACGAAGTCGCTAATGTAGCTGCCGAATGATTTTATAAGAGATATTTATTTTTACAAAAAAAATTTCCTTTATCCTTATTTACTTTCTACTTTTATTTTCTACTTAATTCACCCTTTGCACCAGTATCAGAAAAGAAGAGAAAAAATGAATGATTCCTAATCAAGAACATGTAATTGCTACGTGAGAACTCCATCACACAAAAAAGATTCGTTATTAGACAGTAATTATGACTTCCAGCAACAATGCACGATACATTCGAGAGAATATTAATACTAATCTAAAAGGTAAAAAAATGCGTTATCTAAAATGATCCAGGATAATGGAATCAATGAAAAAAGCCATATAACTCTTTAAGTTCAATTACCTTTGTGAAAAAAAAAAGGTGCACCATGGTAGAGCCGTCAGTCAGAAAGTTGTATTCCCAATACGGTTCGGCCGAAAATAAAGGTATGAAATACGACCGAGGATAAAGGTAAAAAATTGAATGTAGAATTCAGCGTTTCCAGCCAAGTTGATCTCGAGGTTTGGAGATGTCGAATGGCCTTCAATGTCCCGACCTTTCTCCCCTTGATTTTTATCTATAGGGATATCTGAGGAGTCGAGTCTACAGAAATAATGTAGCAACTTTTCAAGAATCAGAGGCTTCTTTCACTAATGTGATACAGTTTATACCAGGACAAATTCTTATCAAAGCTGTGCAGAACTTACACGCGAGAACACTGAAATACTCAAGTCATTCAGAACGAGTTTGTTTTTTCGTTTTTTATAGATAAATATTTGATTAAAACTTCTATCTTCTTTCGAATGATAAATTGTTTTTTTTTATAATAGGAATTAAACTTAATGGGTTATATGGCTTTTTGCTGATCCCATTATTCTGTATCACATTGTATTTAGTAATCGCAATCATCATTTAACTCTCTGAGAGAAATTCATCGCATGGCGTGAGTATAATGTATTTTACTTACGTAATTGATGAAAAAAATTCCTAATGATCTCGGAAGATTTCAAATGTTCAAAGAAAGGTGAGCAGGAATGCGTGTATGCACATGTATACATGTGAGCACACATCGTCCAAAGTATAAAGTAGGAGCTTTTGAGTAACAAACCATGTGCTTTTATCCTAAAATATTTCTACATCATCACCTTTGAGGAGAACATTTTTTATCCAAAATCTGGATGAACTGATCTTCCCATCTCTGTCAGAAAAAATACTATTCATACATCTTTCTTCCGTCTGTACAAGTATCTTGTCATTCTCGATTGTATCTATCTATCTATCTATCTATCTATCTATCTATATATATATATATATATATATATATATACTATATATATATATATATATATATATATATATATATATATATATATATATATCTTAATCTGTATAATCCTTGTTTTATTTTTTGTTTTGTCTTTATTTTTTGTTCTTTGTATCTGACTATGTATTTTCCAGTTGGTTGTTTTGGCTCAGTCTTTTCACATCAATGTGTAAACATTAATGCAAACAGCTATGTTTTTACACACACGCACATATATATATATATATATATATATATATATATATATATATATATATATATATATATATATATATATATATATATATATATATATATATATAAAAGCATAGGCAGATAGATATCTTATATTACTCTTGAGCGATATTTTCCATTAAGTAAAGGTAAATTCTCGACGAGGGAGCGGAGAGTGTTCTCGTTCCGCCATTAATTTGTCAGCGACTCAACCGTTTTCATCAGATTCTAAAGACGCCATTTATCTCCATTAGAGATCGTCAGTGCAATTACTATGGCACAAAGTCACCCAGGTTGGAGGAGAGCATACGACTGATTGAAGAAAAGAGAAAAAAGAAGAGGGGGGTGGAATAGTATTACAAATAAATGTAGATGTTTCTGCCACGTAGATATTGCAGATTTCACAGATGAAACTGTTGATAATGATACCACATGGATATTGTTGATTTTCAAGGCACAAAATCGGTCTCTAAAGTGGAAATACGATAAAATGACTAGAAAAACATAATTTTATTTACAAAGCAATTAAACATATTAATGAAAAAGTCTGTTAAGTAATTTACCTTTTGGAAAAGACAATGATATGAAATGCATTTCAAGTGCGAAATATTTTTTTACTTATGCTGCAATTTGAACCGAATTGAAGCTGCTTTAAGGCTCATTCTAATCTAACAATAGTTATCAGATAGGTGCTGTTTATATGAAACATATATTGCTAAAAAGAATTCATTATTACAGACAGATAACGTGCTAAAATTATATAAATAAATTGATATGTTTGGGTACTTTTCAATAGATTCCATTACTCGATATTGAAAAGTTAGTATTTATAAAACATTTGCTTTTATACACATACACACACATACACACACACACACACACACACACACACACACACACTTGAATTTATTTATTTATTGTTAGTAAAATTCAATGTTTTGCTTCAGAGTAAGAAATTTTGCAAAGAAATTTGCCACTCCATATTCAGGAAAGTCAGAAGGGGTTGGCACAAAAAAAATTGCAAGCAATAAGTAACAGAAAAATAAGACTGGAAAGATATCCTGTTCAAGAAATCTATGACTCCAGAGGAACATGTATTTCTTGAAAGGCGAACTCTCTAATTTTGAATCTGTTTGGATAATGACGAACTTGTGACTCAGGCAATGTGTCAGTCTCGGTACTATTGTTTTTGTCTTAACCTCAAGAGATGATGATAATGGCGCTAAGAGCTATAGGTCATCACGAAAAATACTCAATGTGCGCGGAAATGGAGCAACATGGACGTAAGTGATATGAACTTTTTTGTTCTTGATCTTGTTTACCATCGATGTATTATATAAACGAGAGAGCTTCATTGTATATGCACATACCGTACATGTGTGTTTGTGCACGTGTGTATGTTTAGATGTTGTTGTTGATGACAATGGTGATGGCTGTGATGAGAGAGCGGGAGAGAGAGAGAGAGAGAGAGAGAGAGAGAGATGGGGGAAGATTGAAGGGGGGAGATTTTATTTTAAATCCAATCATCGAATGTCATGCAGAAAAGTTTTAAAAAATACAGGATAATTTTCAGAATTTTATGGTTAGAATTTATTTTTTTGAATTGGGCTTGACAGTCCGAATAAACAAGTAATCGCCACTCTCGAGTTGGAGTTAAAACATTCTTTTTCCGACCACGGAAGGAATATACTCCGCCCGACCCGATATCTGAGCGTTATTTTGTGACTGGGAAAAGTGCTCTCTTACATTGTAATGTACCGATTTGTTGGATATATATATATATATATATATATATATATATATATATATATATATATATATATATATATATATCGTAGCTAGTGCAATATAAGGATTGGCTAATATGATGATTGTTAAACAATTTTTATTACTGATAGAAAAGTTAAAACTTATTGTTAGACTATACTATCATATCTTGTAGAAGTTATGATTCAATCAGGGGAAAACAAACATCCATATTAACAAAAAACATATACTTGTGCAATAAACGTATTGATCAAAACATAGGGAACAGTTTTTCTTTAAACCAGAAAAAAAAAGATAGCAAAATTGACACATTCATTACAAAACGAGTATTTAGTGTGGCGGCCAATGTTAATCATAACTAACTAGCATCTGTTTCCACATTAATCAATTATTATAGGGCAAAATGCAGGATTGATCATGTTCATTGAGTTTCAATCCTCTCCCAAAAGATTTTCAAGTTTTGTTTTTTTTGTTGTTTTGTTTTGTTTTTTTTTTGTTATTTAAACGTTGAACATGCTCTCCTATCAACTTCCGTATATTTTCTATCGGATAGAGATCATGGTTTCCGACAGGCTAGGTTATTAATGAAAGTCTTTCCTAGTTCATGGAATCCCTAACTTTCTTGTCTGTATGACAGGGTGCATTCTCCTGTATGGAAATGGGAAGCTGACTGTATGAAAGGGTGCATTCTCCTTGTCTTATAGTATTTTTGTCATCTCATAAAGTTATAGCTAGATTCATCACTCAAGTGAACCTAGGCCCACTATATTCAAAGAACATGGGCATACTGAAGATGTGCTCTACGGTTCTTACGGCTAATGAGAGGCTTGACTGTAGGTTTCTGAGTTTTCAATTCAGCTTCGATCAGTCGATGTGTAATTGTCTCGATACTAGCAAACCTGAATTATAACCCAACTCACGTGAAATCTCAACAGTAATTTTGAATCTATCTGCCATGGATATTCTTACCATCATGCGACCTTCCCTCTTTGCGTGGCCATCCAGCCTTTCTTTTGAGATTCTAGCGTATTATACTTCTTTCTGGTGATTATTCTGTGATCAACACTTTTAGATCATCCAACATCATTTGCGATCGCTGAAATTGGCATCCACTCTCGTGGGGGTCAACCGTTTTCTTTTCTCCTGGTGCACAGTTTGTCTACTCGAAGGAGTGGCCATATTGCCGGCCATATTGGTTCCATTGATGTGTAAATTTGGAAAGAATTGTCAGCGAAACAAATCAACAACTTATCAAACATTTATAACACTAATACTTATATAATACATGGAAAAAAAGGAATGAAAATTTAATTTTGAATTAAAAAAAATGATTCTGTGGTCACTTGGAGATTTTCTTTTTCCCAAACAAGCAATAAATTCTATACGATATACCTGTATAGTATTGTAGTAAGTTGTTAAAAAGTAAGTTGTTATAAAGGCAGTTTATTGCAGCAATGACAATCAATTAATTCATCGTAGCCGTTCCTTATATTTTACTCGCTATTTCATAAACTATGCACAACCAAAGAGTCAGTGGAAATCATATCATGAAAAAAGAATTACTCATCTAACAACTATTGTGCACTGTCTCATCTGGAGTAATCCTCTTGGGTAGGTTCACAGCGATACCACAGAATAATGCTCACAAGGACAATTCAATTTGCATGCACTGCTCAATTTCAAACGAAAAACGAAAAACTGGGTATCATTCCATATATATATATATATATATATATATATATATATATGGGTCTTGATTTCAAGCAGACATAACTACTCAATAATTGATACACACACATACATATATATGACAAGTGTATTTTTATTTTTTGAATTTTGAATTACGAGGATATATATCCAGCGAGCACTATGATTGAATATCATCAGTGACGGATAAAATGAGTTTTCTATTTCTTTCTTTTTGTACTCTTATAAATTGGAAATACATGCTTATACAAATTTGATATAACGCAATGAATTACAAATAAATTTCCAGTTTCTCTCTCTCTCTCTCTCTCTCTCTCTCTCTCTCTCTCTCTCTCTCTCTCTCTCTCTCTCTCTCTGTGCCAACATTTTTTTCCTTCAAGAAAAACAAAGGATCCTCTTATTTATGAACCTATAATAAGTGTTTACAGTTGGTTATGGGAAATATCTTCAAAGATACATGGGATTTATATCTAAAAATTAACCAGTTGTTACTACATGTGGCTCAAACGGTTAAGGCATTCTTCTTGAAATCGAGAGAACGGATCGAGAATCCACCGAAGAGTAATGTTTATTAAGAACAATTAAAAGTTATAGTTGACAATGAGTTTCTTTGGTAGTCATGTCTATATATTAATATTAATATGAAACCATTTTTTCAGAGGCTGAAAATTTTAGTGCATGATGAATTAAAAGAATGTCTCTTTCACATTGTAACTACAACGTAAGAAAATATTTTGCTTAATCGAATCTTCTCATTTTTTAATCTTTCATTGCTTCTTTTTTTAAAGGAATTTTCATTTACGGTGGGCATATTGACCACTTCAAGATCAGTAAGAATGTTCAATTTTAAAAAAAACCACGGCCACACAAGCAAATACACACAATATATATATATGTAATAAAATGTGAATTCGCTACATAAACTAGCTCATGTTTCTACTCTCTTCGGGCCTCATCATTTATTTACAGCTCTACTCTAAATCAACTTAACTTCAAGAGTAAAAAGTTGTATGTATCGAGCACTCTATAAAATGAATCCATTACATTTCAGTAGTGGCTTTATATCATTGATATATTATTATATTATGTTATTCTGCTAGCCTGATTTGTACCACATATATATATATATATATATATATATATATATATATATATATATGTGTGTGTGTGTGTGTGTGTGTGTATATGTATATGTATATGTATATGCGTGTGTGTGTACGTGTGTATTTATCTATTTATTTATTTGGTCCTTTTCTGTCCGATTTTTTGTTCTTCCGTGTCCGATTTTTAGAAAAATAAACCTGGTTTTTGCGAACAAAACAATGACTTTGATTTTGAAATAACTTTGAAAAATGTATTCAATCTTGTATGAACCCCAGGTGGGTAATTCAAGCCGGTTGACTTGCTTTTGATTCTATGTTTATGCAATAATCAGCAAAAAGATCATTATGATGAAATTACAATAATCTGATTGTCTGCTTCGAAGTAATAAAATTATAATAAAATTGTGAGAAAACAGGACCAGTAAGAAAAATGCGTACCTGCACATTATGTTGGTATGATTGTGAAAACTTTCGACACACTGAACAAGAATATTTCGAAATATAATTGGGGGAAATATGTTTATTTGGCGACAAAATTTTACCAAGTGTCATTTTGCCACTGCATTAATATAACAAAAACTTTCTAAACATAGACAAAAATATTAATGCATCGCACAAAGAAGCTATTTTAGTGGCATGCACCCAATGTAGATAAACTTCGTAAAATAAGATTGTTCAATTATGCAACAACATTAATTTTTTCTAAATATCAGATAAACTCCGTAAATGATCAATAAAAAATCTCTCAATATTACTTTTGCATAGTTAGGGTATATTTGTGAAAGAGCTTTTATGTATATTTGGTTAAGTGAAAATAACATGAAGAATAACAATATACTGATGATTAAAAAAACAATGAGTGATTTCAGGTCAGTATGAGAAGGTTGAAATGATTATTGAAATGAATATTGAACTGAATATACTGGAATATTGAAATGAGCCCTAGAAAACCTGAGTCTTTACCACGTTAGTTAGGAGAAACATATTCAAAAAAATCATCAAGCAGTAAATTTAAAATTCAGAAAAAGCGAGCTTCCTTAGCCTGGTAAAAGTGTACTTTGCAAAACTACTCTTTATCTTTTTGAAATAAGATGAGAATGTCTTTTGTAATCCGTCATGTACGAATTGAGTTCATGGAAACAAACGAACGCTGCGTCGGAGAATTCAGATACAAAAGACGAAACGAGAGATGTGAAGATCTGGTAAATTTTTCAACGGCAAACAACTTCAAAATTATGAATACATTCTTCAAAAAGAAACCCAATAGAAAATGGACTTGGAAGAGCCCCAACCATGAAATCAAAAACGAAATAGACTACATTTTAACGGACGAAAGCCACACCATCAAAGACATCTAAATCCTAAACCAAGTGAATGTAGGGAGCGACCATAGAATGGTAAGATGCAAATAAACACAAACAAGGAACGCAGGAAAATGTTCCACACTAGGCTGCAGCCACTAAACGTACCAAATGAACTCACCCCAGCCTTCAAGCTAGAATTGAAAAACAGATTTGATATCCTTACCGACAAAAAAGACACCAATCTCAACAAACTCCACAACAAAATAACAACTTCTCTATTAGAAGCTGCCAGTATGTTCAAACCAAGAAACATAGTGACCATTAGCAAAATCTCAGATGAAACCAGGAAACTGATTGAAAAGCGCAGAAACCTCAAACCACCAACAACCACAAAAGAAAAAATAGAAGAAATCGATTTGAACTAAACAATAAAGAAGACACGAAGAAAAGACAAAAGAAGGTATACGGCAGCCATCATCGACACCAACCTCGAAAAACGTTGAGGATTTAAAGCAATAAACAAAGCTCTCAGTACAGGAAAGAAACAGATAACTAGCTTTCTCGAAGCAAACGGAGACATAACAACAGATAGAATAGTTGAACGCGCCCAAGAATTTTACCAGCAACTATACTCTTCAAAACACGGACAATACAACATCAACAACGGCCAAAATACACAAGATGCCGACAATCAGTTCGAGGACTCCCTCGAAGTTACACCATGGGAAGTAAAACAAGCCATCAAACAAGCAAAAAACGAAAAGCCCCTGGACCAGATAACATCACCATCGATATACTCAAAAAAGCTGGTAAGAGAGTCAACAGAAAGCTAGCTATTCTATTCAACTTGTGTCTGAAACAGAGCAAAGTCCCGAAAGTCTGGAACATTACTATGATAATGCTTCTACATAAAAAAGGTAACCCCAAAGACCTCATCAACTACAGACCTATAAGCCTTCTCAACTGCATATGTAAACTTTGTAGCATTTATAGACTTCAAGAAGGCTTTCTACTCTGTAGAAATTTTCATGGTCATGAAGGCCATCACCCTACAAGGTGTTGACCCTGTATACGCTAAAGTACTGCAACACATACACAAACACAGCAACTCCTTCATTAGGCTACATAAGGACTCTGAACTGTTTCAGCTCCAAAAAGGAGTAAGACAAGGTGATACCAGCTCACCCAAACTCTGATAAAATAGAGGAATCAAAATAGACGGCCAATATCTGAGCAACCTTAGATTTGCAGACGACATCATCCTTTTCGCAGAAAACCTGCACGACCTCCAACTAATGCTAGATGATCTACACGAAGAAAGCAAAAAAGTTGGCCTACACATGAACTTCAGTAAAACGAAAATCATGTGCAATAGTCATGTTGAGAATAAGAACATAACTGTCAAGATAGAAGATGCAAAACTCGGCAAGGTAGACCACTACATCTACCTAGGACAACGAATCTCCATGAGATCTTCAAAAGAGGAGGAAATCAAACGAAGAATCACTTTGGGATGGCAAGCCTTCGGCAGAGCAAGCTCAACTTTCAAAAACCAGATGATCCCAATAATCCCCAAAAGAAGAGAACATAACCAATGCATTCTCCCGATTGTCACTTATGGAGCTGAAGCAGGAAATCCAGCCAAGAGACAGACCTACAGACTGAGAAGTATGCAACAAGTGCATGAGAGAATCATGCCCAACCTTACATGGAGAGATCACAAGACAGCACAGTATATAAGAAAGAAAACAGGTGTCCGTGACATCATAGAAACTATATAAAAACTCAAATGGCAATGGGCAGGCCATGTCGCAAGAATAAAAGACAACCGATGGACATCACGACTCACAACATGGCTCCCCAGAGATCACATAATAAACCGACAAAACACAAGATGGGGAGATGAACTAGACAAATTCAGAAAATACTAGCTCTACAACGCCCATGATAGAGAATTGTGGCGAATCCTGGGGAAGGTCTATGTCCAATGACTGATGATGATGACATCATGGAATGAAAGCCATGAGGCTTGAAATTTGCTCGTATCTTAAGAAACATCACCCATAGGGACCTACAGCCGGTGACGAAACTCTGGTTTCCGTTAGATGATTCAGTTTAGTGATCCTAGCAAGTTTGACCAAGAGATCAAGACTTTATTCTCTTAGGTTTTATGACCACTTCCATCACTTCATCGCACAGCTTGGCGTGGCTAATGAAGAGTTATCCATACACTTAGCACTAGGCATCGTACCCGGGGCCGTCTGCGCATGAAGCAGATGTGTTAACCATTACACTATCCGATTTGGTGAAACATTATCTTGAATTAAGATTAAAGGTCAGCTTTCAGTGTGAAATAAAGATACTTCTTATTCTAGCATGTTAGAAGTATTAAATGCTATAAAAGAAGTATGCAGTTACCAATGCCAAAATGGCGACGCTTTTTATTACTCAGTCATCTGAAAGAGGGGAAAGAGCGCTTTCTATTAACTTTCTCTCAAGCTGCCTTGTAACTTTGATTTGTTTCTGGTGTGAATAACTACAAATCTGGCAACAAAGAAGCTTTGCTTCAGTACTAAAACTTTTTAAATTTTACTTGTAAAATTGAATAAGGAAATAATGTGTAGATCGAAGAAATATCAGTGGTAGATTGTTGAACTGTATGCATAGAGGCCGTAGCATCGCTTTTCTCTCTCTTCTCTCAGATATTCGCACTTATCTGGTTCCTACTTCTCCCAAATCGAACTGAGAATTGACTATTTGTCTCTGAGTCTCTGCATGTTCGTATGCTATTTCAGTATGCTGAAATGAATTTGTATTAATTGTTATGCGCGTGTGTTGTGTTGTGTTGGATGTGTGCACGGACGTGTCACTGCGCAGTAGTATTTTTGTGTATTCACGTAAATACTGAAGTACACAAGTGTTTATGTAGTTATATTAGTTGGTCTGTAAGTTGGCACTTTTATATATACAGATGTGATGATAATGCACTTGTTGTTGTTGTTTCTTCTGCCTCTGTGTGTGTGTGTGTGTGTGTGTGTGTGTGTGTGCGTGTGTGTGTGTGTTTGAGATATGCGTGCGACAGTGAGTGTGTATTTTTGATGCATTGCTTTTATTTCCATGTAGGTCTTCCTAAGAATTTCTATTCGTGGATGTGCGTCTGCCGATGCGTTCCACTGTCTGTGTACATGTGCTTCCCAACCGAGATCCGAAAAGTAAGCCAGAGAGGAAAACGGACCTCTCCACATACCTGCATATAGGGCGATAACAGATCTATGTTCCACGGGAGAGAACGCATCGTGGGTGGAAGAGAGTAGCTGGAGAAGGAGAAGGGAAGAACCAGGTGTCCGATAACCTCATCAAAATGTCATTTTAAGCCTGAAGGGTTGAGAAAGTTAAAGAGTTATTGGCCTTATTACAGGAAGGAGAAAGAAACTTTGGATGTCAGCTACCACCAGTTTACTGCTTAAATATTTCTCCCTCACATTTTGCGCCCTTTTCCCTTCACTTTTTATTCCCTTTGCGCAGAATTCTATCAAGAACTTTGTACGTTTTGTTTTGTTTTTGTTTTTTTCACTGCTATTCCTGTCCTGTGTCTTTGCTTTTCTTTTCCCCCAGTTTGCCTCTCTTTCACCGACTCTCTTTGCCTCTCTCTATCTATATGCCTCCGTTCTCTCTCCCTCCCTCCTTCTTTCTCTGCAGACTCCTATTTTATTCCATCTTCAATATAAGCTCCATTTACTACCTTCGCTTTTATTTCTCAAGTTTTTTTCAATTTTTCTTCCTGTCTGTTGTTATCATTTCCCTTCTTCAAGTTATTCCTCTACTAGTTTTCTTCTTCTTCTATTTTTCTCTCTTTAACAATATCTTATTTCATTCATTCATATTTAACACCTTATTTCATTTCGAAATCATTAATCGATACAGTGTCCATGCCATTCTCCGTAACACGCATTCAAATTAATTCTATTCTCTTTCCACTTTTCTCTATATTGCCTTTCAGTTTTAATCTTTTCCATATGGCTTTCTCCTTTTCCTTTTCTTTCTGACATCATATTCGCATAGAGACCCACCATCTTACATTTTCAAATCATTTCTCGATTTCATCTCCTCTTTCTCCCCAAATCCTTCTCCTTAGTTTAGTCCTCCTCATTTTCAGCATTTCAGCTTCTTTCTTTCCTTCTTTTTATCCACCAATATTCTATGTTTTTCTTTCCTCTCCCCATGCCTACTTTTCTCTTTCAACTTGCCTTCGTTTGCCCTCTTTTATTGCTCCTTCTCTTTCTCCTACTCCCCCTTCTTCTTCTCTTTCTTCTTCAAACTCACTTCCTTTTTCTGTTTTTTTTTCTTTTCTTTTCTATCGTGTGTCCACTTTCCGCTCCTATTTTCTTTTTCTCCTTCTTTTTGCCCTTTTTTCATTTGTCTTCATATTGGTGGTGATGGTGGTGGTGGTGGTGGTGGTGGTGGTAGTGGTGATGGTGACGTCGCTATTTGTGGTGCTGGTGGTGGAGGTGTAATTTTCCTCTTCCTTCCCCCATTTTTTTTATAAAAAAATGATAATTTTCCCACCAGTATTCACCTCTCACCATGCTCATTTCCTTGGAAAAAAAAAGGTTGGCAACAATACCTGTCACTATTGACGTATTTTCTTCACTTTACTCTTCATTTTAGTTTATGTACTCATATATATATATACATATATATATATATATATATATATATATATATTACAGTATTTTTTACTCGTGGATAAAAGTCCTCGTATATTTGCACCCCATCAACCTGCTCCCCAATTTTTCACCACTATCTCTTTGACCTCCGCCTACCTATTCTATTCATCGCTGTTGCTAACCTAATATCGTATATTTACATGCGATATCTTGATCAGTATATCTGCCAGCCAAGTTCCTCTGGTGTACACTTGAAGAACCGTTAATTTCCTTGATTCGGCACTTGTCAAAAAATAAGGTTCTATTCACCATGGTCAGTGGTGGCAGCCGTCAAACTATGAGCTCTTCAAATATTTTTTTGGTTTTTTGTTTTTAGTTTTTGTCTTTTTTCACTTTTTATCTTTCTGTCCTTATCTGATTTGGCTTATTCCCTCCTTATTTTCTCTTTCCTGTATTTCATTTTCCTCCCTTTTTCTAGTTTTTCCTTTTTCACCATATCCTCTTTTCATATTTTTTCTTCTTCTATAGACTGTAGTTATTCTTTATTGATATCTTACTTACTCTTTTAGTCATTTATTTTTAATCATCATCCCTTTCTTTTTCCTTTGATTCTTCATTTCTTCCTTCTTTTCATTCACTTTAACTTCTGTTTCTTTTTTTTTTTTTTGTATTTGTTGGTTGGTTTTTCCTTTTCTTTCTCTTTTCCTTCAGATCATTTCTATATCAAATCTTCCTTTCCCCGTCCAACGTTCTATTGAACCACTATAGCTATCAAAGATGGCGAAAGGTCATATCCTTCTTGTATGTGCGTCTTTTTATGTCTTTGTGTGTTCGCTCCTGGTCATATCGTTTCGTCTACAGTCTAGGCCAAATGATACTTTCACCGTGTAATAACGGGAGATCATCTCAAATAGGTTTCATCATAATATAATGCAATTTGTAATCATTCTGGTGGATCATGTTTCCATTAGTAACTAATATAGCGAAATGATAGATTTGCTACACAGGGACGCTTCTGTTTCTGCCTCTCAGATTTCTTCAGACGCATATTTCAATTTATCCGGATCTCTTTTTAAATGTTGATCTTCCTGGGTGGAAAGCCCCGCCCTATTATATTTATTCTTTTCCATTTTTCTTGTTTCTGATATTTCCATCCATAGCATCTCAACTCCTTGGTTTTGTTAATTCCCTTTGATTTAAAAAGATTTTTTTTTTCATTTTGGTTTTCGCCGTATTTTCTTCGTTATTTTCCTGGTTTGTGGGGTTTTGAATTGTTTTACCTATTACACCGGTTAATTTATCTGTTGGTAAGTTTTGCATTCTTTTACTATTAATTCTCTTTTACTTGTTTGTTTATTTATTTCCTGTATGGGAAGTGTGATTTTAATCTCTGGTTATTATAAATTGTATATATATATATATATATATATATATATATATATATATATATATATATATATATATATATATATATATATATATATATATAATAAATTGTATATATATTGATATATATATAATAAACTTGTTATAATCCCGATCGATAAAATAGCAAATAACGTAGCATTTATGTGTAAAAAAATATTATATTCAAAGGATATTGTGTAACGTAAGTTCAATAAGAACTACATTACCTACTTATAAAGTATCTACTTGAGACCCGGACAAAATCATATTTGATTACATCGTATTATGTGTAAAGCTAGGACTTAAATTGGATGGAACAATGCAAAAGTTACTAATCATGTATTGGATATCTAAAATGCATAAAAATTCAATAGGTGCTCGCTTTATGGTATCCTCTTGAGTTTGAAATACTAAGCCTCTTAACAAAGCTGTGTTCCAAAATTTCATTTTAATATACAATCAAATACAGAAATTTCATGATAAAAGTAACTTCTATAGTAGTTTAAATCTCTTTTGGGTAGTAAATAATTCTATGCTCGTAAAAGAAAAATTGGATATTATAAATACCCATAAAGGGGCTAAATCCAATTCAACCTACTATTTTATTTCTCTTCACACAAAAATTCCTCCTGAAGATCTTATTAAAGAATTAAATAAAATAGACTTGGTATTTTGGATGAAATAGTTCACGATCTCTACCCATCAAGCGATTCTTCGATGTCTTATGGGAGAATGTTACTTTAAAATAGAAAATGAAATATTTATCCGATCATAGGGGTCCTTATGGGAATTGATTCTGCCCCCTTACTGACCATAGTGTAGTATAAATCGTATTGTAATATGTACCATAAGAAACTTTTATTAAAATGTGAACATAACGGAATGTAAGCCATGTTCCTTGATTTGGATATTAAAATCGAGAGTGGAATGGTTATCTGCAAATAGTTTGATAAACGAGATAGCTTCTCGTTCCGTATTTTTGAATAAGTAGTATTCCATACTGTATATTTCACAGAACAATGTCATCAGAATATTTGAGAATCTCTTGAGCAACCCGTCGATTTATTGATTTTACACTGAAAATTGTTTCTTTAGTTAGAAGAATGGTTAGTCCTCAAGGCGATGAAATTAGCAAGAAAATTTAGAAAATTTTATAAGGTGTTGATTAGACATCCTGCTCCCTTTGAAGCCCATCTGCTAAGCCATAGTGAAATAATAACGAAATTTAAAGAATTATAAAAATAGAATCAATGAATAGTTTATATTAAGATAAATCAATTTTTATCAATGTTAGGGGAATTAGGTAAACGAAAGAGATGGACCCAGTTTTTTGTCAGAGTGAGAGATCAATGTATTGACTGGAACCAGGGAAAGGGGAAAACATTCCACTCTGGTACATTTGTCTGGCTGACAGTACAAAACCTATCTTCAATATGGACTCAAAGAACAATTGAAAGTAAATAACAATTACTCGACACCTACATAAAAGCACACTTTATAAATATTTACTAAACTTAGTTAACCAGATGCAAAACCACAAATCGAAGCGCCCAAGGAACACTTTCAATATATACATATATCTATGTGTGTTTGTGTGTGTGCAAAAATTCAAAGAGCCCATTTATGGAAACTAGCGTTGAAAAGTTGAAAGCCAGTTTTTCGCTGGAAAGTTTTGCCAACACATTTTGGTATTTCCAACACATTTGGAAATACCAAAATTGGCTTTTTTTTTTCAATGCCACAGTTGACCTTTAGAGGTCACCAGAAAACAGTACCGCCTATCCTATGTTCATCAGAGTGCCCAGTTACCCACGTACGTAGATTTGCAGCCCGTAGATTGTAGCCATCTCCCTTAGATTCGAAAATGCCTAATCGTCACCTATCGTATATTTATCATTGGGACAAAATTTCCTCATGTACAGATTTTTAGGCCGTTGGATGCAACTCTTTAGGGATTTATGAAATATATTCAGAAACACAGAAAGAAAGAAACAAGCAAAGTAACAAAATTCGTCATTTTCAAAGTATCACACACACACACACACACACATACACACACACACACACACACACACACACACACACGCACACACACAAAATACAAATATATATTGAGAGAGAGTTAAATTTTCTCATTTGTACGAGCAGGAAAAGACAGCCCCCAATATTAAACGAGTACCTAATGAAAATTATACAACAGTAGTGATGATGACTGATGATTTCACTGCTGCAATCATAGCAAAGTGAATAATAATTGTTTTTAAAAACCCAAACCTACGATATACAGCAAGTATTTAACGCAATCACACAAAAAGACAACCGTAGCCGTATCGATAGCAATGATGACAGTGGTGATGGTGATGGCATTTTAATTCCACCGCCGTTGTCGCCATCATAACAATAAGAAATTTCAAAATTCACGCATGAAATCAGCAACACTGATATTGATTGATTCAGTACAATCGAAAAATAACGGAACAAGGCCAAAAACGACTGCCCCCCCCCACTCACCCTTCCTCCCAAACAAGATAAACCGAAAATCATGCCGATGTCAAAATATGTCCGGTATGTAAAAATGACAGCCCAAATTTACATGAAAAAAAAGGAAAACACTTGACAAAAGAAAAAGAAAAAAGAAAAACAATCCACAAAAGGAAATCAAGATTTTTTTAAAAATCACCTCAAATGCAAATAAAATGACGAAGGATAGAAAAGTCAGTTATCTGAAGATCGCTGATTATGGCGCGAAACTGGTCAGTTATGAGAAACAAATAAATAACTATCCATCTCTTTCTCTCTCTCTCTCTCTATATATATATATATATATATATATATATATATATATATATGTGTGTGTGTGTGTGTGTGTGTGTGTGTCTTTACATATATATATATATGTGTGTGTGTGTGTGTGTACGAGCATATGTGTAGAAATACTTATAAACATATAATGTATTGATAAATGTAGATATAGCTGTGCAGTTATAACAGTATACACATGAGAAGGATATCTTCATAAAACAGATCAGGTAACTCGATTAAACAGGATTTGCTCTTTGATCTTATTTGTGTTTTTATTTTGCTTGTTTTTTTTGTTTTTGTTTTTTTGCAAAACCAGATATTCAATTGGTTGTATTTGCCGAAAAGATCATTTTTTCTTTTTCTTCCTCTCTTGCTTTTTTTTCTCTCTTTTCAAATGGTTTGTCTTCTATTTTCAGCTTTCCCTGCACATAGAGAAATATGGCTGCTGATATCACCAAATACATCAGCCACGAATCATGCTTGGGGCTCCTCCTGAATAATCTAAGATCAACTATCATAGAAATGAAAAAAATCCCCATAACGAGTACAGGGATTTTCTTAAAACGTTTATATAATACAGCGTACGGCTTGGGGCATTATAAAAAAATTGTCTGACATTTTTTCCATTTTCGTCTCATTCTCTGTTATTCATTTCTCGTACTTAGTGAGTTTTACCGTTTGACCAATAGTGAGGCAATGGCAACTGAATATAAATCCCATAACACAAACACACACACACACACACACACACACACACACACACACACATACACGCACCTATATATATATATATATATATATATATATATATATATATATATATATATCAAATGTATTGACGAGGTTTATAATTTATCCAACAATATTAGAGTGAGATGACAATTGAGAAGACCCGTTGTTCATGAATGTGTACAAATAAACTGAGTAATCTCATTGTACACAACAAGGGCTACTGAGTTGTCATTTCACTCTAATAAATACATGAGTGCATACGTATACACATACATATACACATATACATTGAAACGACAGTCCTTGCATATCGTGTTTAATGAAACAGATGTGAATGTGATTTCAATGTTTCAATTTTATATGTATTTATGAATTATAAATTGGCCCAACAGAAATGAATTGTAAATTGTGCTATGTCAAATAGAAACTCATCTGAAATGATTTCCCATCGTTACTCGGTTGATATATCATTCAAATTAGACAACATAAATTGAATAAACAATTTATATTTAAGTTTTACTATATAATATAACAATTTATAATTCATTCTGTCGGACTAAATATGTCCGTTTCTTAAATACATAAATTAGATACATACTGTCACACTGAAAGAGACGAAAAAGACCGAGAGTAAATGCGATAAGAACTTGTGTTGAAAGCTTGTGTTGAAAGTGGGCTGTTTAGCACAAAAATGAGTGCATTGTTACATTGAAGCGGATATCTATCGGTTGCAGGTTCGATTCCTGCAGCAGCTCCATTTTCTTTAATTGTTTATTATGTATGTAAATTACAGAATAATAATGAATGTGCTGTATCACTTGGAATTCTAACTTCCCGTTATTACACGGAGATATCGTAAATAGAATGAACAATTAAGGAAAATGTGGCTACTGCAGGAATCGAACCTGGGACCGATAAGTAGCCGCCTTAACGTAGCTCTTTTCATTGAGCTAAACAGCCCGACAGCCTTCTTATTTGCACTGCTGATTCTATTTATGCTGTTTAGGCTAGGTGACACATTCTCTGTGTAATAACTGGAGCTCCTTTCAAATAAGATAACGCTTGCATATAAATATAGACATACATTTTCAAAAATCTGATGAATTACGAAAAGATATTCAATAAAAATTCGGTTAAACCTTGTTATTACTGCTTAAAGAATATAGCACACATGATTCAAACAAACTAAGAACTCAAGACAAAACATCCAACAGCAGATTAGAGAAATATGCTTACGAGATGGTAATTATCAAAAAACGAATATAATTTATCAAGCAACCGTAAAAACCAAAGAAAATCCAAACGAACAGAAATGTACAAATGAAGTAGTGAAACTACTTGTAAAAAATAAATATGCATTGATCTCATGTTTAATAATGAAATACATGAAAATAAAACAACATTGTCAAAATATACATTGCAGATCAAAAAAGTAGGGAAACGCCATTTATGACATGGAGGATGGGTTTTTTTTTTTAAAATAGTACCAATTAAAACATCTCTAAAAGGCTTTGATTTGAAGAAACTAATAAACTTCTTAATAAGAGGACAGAATTGATATCTAAATGCTGACATGAAAAAAAACTTTTTTAAAGCATAAAAAGGGGAAATGATTACTTCACTGACCACCCATCCCCGCAAAATATCATAGGAATTCATTGGGAACTTATGGTGATATCATGCGGTAAGACATGGCATTTTGATGATATCATTTGTTTTATAATGTATAACTACTAAATAGGGGGTAATTGTGACCCCCCCCCAAAAAAAAAATCAAATCGCTCCACAACTTTAGAGGCTGAAGATATGAAAGAATTCTTTTCAAATTTATGTCATTTCAGTCAATTATTTACAAATATGTCAATATAATTAGGGTAAGTATTTTGATAGGTTTTATGTTTTACACAGAATTAGATACTTCACTACTTTGGAGATATTTTGCAGTCAGGAAAGAAAAATTTGTGATTTTATTAGGTTTTAACACATAACCATGACATAAGAAAGGTAATTGTGCAAGTATCCACACTAAATATTTCATCATTTCTTCTATAGCCAATTGTTCATCAACTCCATAGATGTGTGTGTGTGTGTGTGTGTGCGTGTGTGTGTGTGTGAGCGTATGTGTGTGTGTGTGAGTGCGTGTGTGAACAATAGTGAATGGGACAATCTCACAGTAAAAGTGTTTTGAGACTTTATCTGTTAATCATTTAACTCACAAATTAATTAATATGTTTATGTTAAATAGCCCATAGGTGCATTCATCAAGTAAGGCTGTATATATATATATATATATATATATATATATATATATATATATATATATATATATATATATATATATATATATATATATATATATTCGTGTGGGTGCGTCCGAGGAAGAGAAAGGAAGAGAAGCCATACATATATTGAGACTAAGATTTATGTGGAAACATTTTGTTTGATGTAATGAAAATATAAGGTATGATAAAATCGAAGTGTAAACTTACTTATGCCCATATGAATGTGTATGAGTGTATAAATTTGTGTGTATACATGCATGCATATGTGTGTACCAATGTATGTATGTATACATGAATTATTTGGAATATATAAATGTTTCGGGAGTCTATGATACTTCATGACAAACTTTTGTTAGCCTTTTTTTTTTTTCGTCAAAAGAATCTGCTGACCAAAAGAAAAGGGTATGTCCTGGCAGGAGATTCGTAATGCTATTCGACAGGAGAATCGCCATCTTTTGCACGCAATACATACCAAGTTCGTTCGATTTTTTTTTCAAAGAGGGCACGACAGCCGAGCTGACTTAATTACACTCTTCTTTTTTATAGTCTGCAAAAAACAGAAGATAGAAAGTGGCTTTTAGGCAATAATGTTTTTTCCACTGTACAAAATACGACGCAAGTTCCTGGTTTGCTGGATCTAACTTTGTATCCGTTGGAGTGTAGTTTACTTATTTAGCATCGATAAAGAATTATCTGCACTTCGTTTTATATATATATATATATATATATATATATATATATATATATATATATATATATATATATATATATATATATATATATATATATATGTGTGTGTGTGTGTTTGTGTGTGTGTGTGTGTGCGTATATATGTGTGTATATGTATATATATATATATATATATATATGTATATATATATGTATATATATATATATATATATATATATATATATATATATATATATATGCGTGTGTGTATATATATATTTTAAAAGGGCAAATGAAAATGTACGAAGAATACCTTATTCTGTATCTGCTGAAACAATCATACAGCTGATGCACTTTACTACGGGACGGTGGTTTGCAATATTCTGTATCAGTCAGTATTTACTGTGAAAGGTCATTCCAATAGCGTACAGAATAGTCCTACAGCAACTAAATTGGTCTTTCTATACCATATAACATTAAAACTGGCATTTCTTTACTATGTAAGATTAAAATGATCTGTGTAATCTTTCACAAGTGTGAGAATGTTCAATTTTTATATCAAAGTAAACAGGACTTGTGATATAAAGCAATATCTTTGCTTTATTGAAATCAATAATTATATACTATACACGTTATTTGGTTGTTTTCTAATTCTATCTTCTGTAAATTTTCATGCTAAATGAATGCAACTAAGATTGGGGAGTCTTCCAATTTATATTCTCTTGAACTTTCTATTTGGCATTGATAAAAAATGTCAAGAAAACTCCGTCAGTTTTCTTCGAATGTAAACAATCGTCAGTAAACAAACAAAGCATAAAGGGTGGGAGGAGAATACAGAGAAGTGGGAGTAGAATACCGAGGAGAAGAGTCAAAAGTAAAGGAAGAAAAGATAAAATTGGGAAAAACACAGAAAATATGATAAAGACATTTTTTGAAAAGAATAGGGAGAAATAGAAGTGAATCAAAGGAGAGAAGTTGTTAAATGAAAGACTGGAAGATGAAGAGAAAAAAACTTTCGTCCGAAATATACACGAAAGGAAAGAAAACAAGGACAAACACATGAAAAGAGTGAAAAAGTAGGGACCAGGAAAAAGTACAAAAATAAGAGATAGAAAAGGGTAATAAAGGAAAAAAGTGAAAGAAGAGAAAGAAATAGAAAGATGGAGAAAAATGAGGATGATTCTAAATGGACAAGAAATTATCGAAAAGGGACATGAATGAAGAAAGATACAAGATAGACGAAGGAAAATGGAGATAAAGAATGTAAATCAAAGTATTGATGTACTAAGAAACGAAAGCCGAAGAAAATGTTATAAATAAAATCAAAACACGAATAAAAGTATAAAAGAAAGACGAATGTGTAGTAATGATTAGAACATAGTAAAAGTTATTTTGAATTGTCCTAGAAAATCTTGGTCATTGGTTAACGATCGTGAAAAAGAGAGCAGGTTTTGCTGGAATTCGAAGCATTGGCCTTGGGGAAGTTAGGATTGAAAGACTGTGGACACATCATACGTGGTTCGACCAACCAAGTTTACGTCTGCGATTAATTCTTACTTGTTTATCTTCATCTTGCGACACATAGCAACCGCATTGAAATGAAAATACTGCATTAATATTCAGTGGCACGAATGAGGATAGTAATAAACAATGAACAAAATGAGATATGGATGTGTTTAGGAGATGAGGGCTTGGAGAGGGTGAATGAGTGTGGAGCAAGGATTAGGACCGCGCGAATACGGCCGTTATAATAGACGTTTGTTTGGTGGTAGCCAAGTGTAGAACAAAAAAAGGAGGCATTAAGGTTGCTGTGTCGAAACATCATATACGGACTTGTTTAGTGATTTGATTGCTACAATGAACCTATGTATGAGAAGGAAGAAATATTTTAGATTCAAGCGATTGCTCGTGATAAAAGTGACAAGACACTAAATTTCACACTAATCGAGAGAGCTAAGTATTGTAATCAAGAAACTCTAGTTATCTAGTGACTGCTTCTCATTTGAAATCATAGTTACACTGTTACAATCAATCTGGTGTCTGTCAACTGAATATTAATTTGCCTGTGACTAGGAACATGTTTTCCTTTACAAACCGCTGGTGAAATTCAGTAGAAATACATAGTTTGGAGAACTTCATCTTCGATAATTATTTCTATGCAATGTATCTATGACAAGTAGTTGAATGCATATCGAGTTTGGCATATTGTATATGAATCTATGTTAAAATCATTTAAATCAAAATGTGATTATGGATCATATATACACCGTAGAATGGTGTTATTCAAAGCACATTTTCTATCTGTAATTATCTTCAGTGCTGAAAGTTTACACATCTGCTGTCTTCATGGGAGTACAAAATCAAATTGATTGATAAATACAATCAAGAAGGTATTGTGCTCTCATTGATGGTTCCTGGTAAAATTCATTTCCATTGATAGGTAGGTACTTTTGAACTTCTTTCATTCAGTTCGTTTTCATTTTCCTGACACTCTTTTTCTATTTTGATTTCTGTCATGTGTTTCTTTGTTGTTTTTTTTTGTTTCGTTTTTTTTGTGTGTGTTTTTGAGAATGATAAAGTGATTTTTTGCAAGATCAACTTCGGTAGATATTGAAACTTTGCCAATACCATTCAATATGATTTAGAAATTCCTCAGTGAGGGGGTGTTAAGACAGAACATAAGACGATGAACAAAGAACAGAAGAAAGTGAAAAGTAAAAAGTGCAAAATAACAAAAGGACATTAAAAAGTCAATGCATAGGCCTAATGCTAAGGTAATCATTGCAAGATAAGAAAATACACTCAATAGAAACCGTCACATGACCAACGTGTTTTTCCAGCATGTCGTATTCAGGGTGATCAATTGGAAAAATTCGAAAAAAGGGGTGATCAATAAATAGGCTACTTCACTCAAAAGTCTGAATTTGAAAAAACAAGCGTTCACAAAATAGGGATCAATTGAGCATGATCTTATATTGCAAATTGAACCCCCACTTATAACCTATTGATGGGGGGATTTTAAAAAAGGTTTTTAAGGAGTGAATGTTGAAATTTTCAGCCCTTGCATTGGCGCAGCCTGTATGCATGATATATTCATACATAGACAGCCAACCAGACAGCTGGACCAACTTGGAAACTGAAGAAACCTATGCAAAAAAGCAAAATAACAAAGATTACCCTTTTTTTATTGAAGAAATCAGAAAAAAATCTAGTCGTGTGTGTACACTTTAAGCAGACAGACACACAATAAATTTGGAGAATTTTCTAGACAAAAACAGAAAGTGCCAGAAAATGGAAAGAGAGGAGAGCAGAGGGAAAGAAAAATACAAGCTTTGGTGAGGAGAGTTTGTGTTGGGGAAAAACAATACAAAATGAAGCATCGAAAAACATCAGTTAAAAGCAGGAAGAAAAAAATAAAAATGATGGAAGAGGCAGTGGTAGGGCAGGGTTGAACGACACAGCACAGATAAGCTTAGCCAGTTTACTGAACTGTGCTCATAAAATGAAAATAAAAATTAAACTTCAACGCGACTACGTCAACTGAAATGTCACTTTGGAGAGATTGAATGGGACGATGGCTTTGCTTCCTTCTTTTCCAAAATTAGTTTCTTTTTTCTTTCTTTCGTTTTTCTCTATTTTGCTTCATTTCTAAATAGTATTTTGTATTGTATCCTTTAATTGTGTATTTTCTCTCTTTCTCTTTCTCCTCATTCCAGGTGCCTCTTTCCTTCTTTTTATCTCTTAATCGTTGCTTCCAATGTATGTCTTGTTTCTCCTTATCTTTTCTTTACATCTTCTTCTAATAATCTGATTCTTTCTGAAAACTAGACAGCACTCTAAGAGCGCATACTTTTGCAAACGCCATTTTGTTAGGGAAAGCAGTTACGCATGGATCTGCCAAAAAATTAATTACATCTACCATTGACCACAACTTTCCCTTCCACAAAATATCAAAGAAATTCATCCTGAACGTTTGGAGATATTGCGAGAACAGACATGAACTTTTAGCAATATAATATGGTGTACAAATATAAATACGACGTAAACGGGATGATTGTCCGTGGATTCTCTCCAGGATTCAATCACTTCTATTATAGTCTATTATTTAACAAAATGTAATTGCTTCTTTTGTGGCCTAATACACATGATCCCACAAATTTTTCATTGAAATTCATTGAGAACTTATGGAGATATTGTGTGGACAGACAAGACCGTATGCATAAACATAGGGAAAAAAAGGGAAAATATCTCTGAATCAAAAAAGGAAATTCCTGGTTCCGTCTAAAAATGTAAGACCTCTCCCTTGCCGCATTGTCCGCCCTTTCTCAAACTTTCATTGAAATCCATTCAGTACATTAAGAAATATCGTCAGAAGAGATAGACAGATGGAAAGAAGCAGAATATGTGTATGTATGTATTGACATCAGTCAACCACTCACGCACACACGAATGGGTGCGTTTTCTGACAAGAGAATATTGAGATTACATTATTTGAGTATATACTCTTTTTATTCCAAACTGAATAGAAAACCGTTGAGATTTATATCTTAAATCAGTGAAAGACGGTGAAATTCAAAATTAAACCAGCTAAAATTCATTTAAACAAATCTAACAAAAAATACAGCAACGAGATGTATAATATGAAGGTTTAAATAATACATTTTAGAATACTTTAAAAATACTTTCATTTTTATAAATATTTTCAAAATATTATATCTCTATTTTTCTATGCTGAAATTATTTCCACTTAACTAATTAAGTTTTATGTCCTGATTTTGGTGTCCGGCAGCCCCATTTCATTTGTTGTCATGGGTAATCTATTGTGCTTTACTAATGATATGTATTTCTTTACACCGAAATTTTGTCCGATGTCATCACTGTAGTTTTTGAGTATTTTGATCATCGTTTACAGTTCTATTCATTCTTTGCAAATAATTTCGTGGCATACAAATTCGGTGGTGGACTTTTTTGTGTGTGTTTGTGAATTGATATCTTTCACAGGTTTTCAAGATTAGATATCCAGCATTATCATGGCATTAACAAATTCCAGGGGAGGCTAGGAGACCCGTTGAAAATTCCTTCTAATGAAAAAGGGCTCTTTTTCTGTATCCAATTCTACTTATTGTTTTTATGGAGTTAACCATGAATCTTGTTACAGTTTCGTTAATCTTGAACCCTCGTGCATTCGAGGATTCAGGAACGAAGGATGGCTTTTCTATGACCAATCCATTCCATTGCTACATCTTCTGGAGTTAACTTTCATCAAAATCAGATCGATTTCGAGCAGGTTATTCCGTCCTTGGCTCTTCTTCTGCATCCTTTCTCTTCTGCTTTCCATAGAATGATATATTTTTTCTGCTGTTTGTCTAGTCAGGATTTTCTACAAAATGTGTAGACACATGATCAGTCTGTAGTTGTTCATCGGAGTTCTTTTTTTCTGTGTATTTGCAATTAGATTTGTTTTGCTTCGGGTCATCCATTCTGGGACTTCTTCAGGCAGTTTTGGCAAAGCTGGGCCAGTCTGTCGTGTAGTGGGATGAATTTCGTGAATCAATAATCGTGAATAGCACTCTTTCTCTTCGGTATTTTGCTTCACTATCTCCGTATTTCGTTCCTGAAGTTGTTTCTCATTTGTTTGTTTGTTCATTTGTTCGTACATGCGAGTGTGTGTCTTTTTGTGCTGTTTTAGGACATGTTATTTGGGGTATGTTTACGTTCTATATTTGTCGATTAAAAGGGAATTTACTTACGTTGCAAAACTTAAGATCAACCATTGTTTTCTATTTAACAGTTATTGCAATCTATTGTCTTCGTTCTTGTCCTCTTTCTGCTGAAGCCACAAATGTGGTCGATTATGGGAGAGAAGAATTTCTTGTCGAACACCGATTTAAATTTCAAAAAACTACCTTAACCAAACCAGTGAGGTTGAGTAGTTCTGATGTTTTGTTTCTGTTTTTTTTTTCTTTTTTTTTTTTTTCCTTCATAACTCGACTGGGCGGAGAGACCATACTGGAGAGAAGACACGAGGCGTCTCTCAACAATGTTTAGAGATATTTACTAAAGGTAAGACGCAGAAATGCGTTTCTGCCTGCTGGAACTCATTAAAAGGGATCTCACACTACACGCTGCAGGAGGAATGAATTTTGTTACGCCGACTTATACGGTTCTTTTCCAAGTATGGGAGTGGGGAAGTTTGTAATTATATTTTACTGGGCAATTTTTTTTGAGACTACAATGAATTCTGTTTCCAGACCATTTTTTCTTCGTCATGCTCGGTAAGACTTTTATGACATTACTACGAATACCTTGATATTACAAGGTGCCCTATTTTCAGGTTGCCCACAATAACAGGACACTTTGCAATGACTCTTCTTATTAAGTTGTATGTTCCTCATCCTTCTGAAAGGCATGATTACAATTTCTCTTGCGTTGTTGGTTGGTCTGTCTACTGGGATGATTCGATCTAAAACATTACCTATTTTACGGACAAGTAGATGATGGTAGTGACCCAACCAGTTTTCTAAAAAATTCCCAATGGTATATAGCGCAATTCTCTGCCAGTACTTATTGCTTCTTCAACCAGTCTTTTTTGGTTAATTACCTCCACTGCATTGGGTATTCCTTTTTTATTTTATTTTGTACGTATCCCATACTCTGCTGGGTGGTTCCCTTTTGTTGTTTCTTTTAATAATCTTGCTTCTCTTTATAGTCTGGAGACCTGCTTTATCTGATTTCCTAAGCTGGTTTGTTATTCCTGTTTTCGTTTTTTTTTTTTTTGTCTTATAAACTTTTCCAATTCCATTTTTACAATTGCATAGATCACTTAATTCAGGTTTATTATGCCATTAGTTTCTACATTCTGAAGGATTTTGTTGACATTTTAGGTTTTTGATTTGTTTTAAAATGTGAAAACCTATTGGTGATCGAGAAAGTAATGCCACAAAATAATTAGATTCAAAGTAAATAAGCAATTGTTAGTTTTTCAGTTATTATTATCATTTTTCGTAGTTGACCGTGGGAGCTAATTGATTGTCTTGTTGGAAAGAAGCAGAAGAGATGAAAAATGAGCTGAATCAAGAATCCTCGGATTTTTTGGAGAATCACTCTTTTCGTTAGTACAGTAACTTGGATGAGATTTTAAGCCAAATTTTCCAAAATGTGAAAAAGTATAAAGTCGCATACTATTAGATATTTCATATAGAATATTACACATACGATCCGGTCAAAACTCCAGCCTCCATCTTGCTTCCACATTGACAGCCATAAAAACGAAATTCGCGAAACAATACAGTAGACTAGTTGTAATTTCAATCCAAATTATTCAAAACGTGAAAAGAGTGTGAAAACCTATCTACTTGTATACTTTTTCAATGCTCTGTCTTAGAAGAACACGACACACAATCTGACCAAAACAGTGAACTTAATTTCAAAACGGCTGCCACAAAAAAAATCACATAGATTAGTAGAAATTTCAACAAGAATTATCCAAAATGTGGAAACTTCCGTACAGTTAGATTTATTTAATGTTGCTTCATATAAGAAGAGAAGAATTCTCATTAGTTTTACCCAGCATGATGCCATAAGGACTGAGAGAACTAACCAATAAACATTGCCCTGCTGTATCTTGCCTCTCAAGATCATTGTAGCACGAATCAAAATCCTACTTACCTCTTCATGTAAGCTTTCAATCGTCGTATCTTCCAAATGGCAAGATCTGTCTACTTTCAACAATGAAGCTGTCTTTATTTCATCAGTGGAATGCCAGCAGTGTACACGAGTTGACATTTGTTTCCGGCTATTTGCTTGAACACTAGATTATTTTTGTAATATTTTCTGTGCATGCTTAACGGTCAAGTGAAACTGCACGATTGACAAAGAAATTCCTGCAAAATACCTGCTTAATACACGCTTCTTTTCAATTATTTCACAATAAATCGTTTGCAGCAGTTTACCGAATACATCACCACCTTCTTCATCTTCATTAAATGAACTCCGTTCAGGATGTGCCCTTTTCACCTTTATGATATCTTGCTTCCTGAGCAATAAAGTTATAGTTAGTTACCTTCAAAAGTAGTTCCTGATCATTTAATTCTTTGCAGCTTCCTGGATTACATGCGTTGCATGTTAGCATCGAGTGCAAAATTGTCTTTATTATAAGAATCTTCTTTGCAAAAGAGACGCGTGGTTCAATAAAAGAGGGGAACCTATGTGCGACTAAACAGTCAACCTGATGGACCAGCAGTGGGAATATCTCTATCATTTTCCTAACTTGCACAACTCGGATTCCTCTTGTTAGTATAATCTTTATGGCAGTCAGGATGCCACACAACTGTGTTATCTATGGGACCGTCAGGTTGACATTTCAATCCCCCAAAGATGTCATCTTGTCTGCATCACAGAACTTTTGGACACTCTCTAGGTTTACCTACCTAAGTTTTGTTTTGTTTCGTTTTGTTTTTACGCAGCAGATACCTTTAAAATCGTCCTTTCTTAGCAGCAGGTGCAAAGCTCAAAGTGTCACTTTCATCTTCTGGCGATGATAAGAGATCTATATCACCCATTAAGTTGTTTTTCTTTCTACATCAGCAAAGGAGCTACAGGAACATCGCACCCAAGCACCACAAACAGCATGCACTATTTCATACTAGAAGCACCACAACCATAAAACCTGAAAAAGATATACACGTTTGTTCATCTTTGAAGAATTTAATCTTGATGTGTGGACATGGTAATTAGATATGAAGATATCT
The DNA here is from genome assembly GCA_963457665.1 of Thysanoteuthis rhombus. NCBI lineage: Eukaryota > Metazoa > Mollusca > Cephalopoda > Oegopsida > Thysanoteuthidae > Thysanoteuthis > Thysanoteuthis major. The sequence continues at coordinate 30,675,869 of OY735198.1, forward strand.
GAACTTCACTCAACTTTACACAACTTGACAAATGAGCTCGCTTAAAACGAGAAAGTATTTCACTCCCACTGGGAATAGAGCCCATGACCTTGGCGCCTTCTTAGTCCAAATCCTGCTGGAGGTAAGATACTTCCCAGTTTGAACTGATATAATTTCTCAAGTTGTGTGAAGTTTCGATATCTTCGTATCTAATTAACATTATTCGAAATTGTGAATCAACACATGAGCACACTTGATATTGCAATCATAATGTACCCTATTCGGGCCGTAAAACAAGGAAAGAGTCCGCATAATCATTGTGATAAAATCATGATTGATGCAATTCTTATCTCTCAAAGACCTTCATTAATCATTGTCAAGACAATTTATTGCCATTATCCAGCTAAATTCATTTTATATGCAATTTTGTGTCTTATCATTTTGTCATATCATATGTATTTTTCTTAAAATTGTGAGTACAGCTATTCAAAGGCCCAAAATTCTAATAATTCTCCGCCTATACAACTACCATTGGTAGTAATAAGTATTCAGTACTGAAAAATAATGGAAAAACTGCTTTAATGTTTTAATGAAATGCCTGTAGTTCAATAAAAAGTTGAACTATGTAACAGATATTTGTTAAAAACATTGATTTATTACTCAGGCAAATGAAATTAGGATTTGGCCTCTGGACTCTGGTCAGTTGAAATTACCGGCAAACTTTTCTATTTCTCCATCTTGTGCTGATCTTCTCCTGCTGCGTTTACTTTCCCGCAGACACCAATCGCCTCATCTGTTGTCCTTTCTTCGACGGGGGTATATTGACCGTACTTCCCTCTTTAGCGTTAGTAGTATTGTTATACTGTCTTGCACTAGGATCGAACCTAGAACCATCAGATTTCTTAACAGTAATTTTTCTGATGCTGTAACCACTACGCTCTGTTTCCATGTGGTCAATATACCTCCGTCGGATAAATAAAGGGTTCGGTTCGTTACTTCCCAAATCCACCAGATGATACCTGACGAAGGCCGAAGAGTGCAACGGCCGAAACGTTGTATGAAAAACAACAAAGATGAGGATGGTCCGAATATCAATAGAAATAAGGATATCTCTATTGAAAAAAAAATAGTACGCAGACCCTTTGATGTTGTTTACCCGACTCATTATTCTAATTGAAAGATGGTTAGTTATGCCAAGTCGCTTTCAATGTGAGCTAGCCAGTTTCAACATACTTGTGTATTGGTCAGTTCATGTGCAAGAGAAACAAGGCTGCTTCGGCTGCCAATCTGATCTCAGCGTCCATTAGTAGATCAAAGAAAAGGACAGAAAAGATCAAAACACACCTTGGGCAAGGTTAAAGAAAATCCTGATTGCAAAGTAGAATAGATCAGATAACAAAATGTGGAAGAAAGAACTGATAAAAATAGCGTTGTTGCAGTTCACTTGCTTTGCTAACAGTACCAGACATACGTGGAATCAAGGTATGGCACCTGCTCAATTACATTTGATATCTGCAGGAATGAACCAAGCATGAGAACAAGAGACAAGAGAAGGGTAAGTTTTGTTAGGATTTTACAGTAAAGGAAAACATCCGCGCATATGAAAATCTGAAGACATTTTATATCAAATGATGTATCTACATCCTAAGTACTTATTTCCCATTGCTCTAGGGATGGGAAATGGTGGAAAAAGTAATTGAATCAATTATAACAGATGAGGTTCCTGCAGCAGTCGATGTAAATGCAAAGTTTTGTCACGAAATGCATGCAATTCTAACCCGTGCGCATGCTACATGAACGTTGTGAGATGTGTAACGGCTCGAGGTAACTGGATGGGACCAAATCTCTGTGAATGGTTGGTTGCTCTTTGGTATGAGCAAACAGCATTCCTGAAAAGGATGGTATTGTTCCAATTTTGCAATCCATATTTGTTTTTGGTTTTTTTATATTAAGTGAGCAGATTATTATGAATATACACAGAGTGTATAGCTTAATCGTGTTGCTGACGAAAAGAAGTGACAAGCCTATTCCGACTGAAGATGATAACTGCAACTTTTGTATTGAGCATTTTATACATAGAAATTATAAATGTATATTTTTGGTATGAAGTTTTTATTAGTTAGCTTGAAATGAGCCCTTGCATATCTGTAAGATAAATTTTCGTAGATATGTAAGACTTGTCAGTTTGGCTCAGTCGGTTAGAGAGTCGTATGCCAATCTGTCAGCCATGATTTCAAATCACGGTAGGTGAGCGGTATTTTACACATCGGTTAGGTTTAACGCGGCCAGGCAAACAAACAATAAAGAGTTCACTCCCTTTAATTAGGCGACGATTGTCTTCGTTCTTGTTATGGTAGAAAAACAATGTCAACTCAAGGCTTTGACTGGAGTTTGGAAAACCCTTTGAAAGTGCTATTGGTGAAGTGCAGTTTAGTGGTTATATTTGTATCAATATTGACTGCTTTGTGTTTTTAATTGAATAGCCAAAATTAAGTGAAAGTTTTGTTTTTTTTTGGGGGGGGCAACAATTCTTCATAAAATGTTGCAACATTTTATGCAAAATTCACTTGTGATGTATTCCCCTCTTGATCCAACTTGACTGGACTATATCGTCAATTTGCTTTTCAGTATGTCTCTATCTATATAAAAAGCTTTCCAGTCGATTTTTGACATTCGTAATTTGAACACTTAACATGTTTTGCAGATCATCTGCAGTTTCTGGCATTATTGTAATATTATCTTAAATTGTTCAGATATTCTCCTTCTATATTTATTCCCACGTTTTCCTGATCTGTTTTCTGAAAGGTGCTTTCAAGTCTCACTGAAAAATGATCTGATGATATTATATCTAACTCCTTTTCCAGTTTGTATATTGTTGGTATCTTTATAAAATCTAATTATTACAGTGATATTTTCGTATATATTCTCATCTCGCTCTCGTATTGAGTTGAAGACTGATAAGTGTTCTCTCAAATCAAATGCTTTCTCATGGTCTACTTAAATCAAATAAAGTGATTTGTTGTATTCTGGTTGCATTTCGATTAGCTGGTTTGATGCGTGTAGGTAGTCTACAGTCGAATAGCCACTCCTGAAGCTTGCTTGGTTGCGGGTGGGGTTTTTTTGGATGTGTTTTTTTTTTGTTTTTGGTTTTTTGGGGTTTTTTTTTTTTTTTTTTTTTTTATTATTATTATTATTATTATTATTATTATTATTATTATTATTATTATTATTATTATTATTATCATCTACCTTCTTTTCGTTGCCAATCGGGTGCTTTACTTCTTGCATTTTGTTCATTGGGCTTTGCTTGGTCGACCGGTATCCATTTACACAGTTGTAGTGTTACCTTCTGCATGAGTACATGTGCATCGTCGAATGAAAAGTTCGTTGTCTTTCAAACGATATCATCCAGAGTGACATTTGGGAACAAAGCTCTGAAAGGAACTGTATAACTGTGAAGAGAAAAACTGGTTTTACACTTGATATGAAAAACTAAGTTTGTTTATAAAGCGAACGCATTTTATTGCTCTCTCTCTCTCTCTCTCTCTCTCTCTCTCTCTCTCTCTCCCCTCCATTGATGCACGGGTGCTCATTTGACTCCAGAAAAGAACAGACAGTGTTTTCGCAGCTAAAAAGGAAAGTAATCTTAATCTGAGTACTCATCTCGTGCCCACCTCCATGAGGCAGGCAAATGGACCGGTGAGAAACGGGCTGCTGATCATTCTATTCGTGTCAATTAACTGCATTGAAACCCTACCAGCTTATCATATCGATACACTCTCGTGCACACATACATATCCACCTAGTACATAGGGGGCATCAAAGCACGTAAACACGCGCACACATATATACTAACGTACTACGTACGTAGGAAGTGGACGGTAAACAGACCATCAGACAATTTTCAATGACTACTCACACCGGGGCATACACTTCAACACACATACATGTGTATATGCATGCATGTGCACACACATATAATTGCATAGTGAAAACGTGAAAAACACATGCTCATACATTTGCAATGGATAGTAACCACGTGTTAACCGAGGTGACCATTTTCTGTGCGTCACCCATCTCGCCTTTATATTCTAACATTTTCTAGTAAGCACTATTCACACAATACCAAAGAGAAAATGTGATCATTGTCTTTAAGATTGGAAGATCCATAATAAAAACTGTTTTTTTAGAAATTGTCAGTCAATGTATCATGATAAGTTTCTAAAATTTTTGCGTTGGTTTGTCTGTCACACAATGTGCCAATGGAGCTAGAGGGCTGATGATGTGAACATTTACTCCTTATTATGTCTAGAAAAATGTTTTTCTGTCATAATAGGTTTTTGTGGGGGTGTTCAATTTGCAATGTAAATTTATGCTCAACTAATCCCTTAGTTTATTTCCGGCTGCATTAACATTGTTTTTTTTTGTTTGTTTTTTGTTTTGTTTTGTTTTCTGAAAATTCGAACTTACTTAGTGATCACTGCCCAACAAAAGATGAGAGAGGTAACTGATTGATTGATCACCCTTTTTTCCAATTATTTCTGATAATCATCTCGAACATGACATGATGTATATTTTGTCTGTTTTACAAACATAAATCGTTTATGCCTCAGAGCAAAGATTGTGATTATTTTCAATATTTGTGTATTATGTATCTAGAGACAATTTGATCAACAGTTATTATTATAATTGCATTGTTATCATTCAGGCAAATACATATTTAACAACTACGTCTTTAAAACATGAACATCTCATTTTATATTTACTCTATATTATTGACAATTATTCAAGCCCTTAAGACGTGATTTGGTTGACACATTGATTATGAATTTAAAGGCGTCTCCAGTTTCTCTCCAAAGAAATTTCAGAACAATTCTTGTAAAGATCCAATGCTTCTTTTTCTGCTTTGCTGACTTCCTCGTGTGTAATAATATCATGTATATATGTAAGTATGTGTATGTACGTATGTATGTACGTTAATATGTATGCGTGTATGAATGTGAACCAATAGATAGACGAAAGGAGAAAGTGAATGAGAAACTCCCTATGTTCGAGTGCCTGTAATGTGTACGTGTATGTGTTGGACAGATGCTGTAAAGTAAGCTATTCTTCCTCGCTATTTTGATTTATGTATTACTGTAACGACAAATCGCCAAATCGTCGTTTTTTAGAGAAAGCAAGGCACAGTTTATCTGTAAGCCTCACCTGCGCACAAAGGCGCGCTACTCATTCAAAACGTGCAGTCTTATCAGACACGCACGCTCAGTAACATATTTTTCTCCCGTTTTTATTTTATTCTTATCATTTTTATTTTACCGAGCAGCCTACCACCCGGCCATCTTTTGAAAATGAGAGTCCATTCGATTGGCAAATTTTGTTTTTAATTTTCCATTCTTTTTCAATATTTCTTCGTGCATTTTTCCCTTTGCGTATTCAAGATTTATTTTTGATTTTCCCCCAAAAGCTGTATTTATTTGTTCATTCAATTCTTTATTAATGTTTATTTGCTGAAATATTGCGTGCCTTTAGAAAAGTGAATGAAGTTGCAAATAATATTAGATTTGGTTATTGAATTCAACGTAGTTTTAAGTCTGATGTTTAGCCTATATAGTTACCACATTGCATGTTATAATAGAGCTCACTGTAATAATATCTGTTTCATATAATATCATGATCTTGATATTAAGTCAAGAGCAAAAATATCTAGCATTCATATTCTGCTTTTCAAACCGTTCAGTGTATATGCTTTTATAAATGCTTTCCATCCTCAAAAGTTTAATCACCAAATAAATAAATATTCTAAATATTGTCCTTGAAATCTTTGTATCTGAAAAGATTTTCTTGAATTAGGGATTAAAATAATGAGTAAATTCAATCAAATGTTACTAATTCATATTTATCTATTAATTAGTTTGCAGATGCAGTCAAAAATGACGACTTATGTTGAGTAGATGGATATACGCATTGTATTTTCTGTACGCAGGTAATAGATATTTGAATTGTAAGGAGATTTTAGAATAGTGTTCCATCAGCCACAAACGAATATTCATCAATTTTTTTTAAATCGTTTTTCCATTCTTATATTATTCTTTAAATTCAGCGTTTTCATTACGTTTTTACCCCATCAGTTTCGACCTTTACTGTGACAGAAGACTCATGCATATTGGTAATCAATAAATGTGTGGATTGTTGCTCTTCATTGCTGGATATGTTTATGTATATATTTCTCTATATCAGTGTTCATGTTGGTTAATATTGGTGGTACAACAATTCCCCCAAATGACCCTTTCCCCTCTCTCTCTCTCTCTCTCTCTCTCTCTCTCTCTCTCTCTCTCTCTCTTCAGATTTATGAATTTATTTCTGTAGTTGTATTGCAAAATATAAACGTATTTCGTTAGTAAGAATAGGAACATTTTTTTATTTTACTTTAAATTTTTTGCTACAAACTGATTTGTTTTGCAACAATATAAAGATGCCAAAACATTCACTATTTATGGTTCCTTATTCATTCTATCTATCTTTCAGTAAATTATGAGAGTGATCAAAGAAATGATTCATAACTTTTGCTGTGATTTTTGTCCACCAAATGGTGAGTATCTTAGCTACTACTTCTACTACTACTATTGCACGCAAAAATGCACACACATACACACACGCACGTATGTATATGTGTGTCATTAGGAAATGGATTAAATCAAATATGATATAACGCAATATATATATATATATATATATATTACATTATAGCATGAATATATTGGCGTTCTATATATTTATTAATGTGATGGATCCAGTGATTTCCAAGTTACTATGTTACTTAGAGTAAGGAGGGGAGGGGTTAGGAAGGAAGTGGCAGTAATGTGCAAGTCAGAAGTTCCTGCGAAGAGATGAGAGGGAAGAAACTTGATACTTCTTCCCGTCACACACACACACTTACATACACACACACTTACACACACACACAAACACACACACACACACACACACACACACACACACATATATATATAATGATAATGAGAGAGAAAGAGAACTGTGTCCGTTCCAGTTTGCTGTTGTTTAACCAGTTTGTGTAATCATTCATCATCGATAAATTATCAATTATAAGTTTCGCCATCTTCATATACATATATGAAATGAATACATCACAAAGCAGGTGATTTTATCACATTATTTGAAGAATATGAATATGCAAGTTCCCGACTAGATAAGAAATTGATTCTCTTTTTTTGCCTTTTTTTCCATCATTGTAAACGAGGTTCAGTCTGTAAGGTTAGACCTGGGATTCTACCAGACGGCGTTATTTTCACTCGATTATCATACTGCAAGTATTTCTTCCAAATTTGAATCATTTGCTCGTTTTTGTGTCATTTAGAACCAGAGGTAAACCATACTAGATTTTTTTGAAAAATCAAATTGTTGATAAGAATCTAAATCAAACCAAATGTTTTCTATTGATCTTATGATATGCCTGTTTATTTAGCAAGCAACATTTGCAAGTTTTGTCAGGTCCATATTCACTTAATAACATGAATTTTATTATGATCATACTCTTTTCAAGGCGTTTAATAAAGTATATCATAAGTGGTGGTTTCTGAACTTGATATTAAATTTATGAGAGGACAATAGGAAGTAAATGTGAAAGGAGACGAAAGTCGGGGGAGAATTTAAAGAAAGGTTTTTGTAACGATGAATGTTGTGTGGTGAGGGACTTAATGTACTGCAGCAGGAAGATCCTATTATAAGCAATACATCTGAAATATCAAAGTACGTATATTCACAGGGCAGAATTTATGACGTCATCATTTGCAGTAATTTCTCAAATTAATCACTTTGTCGGGTGAATTTATGAAAAAAAAATACCCACCCCCATCCCTCACAAAAGAAACAAATAAAGTAATTGCTAAAAAAGGTTCCTCAACGTCTTTTGTAATGGCAGGTGTGCTCATTAACGTACTCAAATTCTGTGAGAGTTTTACTTCTAGGAAGGTAAGATTTTCAAGATAGCGTCTAAAATGGGCACCAAATCCTTTAGATGCCGATTAACCTTCCATTATCTGACCCAGATAGGTCTTCCCAACGTTTTTATATCATCATCATCATCATCATCATCATCATGATTCTTTTAACGTCCGTCGTTGGACATAGACCTTCCCAAGGATTCGCCACAATTCCCTATCATGGGCATCGCGGAGCCAGTATTTCCTGATTCTGTCAAGTTCATCTCTCCATCTTGGTTTCTTATGTGATCTCTGGGGATCCATGTTATGAGACGTGATGTCCATCGGTTGTCTTTCATTTTTGCGACATGGCCTGCCCATTGCCATTTGAGTTTTTCAATAGTTTCTATGATGTCACGAACAGCTGTTTTCTTCTTTATACACTGTGCTATCTTGTGATCTCTCCATATAAGGTTGAGCATGATTTTCTCATGTGCACGTTGCATACTTCTCAGTTTGCAGGTCTGTCTCTTGGTTAGGTTACTTGTTTCAGCTCCATAGGTGACTATCGGGAGAATGCATTGGTTGTATACTCGTATTTTTAGGATTATTGGGATCATCTGGTTTTTGAAAGTTGAGCTTGCTCTGCCGAAGGCTTGCCATCCCAAAGTGATTCTTCGTTTGATTTCCTCCTCTTTTGAAGATCTCATGGAGATTCGTTATCCTAGGTAGATGTAGTGGTCTACCTTGGCGAGTTTTGCATTTTCTTGACAGTTATGTTCTTGTTCTCAACATGATTATTGCACATGATTTTCGTTTTACTGAAGTTCATGTGTAGACCGACTTTTTTGCTTTCTTTGTTTAGATCGTCTAGCATTAGTTGGAGGTTGTGTAGGTTCTCTGCGAAAAGGACGACGTCGTCTGCAAATCTAAGGTTACTCAAGTATTCGCCGTCTATTTTGATTCCTCTATTTTCATAGTCTATGTTCCGGAAGATCATCTCAAGGAAGGCTGTAAATAGTTTGGGTGAGCTGGTATCACCTTGTCTTACTCCTTTTTATCAAGCGTGCTCAATTACTTATCAAATGTCTCTATCACAGTCTCACCATGGAAAAGGTGTAATTTCTAGAATGGCGTCCAAGATGACCAATTTTTTAAGATTCCCATCTTTGACAGGTTTTTCCAAAGCTTTTTTGTAGTATCAAGTGTGCTAATAACAGGTCTAAAGTATATCACTGTTTGACCAATAGAAAGGTATAATTTACTAGATAGTGTACTAGATGGCTGCTAAATAATAAAATGCCCATTAATTGTTGATGATTCATTCGAAACAAGTAATTTTTATGCCCAATTGCAGTTTTGGAGGATCTAGGAATCCAATTAGCATATCTAAATTATTGTGAAGTATTGTTTACGATTGCTAGAATAGTTGACAATTTCACATTTAAGTGATATGATCAAGGCAAAATGAATGATTTCAAATATAATCGTATGTGTCAGACATATTCGAACACTATTAGCTAATTAGCTATTAGCAAGACTGAATGCCCACCTAAATGGTCGGATAATTGAAAGCCAAAATGGGAATTTATGTAATAGAAAGGTAGATGTAAATCATCGGCAGCAGCTTTTTAGTGTTCGTCGTTGAACAATGATCTTTCCCAATATTCGCCAGACCACTCTATCATGGTTATCGCGGGGCCACTACTTTCTGAACTTGTCTACATCATCTTGCCAGCTCATATTTCGCCGGCTGTTTTTCACATATGATCTGCATTCAATTAAAAAAAAAAATTACTGAGAGAAAAACAGAAGAAAATAAATCAGTTCGAATTATATTGTTTGTATATTTGTTTCCCCACTATTTACTTTCCTCTTAATTACTATTGCTTTTATCACAAATAAAATCTGAGTAAATGAATTAACGACGTGTGTCGGAATAAAGAATAAGTTCCAGTTGAGAATCGAACTTATAACCCTCTGAACTATACTCGGTCTCTATCTCCATTTATTAAGGTAAAAACGAAAAGAATCAAAAATGATTTTTACAATCTAAAAAATATCGATGTAGGGTGTGAGTTTGAAGTTTTGATTTTGATTGACGCATGCCCTTCAGTCCCAGTAGTCCAGTTGCACGAGTTAAGCGAGTCACCCCTGCCCCCAGCATAGGGGGTTGTGCGTTCGATCCTCACCTGGAATTTATTCTTCATTCCAATCCATGCTGTTCATTCATTTCTCCGCTGCTGTTACGGTAAAAAGCAACAACAATTAAGATGAAAGTAAATAGTAGAAAAAAAATAACAATAATAACTCATCGTATCTGATGAAGTAGATAAGAATTGAATAATTATTGTTTTGAATAGATTGAAACAATTTCTATTTATTACGTGCCATTTTTAATTTGATTGGGAGAGGGTATGAAATTTTACAATCGGAAAGGTGGGTCATTTCTAGAACTATAATCAGAAAGTAAATAAATCAAACCTTTTGGAGGTAAGACATATCAAGATAATTTACGTACATTATAAGATTTGAAGAAATCTCGTATAAAAACTCACTCATAAAATTATGATCATTTGGCAATTTTATAGGTCAGTTTTAAAATCGAAAGCAGCGTTAATATTATGATATACGTAAAAAAAAAGTAGTAAGATTTGTTTCGTTCTTATGTATTAATTTGATTATCACTTGAAATCTTTTTTCTTTGAAGAAATATTCCTATTCGCTGTTCAAATATTTCTATATATTTTCAATGTAAATACGTTTCAATCTAGAAGAAGAAAGTTTTATTTAGAAAGTAGAGATCGCAATGAATTTATTTTGACGGCAAAAAAATGGAGGAACACGGCTATACTTTTATCGAGATAGGAAACAGTAAGAGAAGGGAGATTTCTATGTAGCCAACATTCTGATGTTTTGAAAGAAAGGTAAAATCTCTCCAAACTTATGTCATCCCTCTTGCTCTCTCACTTTTTATAAGAACGATACAAAGCAAGACTCGGCTCTTTGACTTTTGCTGTAAAAGCCATCAGTGGAATTTGATTGTTCGCGAGTACAAAAATTGTGTCCATTTCAATATAGATCTTCTATCATGAATTGACCCCGTGTCCCTGAAAACATAGGAATGATTTTACAATCCAACTTTAAAAACCTGCCTAGGGTTTACAGGATAACCTGCAGATCAATTCATGGGGTTGTTGAGTAGAAAGCTGTCACGAACAGACAGAGAGACAGACGGGCGTTCATTTGGTGATTTATAAGATTATTTCATCATTATCAGTCTTTTATCGTCCGTCGTTGGAAAAAGACCTTCCTCAGGATGTGCAAGACCTCTCTAACATGGGCGTCACTGGGCCAATATTTTCTAGGCCTTGCCTGTTCGTCTTGTCATCTTATATTCTGCAGGCCTCGTTCCCACATTTGATCTCTGGGGATCTATGCAGTAAGGTCTGCCAGTGATAAGCTTAATGAAAGCACTAACAATTGCAGTTTTTAATTCTTAAAACATCGATTGTAAAAGCAATGATAATTTATTTTTGAATCTAAATTTTTCTGAATTTCATTTTTTTATAATAATAGAACCTCTTGCAAAACATATGGAAATTAACTTTTTGTTTCAAACTGACAAATTATCTTATGAAAGGAAGGTCTTATGGATTGAAAGTACAGAAAATTATTTGCAAAAATTTTTTGTTGTTTTTCATGTAGTAAAAACAGAATTTTTTGAATTCTAATTAAGATTTTAAAACTAGGTTTTGATTTCTCGTGGAAAAAAATTCTTCAATTTCTTCATGCCTCTAGAGAATTGCATACATCCCTGCGTAATTGTAGAACCATTCATACTTTGATTTGTATACATTTGATAAAACTGATTATTTTTTTATAAATGATGGAAATTTCGTGATTCATTCTATAATTATACTGAATTTATATAAAATTAATTCATCACATAGAAAAAACAAAGGCAAAAAGTCAACCGGTGATTTTATAAATGATGTATGAAAAAGGGCCTAACATTGTCTCCCTTTGTTTTTCGGAGAATTCAAAATTAGCAACATGATAAGTAAGTGAAATGATAAATCGACCAGAAAGCGTGTGGTAAATCAAGTGTTAGGCAATAAAAATCGGTAAATGAAGCCACTGATTATTGAGCACACATCAAAGACCGTTGCAAAAACTTGTCTAGGATGAATTATGTACGTGTAATGGGCATTTTAAAAATTTAGCTGACATTTTGGACGCCATCTTGGAGATTACATCATTATATTGATCAGACTATGGTGGACTTTTATTATGTCATTGAGCACTACTTACACTACAAAAAAACATTGAGAAACTTCTTGTTATAGCTCTCCGGGAGAAAGAGTGGGTTTCTTCATGACTCCAGCCAACTATTTTGGCCGTCGACTTCGGCATTATCTTGGAATTTACACCTTTCCAGTGGTCAGACTGTAATAGACATTCGATATATCATCAAGCATACTTCAAAAAATTCTTGGAAAAACCTATCTGGGCTAATTAATGAACGAGTGATGGGCATTGTAAAGATTTGGCGCCTATCTTAGACGACATCTTGAAATTTATACTTTTCCAGGGGTCAAACTGTGATAGACTTTGAGTATATTATTGAACATACCGGGCACAACTAAAAAAAACATTGTGAAATCTTTATTTACAAATTAAGGGTGAAATTTTTGTTTTCATAAATGCACCCAACTTTGTGATAAAATTGAGAAATTACTGCAAATGGTGAGTAACATGTTTTTTCGTGTTTCCTTTACACATACTTTGATATTTTAGCAAGATATTGCTTCTAAAATGATCTTCAGGCTCGAGCAAAATTTTATGCAAATGGCTCTGCACTATTGTGTTTATATATCGCATTCATTTAAATTCACTTTTTTTTTCCTTTTTCGTACATATGGGCGTGGCTTTGAAGTTAATCCTGTCCCCATAGGTGCTGATAACATTAGCTTGATAATGTATTCATTAGCATTTCTAAGTTTCCTTTTTCTTTTCTTTTTTATGCATAAGCTATTTCCTATCTCCCAGCTTGCAGATGAAATAGAATAACATATTTACCGTTTGGTTCAACTATCAATTTTCGTCCTTCTGGCAATTTCATAATTCTATCCAGCAAAACATTCATCTTTCTCCGAAGGCTCAATGTGCCTTTTGCAGTTTTCCCGGGAATCAACATTTTTTTCATTATGACAATCCTGTAAAGACTGGAATAAACATGAATCCGACAATGCAATATGAGGTGAATATGGCGGAGTTTTGTCTGGTCACCCAAAAATATGCTGTTCAGTTCTATCCTGATGTAATATAACTGCAGACGCTTTTCTTCGATTGCGGTCTTTAGTCTATTTGAAGCAGTACAAATTCTGATTAATTGTTTGGTACTCAGGAGAGAAGTCATGGTAGAAAATGTCCTTTTAACTCCATTATAATTACAGCATCATCTTATGTTAATTGTGATTCATTTTATTTGCCCAGTGATCCACGTTGTTGTAAAACATTCACGTCACAACTTTCAAAAATGAAGCATCTTCGTTATGTTTAAGTAGGGAATTGTACATTCAAATATGATCCAACATTTTTTCCCCCTTTTTTTTTCTTTCTTTTAACTTAAGTGAAAGACATCAAAACGATTAACATACTAACTTAACTGGTGCGAATGATTTTTATCGATTGATTGGATATTTTCTGCATGTTAGCTCCCTCCTGCGTAGAGTGACGTCAATTATTCTCAATGTCAGAGCGATATCAACCCTAACTGGTTTATCTGATCATAGAGCATCATTCAGCGAGATGTTCCAGCCCAAAAGGTTACAAACCACTTTTAACATGTTCGATCATTCACAGTGCCTTTTCCATGAATTGCATAAAACATTTTTTTTTTCGTTTGTGTCGTAGTTTTACCTTCCTTAAAATAAAAAAGCTTGATATCCCGATTACCTTTTCTTCATTTTCCATGTTCAACATGCAAAAATAAGCCAATTTTGACAATTTTTTAATGCTCACTAGTATGACAGCTGTTATAAAACAATGAAAGTGATCTTATTGAATGAGATATGTAAGAACTAAACGTTCCTAATGTCATCTAACGACAAAAACAGAACGAACCTTTTGGCCGATCAAATAATACTAACACCAGTTGCTGAAATGCTGTTTTTATCGGGCTAGTCTCATAAAGCCTTGACACTAAGTTTGTTCTTCACTATTCTCCATAAACATGTCATTGTGCCAAAGTTTAATGCTATCAAATCGCTGCTGCAAGTGCCAGCGATAGATATGCTTAGGGATAAAAATGATGCATCGGTAGAGACGGGCAGATAGTGTGTGTGTGTGTGTGTGTGTGTGTGTGTGTGTGTGTGTGTGTTCAGTAAAGTCAAGTGAATTCACTGCTGCCCTAACCTTTAACCAGCCAGAAATTGTGATGTGATCACAGTGTTTTCGGGATCATAGCCAACCGATAGAGAATGGAATGATCTGTCTCTTTAGTTTGGCCAGTACCTTTCATAGTAAACGGGTTACGCTTGATAGATGATAGTTGAGCGCCTTTTTGATTTCTTTTTGTTAGTAAATTGTGTAAGATGTCTGTTCAGTGCGTGAATACTGAATACCGTAACGGCATATCAGTGTATGTGTTTATTACTTCCCATTGTATGTTATTTTGTGTACTTAATTGTGCAAAGATATGAGTTTGTTAGGATTACTATTCGTGAGTTTCGGAGTATTTATAGGTCCGCGTTTTGCGTTCAGATTTGGTCTATGCATACGTGTATGATTATAAGCTGAGACAATTTAACGTGATTATGAGTGTAAACATTTGGAAGGAACAAGCAGGTGTTTGTGTATTTTACTAAGGTTTTTGTTTCCTTTTGATGATTTTCATGTTAAGTAGTGAAAATTCCAGGGCCTTCTTCTTCTTCTTTTCTTGATGCTGGTGCTGGTGCCATTTGCTAGTGCTTGTTCTCTTCTTCTTCCATCCGTTTTATCTTTCTTCATCACTTTTTCCTCCAGTTTTTCGCCTTTATTCCATGTTCTTCCTTTACAACTTGTCCCTTTCCTCTCTCCCTCCCTCTTTCTTGTTTGTTTTTCTTTTTGTCTCTTATTCGTTCTTCTCATATTTTTTTTAAAGTTTATTCTAATATCATTCATTTTCTTGTCCTACTTGAAATTCTTCTTGCACTCTTGGTTCCGGTCTTTTCATGTTTATATATTTCCCTACCTGTATCCAACCTACTTATTCACCGTGATTTTTTTTTCATTCATTCTCTTAATAAGACCCTTAAGACAATGTAAGAGAGGCCTGTAAGCATGCTTCAAGACATGTTGAGTCACTTAAGGGTGACGTCCGGGCTAATAACACCCTCTGTTTCGCCTTTCCTTCCTTATCTCCTAAAAACACTCTTCTTGATCTATGATTGCCGCTTCACCTTCTGCTTACTAAGTTCTGTCTCGATCCCAATCCTCAAATGCCAATTCTGGTTCAGATTTTCGATTAAATAAACTAATGGTTAACGAAAGATAAGTTATTGTAAATATGAGATTTTTTTTCATTATATATATATATATATATATATATATATATATATATAATGCTCCTCTATTCAGGGTCGAGCGCTCTTTAAGTGAGGTATCTCATCCACTGTAAGTTTATGCAATGCTCTTCTATAGGAATTGAGCACTCTGGTAGATGAGGGATTTCTCTGAAATTTAAATATATCGCTTAAATTCAGCTTAATTGCCTGTCCAGTTCCGTAGTCCAGAGGTAGGATATCGGCCTACGGGTCAGATGTGAAGGTTTCAATTCTGCCTCGCGGTACTGGATTGGATAATGGAAAGTCTATAGCAACACTGAAGAGATGTGATACATCGAAACAGCTGTCCGTGGATGACACAATTATATATATATATATATATATATATATATATATATATATATATTTAATGAAGTAACGATTCGCTACACAAACACGTTTATGTTTCTACCATATTAGGACTTCTTTAGGTGACATATATATATTTATATATGTATACACACACACATATTTATATATATTGTCATTATCATATTATTATGCCCATCTGCCTCTCTATCTGTACCTGCCTACCATGAAAATTACTTGATATAAATCCATAAAATTTTCTGCGGGTACGGATTTGATCCCCTGTAAATATTTTTTTCATCAAATTGGTTTTTGAAAATTGCCCCCAAAATATGTTGAAGACAAAGACGCAACAATCACAATCGAACATGCAGAATTAGAAAAAGTAGACCATTACCTAGGAACACGAATCTCCATAAGATCCTCAAGAGAAGTAGAAATCAAGCAAGAATCACACTAGGTGGGCAAGCTTTCAGTGAGGTTGAGAAAATTCTGCTTGTGTTAAAAAGAAGAGTATATAGCCAATGCACCCTGCTGCGAGTGACCTATGGAGCTGAGACATGGAATCTAACCAAAAGACAGACTCGCAAACTAAGAATCATGCAATGTGCACATGAGAGAATCATACTCAACATAACATAGAGAGATATATGCAACAGCACAGTATATCACAGGGAAAACAGGAGTTTGAGATATCATAGAATCCATAATCAAAACTAAATGGCAATGGGTTGGTCATGTTGCAAGAGTGTTAGACAACCAATAGACATCAGAACTCTAAAGGTGGATCTCCTGAGATCAAATGCCAAACTTGGTCCGACAAAACGTAAGATGGCAAGACAAACTAGATGAGTTCAAAGAGCACAGGCTCCGTGACGCCCATGATAGAGAGGTCTGGCGAATCTTGGGGGAGGTCTATGTCCAACCACGGACTCTAAAAGGCTACTGTTGACGATGATGATGAAGATGATGTGATGTTTATTGGTCGTACATGGATACCTTGAATTGTGGTGTTTTCAGGTGTGCATATGTAGATGTAGTGCAGCCTTGATGCCTTTTTTCAAGACATCAAATTTCGGGATCAGAGGATATGTCGAAAAGGGAGCTTTCTTTTTACACTTTTAGGAAGCAAAATTTCTTCTTTTTTTTGTGATTATCGAGAGACAACGCCAGTTTCCATTCTTAGAAGACAAAATTGAGTGGATTTTTTTCTAAATCGCTGGGTGAATTTTTTTTTTCTTTTAGGAGTCAAAATCGAGAGAGAGAGTTTACTTCTATTTCATAGGCTTGAAATATAGCGGAAACTCTTCCTGTTTTTTGACATCAAGCCCCTCCCCCGTTAACTCCTCTACTCCCATGCTTTTTTTTACTATTTAACTATCTTTCACTACAACCCCCTTTTCAACAATAGTCCCCCTTTTCTTGACCTTTTCTCTCCCCTTTTCCTTAACATTACGTCCCATTTTTTTAATTATACCTCTCCTTTCAAACTTTCTACCATTTTATCGCATTAGACCCCTCTTCTTTACAGTCACCCCCCACTTTTTGGAGATTAGCCCTACTTTTTTCCAGCATTAACGCTCATGGGTCCTTTTTTATATTAACTACATTTTTTCATTAATCCCCCTTTTTACTTTAGCTTGACTCTTTTTTTCACATTAGCGAAACATTCTCTTTTATATTACCATCCCACTTCTTCATCATTACCCCCTTTTTTCTAACAGTGTAAAAACTGGTGTTAAATTGATTTTAGAATCAAAATTTCGCTATCTGATTTCTATTTATCTATCTTTTTATTTCATTTTGGAGTAGCAATTTATGCCACCCGATAGGAAGGGTATTTTTGTCTAGTATATACAGTTCATCTATTGTCGGTAGCTTATTAGTTGGAATATTTGACTGGAGAATTTTTTTAAATCTCCAGAATCAAAGTCTTGATAAAATTCTTCATAAGATAAATACCTTGGCTTTCAATGTGTATTAGATAAATATCTTTAACCAAAGGATATCAACTAGCTCTCATGTTCATTAATCAAGAGTTTGTGTTTGACTGTCGAAAGCAAGCAACACATGGGGGTAGATTTGAGAAAACTAAATGTTAGGTAATGCAATTCGTAGGTCAGACAGTTAAATTAAAAATAACCCATCATTGTGCAAGGGTACAATTTTTCATTATGAAACTTTATCATCAATCAACGTACGCTCTTCTAGTTTTGTCAATAAAACATCTTTAATTCTCCCTTTGCCACACGCATCTTGTAAGTTCCTTTATTTCATTATGTTAACGAATCTTATAATAATTCTTTTTGCAGCTTTCCCTTTTGTTCCGTGTTCGTTCATTCATTTCCATCTCATTTCAGAGTTTTATAAATCAACAACGTGAAATTTACTAACGACAAGCATCAAAGAAGTTATATATCTCTAAAAAGTATGTATTCTAAATCCCAACATCATCAATTCCAGAGTTTGGTAAACATGAACCCCAATAACTGATCTTTTATTATCTATCCTATTTGTTTAAGTTGAATTCGGTTGATAAACAATTCATAAGTAAATGCTAAATCTTATAGAGATCACAGATACTGGTACGCATTTTTATATCAAGAGTTTAACCTACTTTGGAACTAGTACAACCAACAATTAACTTCTGGAATATATTTTACATTAAGATAGATAGATAGATAGATAGATAGATAGATAGATAGATAGATAATAATTTTTTGAAATAAAAGAAATTTCCCTTGGAGTAGAAATATATATTCTCTCCGTCTGTTGAGGTTAACTCCCGAACCATTGAGCAATTTGAGAGATCCCTTTATAAAACCTTGAGAGAAAAAAGGCTTTGTCATTTATTTAACGATGCTAAAAATGTGTGAGTGTGTCTTGAAATTCAGCGCTCGGGGACTGATGTTATCTAATACTCGATAAAAATTAATAGATATTTTATGACTTTATAGGATTTGTGAAAATCGGAGTTAGAGTAGGAATGATGTGTAACGGCAATTTACAGAGAAAATGATGCTTTAAAAATTAAGATACAAACTCTGGCTTTTGTTCAGGCTACAAAGTGGACAGCTACACAGAGATAGAGACAGACAGAGAGAGAGAGAGAGAGAGAGACCAAGGAGTACATTTTTTTTTTTTGATGCAAGATAAACGTAAAACTCCGTTCACAAAAAAAGACAAAATTCGATTGAACAAATTTGTTTACAAAACATGAACTCTTGTTTCAGCCCACAAATATGAGAAACTATCAAGTTGTTTGTCTCATTGATACGCACTATTTCTGGAAACGATTCGCGTTCACAATCTTTCAAACTAACTTTATTATCAATCAAGTGTATCGATATTCACTTGAGCAGTGTTTGACATCTACATCTTTCATCTTCTTTTGACTTCCGTTTTTGTTTGCCCCTCCTTCGCAAACCTCTTTTGTAAGACTCTCATTTATTACGATCGTTGTTGAGACGCACAATGGAAGCGGGTCGCCATTCTTATGAAAAATTAACGCAGTTTCACCTTTTCCTGCCTTTGATTACTTATACATACGTCAGACGTTGGCGCACGTGAATGCTTCTACTTTCACTATCCCTTTTGAAAATTACGAACACGCCACTATAGGGACAATACATCGCATTTAAATGTAGATTTTATTTCTTTATCCCAACTTCCCGATCCCCACTACTATTGAGAGTTACTTATAGTTAACTGCTCTAAACAATGCCGAACGGGACCCTCTTCTACTTGCTTCTACACCGCCCTCTTTTGTTTCCACAATGTATTGAACTGTCCTGGTTATCCACCATTAAAGGCGATAAAACCTGTTATTCTCTCAACAACATTAGATTTAATAAACGGGTAAGTTTGACGAAACCATAATTAGCTCACCAAAGTAACTAGTTGCTTAAGTCGACTATGTTACAGGATTTCTGGGAAATGGAACTTACAGGATCAAACATAATATTAATTCCTTTCCATCAATTACAGCATCTCAGCTGCTGCACGCAACTTCACTTCCCGACGGAAGATTCCTTGGCTGTCGAAATGGTTATGAATGATTGTAATGAATATAGTAAATCTTGATAATGTACATTTGTATATATCATATATATCTATAAATATATATATGAGTGTGTGTGTACGTACATTATATATATATATATATATATATATATATATATATATATATATATATATATATATATATATATATATACATATATATATGTATGCATATATATATATATATACTTATACTTATGTATATATGCGTATATGGATATATACACGTATACATGTGTGTGTGTATATATACATATATGTGTGTATTTATATGTATGTATACATATGTGTATATGTATAACTATACATATAAACACGCACATGTATATTTATTATGACGAAAAATAATGGTGAATTTAATAGACGAAATAAAAACTCTTTTTTGACAAATTTGGAAGCTGGATTGAATTTTTTTCGTTACATGCTTCGAGAGACTCGTTGTCAAACGTCAAATTGGGAAAACGATAAAATTTTGCGAATAGAAGTTTTATGAGAAGTGGGGAGATGATGCAAGGTTAGTGTTTATTCTAAACTTGTTACCTTTACTGGCGAAAAAGGATATATATATATATATATATATATATATATATATATATATATATATATATATATATATATATATATATATATATATATATATATATATATATATATATATTCTAGTGCATTATATGTGTATCTTCCGATGTATTTATACTAATATCTGAAGTTTTGGTTGTTTATCTGTACCACTTTTTCGCTAAAATTACATGGCCTATCGACCTAATATTCTGCATGAGGACTGAGGGGAGTTCAAATTACCACATAGGCTATATGAAGTAATTTCTTGGGCATTTCTAGTCAATTGTCAAAGTTGTTAGCCACACTTTTGCACCAAGGGTAATTATCGAAAGTAACACACTTTGCAAAATTGGCCTTGGAAGTCACCAGAAATCATTTCTGGTCATTTTTATACTTAATTTTCCAAGTTTCTGGCAATAAATTCGCACCTATATAACTGAAAATTTGCTG
Organism: Thysanoteuthis rhombus; assembly: GCA_963457665.1. NCBI lineage: Eukaryota > Metazoa > Mollusca > Cephalopoda > Oegopsida > Thysanoteuthidae > Thysanoteuthis > Thysanoteuthis major. The sequence continues at coordinate 30,696,759 of OY735198.1, forward strand.
GGGAATAAATCTCTCCTGAATGGAGGATATAAGCAATGCATTATTTACCTCAAAAGTCATTTGAGGTCACCTTAGGTCATTTTTGGTCATTTGTAGTCACTTTATCAAGTCGTTATTTACAATTTTGAAATGTGATTTTGACATTGAGGTCATTCGAAGTCATTTCTTGTGAATCTTTCAAGATGCTGTCTACAACATTGCACCTATAATGCAGAAATGTTGCTTAGGTGTATATCTTTACACGGCGAAGGTTATAGTCAATGTGAGATTGGTGTCAGACGTCACCTGAAGTCATTTCTGGAAATTGTTACAAGGTACAAAGGCAGTGTCTCAAGATCACTGGCCTTCGCCTGACTTCTCCATGCTTTTCCCATGGATAGCACTACATCAATTCTCTTAAGGTACGATCACCAATGACCCTTTTCATACTGTCAATCAATGGAAGAAACACTTATTTAATGTATCCAGAAACTCTGACAAACTAGGCTACACCGTTTGTTCTTTTTGTGCATCAGAATATTTCTTGTTACAGCTACTTTTTACGTGCACATAATTTAAACAAAAGTTATCTTTTCCATTTACTTTGTTGTTTGAAATATATCAAAGAACATATTATTCCTGTTTGACTATATTTCAAGTTATTTTCCCCCGGGCAACA
>OY735198.1:30702416-30739916 GCA_963457665.1 Thysanoteuthis rhombus
TATTGCTTATTTGTGTTTTTCAAGCTGGTACACCTTCGTGTCCATCTTTTAACTCTAGCCTGTGTGCCTGCAGATCGGCTTTACACGATCTCTGCAGCTTATTCGTTGAAAATGACAGTAATAATACAAACCAAAGATGTTTGTTAACTGCAACGGTTACCTTGTATCAGATAACATATATTAATTCACTCGATGGTGCTAAATAATAGCATCATGGATATCACAAGAGCACATCTGTCTGATTGAAAGTCGTGTCTGTTGAAATCAGAATTTTACTTTTCTCAAACAGATTAGTCACTTCATCATCATCATCATCATCATCATCGTCGTCGTCAGTCTTTTAGCGTCCTTCGTTGGACATAGACCTTCCCCAGGATTCGCCACAATTCTCTATCATGGGCGTCGGAGAGCCAGTATTTCCTAAATCTGTCTAGTTCATCTCTCCATCTTGTGTTCTGTCGGCCTTGGTTTCTTATGTGATCTCTAGGGATCCATGTTGTAAGACGTGATGTCCATCGGTTGTCTTTCCTTCTTGCAACATGGCCTGCCCATTGCCATTTGACTTTTTTAATAATTTCTATGATGTCACGGACACCTGTTTTCTTCCTTATATACTGTAGTCTTGTGATCTCCTCATGTAAGGTTGAGCATAATTCTCTCTTGCGCACGTTGCATACTTCTCAGTTTGTAGGTCTGCATCTTTAAAAAAAATCTAAGTTGCCAAATACATCAATGGAAATTTTCAAAATACTCTACTCGTATTAGATGTGTTAATCCAATGTGAATTCATGTTTCCAAAATCGTTTACTGAAGATCTATGAATATTGAAAAATAGCTTAGTAACTGTTCCCAATAGACGCACATGTATCGCGGAGCGAGTTTGAAATTTTAATAGTTCTTCCAAGACGTTTCTTAGTGGAGGACATTACTTTATCTAAACAAATTTCAAATTTATGAAAATCAATAAAATTGAAGTTCAACAGTTATTCTTTACGCGTAGGTTATCATATTTCCTTCATTAGCATGTTCACACCAAATGTCTAATAATACTCTCTGGAGATTGAGTGATGGCGAGTCTCTGGCATTGCCATACTCTGAGTAATCTCAATTCTCATTCGAATTTCCTGTCAGTAAGTGCACCAACTATTTAAGACACGATTCTGTCATGTTCCACGGTTTTCTTAATTCCCGGGAGAGATCCAGATATTTTTCCAAAGGTTTGATTTCTTTTATCTTAACCCTGTGATCACTTGGAACATCCACGTCTACGATCTGGCTGGTCAAGTTTTAAATATCAGATCCAGTCTTCTTGCTTAGATGGAGAAATCAATCTTGTCGCTAAAGTCCCTTGACTGTCCTATTCTTTATAATTTTTAGGACAGTCTGATTTATGCTCACACCACTTGTTTACTTGGCTTGCAAGTCGTTCACGCATTGTCCTCACTCTGTTGTGCCAATTTTGTATTACTTTTCAGCCAGCTTCTCTTCATAAAGGGAGCATTTGTTGTTTTGTCTATTTTCGCTCCGATGTAGTTGGTATAGATGCATTTGTTCAGGGATGCAATGAAAATACATCCCATTTTTAGGTGAACTCTCCTTAGTCACGTCCAGGAGTATTCGTCTACGATAGTTTCTGTCTGCTTCTAAATTCTTCATGGAGAATTTCTTTTTTGCCCTAGTTTCCAAGTACTATAAGGTATTTGCAGCGATCCTTCCTTCCTTCCTTGGTGCCTTCATTGTTTGATTATTCCGTCGTTCAAGACCATCAAGATATCTTTTTGACTGCTACGTAAGTTGGTCGTAATTTGTAACATCAACAGAAATTCTGCGCCAAGACCAGATTTGTAGGTTTTGAATAGAGTTTGTAGGATGCTTTCTGAGGCTTAATGCCTCAAAAACTATAGAAGATCAAAAAAATGTTGGGTTTATTATATTCGATAGCCCATTCTTTTAAGATTTATTATGAATGGGACAAGTATGACTGTTCTCAGGAGTAAGGGAATTATGGTATTTTTTCTGAAGCAAGTCATTCTTGGTAATCCTTGCTTATACCGTTGTAAAATATGGTAATAGACAATATATTAACAACGTTATTTTACATCCGTATAATCAAGCATTACTTTATATTTATTGTATCTTGGAAACGGATGCAAGAAATTTTGAATATTTTATCGGTATAGGCTAGAAGAAAACGAAGAAAAATTGATAATCGGTACGTAAAGGAACCGAACTGAGACGCCCCGAATCTGTCTTTCACGCTTTATAAATTGGGAAAGTTTTTTTCTCTCTGTCAACAGAGTTGAAAGAAGCTGTGGAAGGTCGGGCAATGAGCGACGTAAGAAATGATTGAATTTTGGAGCAGTTCCTGCAATTTTTCCATCTTCTACATCGTAGCTAAATATCACCATAATACAAATTCTGCAAAAGTTCTTAATGAATTTTAAATTTTCTGGTATTAAGAAACGAAATAGAGCAGGTATATTTCATGGTGACTCATAGCCGTGACCGTGTAGAAGTCTCTTTTTCTAATGTATTCACTCGTGTCTATCCGTCTGTTTGTTTATACAATATCAACAATAGTTTACCTCTACCAACGAAGGTGGAAAAAGGTATACGTAATCGGTCACGTCTGTTTGCTCATCTGTCCACACGATATCTCCGAAAGCACTTTTTGCATTTCAATGAGATTCTATGGAAGGGTGGAGGGCAATAAGATAAGAAAGAGATGGGAAAACTTTCAGGCAGATCCAGGTATTCATTTTTCATTAAGAAATATTTTCCTTTTTTTTTTCAATTACATATATGTTTACGCTCATGACTGCCCACGCGATATTTCCGAAGGTTCTCATCAAAGTTCAATGAAATTTGGTGGAAGCTACGGAAATGTTCGGTATGATCTATGCACACGTAGTTATTCTCCAGACTACATGATATCGCCAAAAGTTCAAGTCTGTTCACACGAGATATCTGGAAGTTCATTGACATTTTGGGGAGTGGTGGAAAAATTTGAAAAATGGAAAAATTATTTGATTTCTGAGCGGTTCCTTACACAATTGCACCCTCTATATCCCAGTTATACGTCAAGGCCACATAATATTGTCAATTTTTCTCCTGTCTGCAGAATATGTTCAAAAGTTCTCAATGATTTTCTATAATATTTTATGGAAGGGTGGACAATAAGCCATAGAAGAAATGATCAAATTCTGGATCGGAAACACAAAATTATTTCTCCTGACAATTACAAAGGTATGCACCCTCTGGGTGCTTCCTAGTTCTCAATGAATTTCAATGATATTCTGTGGAAGCATGGAGGAGCTGATCAAATTCTGGATCGGAACCATGCAAAATTATTTCTCCCTGACGATTGCAGAGGTATCTCTGAGTGCTTCTTAGTTCGATGAAATTTTATGGAAGCGTGGACAAAGGTCTACGAAAGAAGAGGTTGCATTTGGGGACTGGTCCTCAGATTTTTTTTTTCTGAATTGTAGCTTTATGTCCACACCATACAATATCTACAAATGTTCTCGTTGAATTTTATTCTAGTTCTGTGGAAGATTCGGAAATGTGATACAGAAGTTACAAATTTGGGGACGAATCCAGCTCTGTTTTTCTCCTTTACATCGTAGCTATATATCTACACAACACATAAAATTGGGGGGGGGTTTATAGGAAGGAAATATAGCTAACAGGTTTAATTTTTAGTCATGAGTGTCTAATATTCAGGGCTTAACATTATGGCGATGGTAAGCCTGTTTCAAATCCTTGTAATGACGAGACATTTTGATTATTAATTTGTTGTACATTTTGTTTGTTTTTTTACCTCGTTAAACGAAGTTGGGACGTTAAATGTATTCACCTGAATCTGTTTTCCGTCAATCCATCTTTCTGTATGTTTGTCCACAATATCTCCAATAGTTTTCAATGAATTTCAATGGAATTTTGTTGAATGGGGGGGGGATAAACTATGAAAGAAATGATTGAATTCAGCAGTGGATCAAGGAATTCTTCTTCCCTTGTATCGTAGCTAAATGTCCTCCTGTCCGTCTTAAGGAAGGGTGTGCAGTTGACAATGGAAGAATGATCCAATATGTGGAAAATCCAGGAAAACTTTTTCGATTAGGAGAAATTTTTCATCCATTTGTACATGCCCATACACTATCTCCAAAAGTTAATTGGGGCAAGGGAGAACTGATTGAATTCGGGGCAGATCCAGGAATATTTCCACTGTTACCTCCCTTTGCATCCTGAATGTTCCAGAACTGACTTCAGTTCAGTGGTTTGCTTAGTCTCAACCCTTCCTCTTATCTCAAACTCTACCAATCTTGACTTTAACATCTTTGGTAGAGTTCCTTGTGCGCCTGCTATTATTGGCCCCACCCTGACCTTCATGCTTCGCACCTTTTTCGGCTCCCGGGCCAACTGTTAGTATTTTCCAGTTCTTCACTCACCTTTATACTCATTCGGTTGTTACATGTACAGCCATGTCTATGATTAGATTGGCTCTCTTTGCCTTTTCTACAATTATCAGATCAGGTCTTTTTGCTTGGATGAGGTGGTTGTTATGGATTTTGAAGTCTGAGAGTAATTTTTACTGTCTATGACAGTCTCCAATTTGTGTTGGTACCATTCGTTTATATGGTCGAATCCAAGTCGTTTGCGTAGCTCTCATTGTATAACAGTTGCTACCTTGTCGCACCTTAAAATGTTATGCCTATTGTAAGTGTGTGTATGTTATGTACATTTGTAGGTATGTAAAAGAGAAAAGGTAACAGATAACCCATTCTGACATGGTTTAACACAATTATGATTAATTTAAGTTTCTTTAATGTTCATCGTCCATTGGGAGATAATATAATATAATATAATTCTTGTAATATTAATCTAGCATGTTTACAAATATGCACGTGCGTGTATGTGTAGCAAACTTAATGACCTTCACGAAAAAAAGTTCATTTTTTTCTTTTTATCAAATTATGAAATATCAAATCAAAAATAATCAATTATACTAACCCATTTCGTATGGCCGAGCAAGCAGTCGCAATATTAACTGTCGACAGTCGGCAGTAGTTTGTTAAAGTTTATAAATCTCACATTATCAATTTCGAAACAACCACGAAAAACCTCCCGCAGCAAGTGGTGGTTAGTGTTGAGAGATTATGATGTTGACATTTTTACTCAACATATTTTCGCAAATTACTTGTTATGGCATTGTGAGAATTGGAACAAGAGTTGCCACCAAAGTTGGCGAAGGGTTCTATCCCTTTCTATGCGTGCATGTATTCGTATGTTCAAGCACTCTTGGCCATACCATGTATCCAGCGGTCCTGACCGTATCATGTTTCCAGCGGACCTTGCTATACTTGAGAATTGACATCAGTACTCCTCTAAACCCCTGCTACTAATGTTTATTTTTTTATTTTTTGAAAAAAAAAGCTCTTTTGACCTCTCGGTGCCCTTGGACTCAGGAGGATCCAAATGTTTTTAGATGCTTTTTTACTCTGTTTTAGATGTTTTCAAGTGGAAAATGCCAGTGATGTCATAAATGGATTTTATTCTGACCACATTTCATTCTTCGGTGGAATTTTTTCACGTGACTTCAAATTTTGACGTTCTATTCATTTAAGCTTAATGTTTTCTTATCATTATTCTGGTTTATTCGAGACTGTCAAATCAAAGATGGAAGAAAATTCCGAAACAGAGATGAGAACCCTGAAGACTCTTTAATTGACAACATCCATGAGGCAGACCCACGCAAAACTGCTTGGGAAGTTGCACAGGAAGTAAACGTTGTCCGATATTGGTACCAACTTGGAAAAGCAAAAAAGCTCGTATGTCGAGCGAATGACCTTGCATACATTTAACAAACTAGACTACGAAACTCTACCTCAGTCGGTCACTCACCAGACCTCTCTCCGACCACTTTTTCAAGCATTTCGACCATTTACTGCAGGGGAAGATATTCAACGACCGAGCTGTAGTTCAAAACGCCTTCGAGTAATTCATTGGTTCAAAGACCACAGAAATCTATGTTTCCAGAAAAAAAAGGATTTTCGTTGGCAAAGATGTGGTTTCTGTTGGTTCTTCTTTTGATTAATAATTTTTACTCTAAGCAGAGATATGATGTTGATGGTGGAAAACCACTATTATTTTTGCACCGAACTTATAGAAGAGAGGTGAAAGGGGGGGGGTAGGGATGATAACAAAAACAAGACGGAAAAAGAAAATGACGAAGAAATAATATAAATTTGTTAAAATGAAAAAGCAATATTGCTGATAGGTTGAATAGAAATGAATGAAAAAGATGAAGATCGGAAAAGAGAAAAGAGTGTAGATTTATAATAATAGAGAGGGAGAACGAAGACAAAAAGAAAGAAGTGAGATGAAGAATGATAGATTATTGGGCTCACTTTCTAGTAAGAGTAGGTGAAAAGCTTATAGGCACGAGCAGAGAAAAGAAAGAGAGAGAGAGAGAGGAAGAGATAGTGTTTGTGTGTGTGTGTGTGTGTGGTGTTGTCTGTGTGTGTGTGAATACATGGTGAAGAAAAAGGAGGTAGAATGAAAGTTATAAAAATGATTATAAGGAGAGAGTAAAATAAACGAAGTCTGTGTTTGTCAGATTTTGTTGAAGGGTTCATTGTATTCGTGTATCGATAACAAACGCCAGAGCCACTTGCCCATTCCGTCGACCCTTTACATCACCCATACCACATCGCTGACGTATTTGTGCAATAAACAGCCACATCGACGATAACTTTGCAGTAATAAACCAAGAAATGTCAACTGATTCCGCACTGCGAAACGGACACGAAATTGTGAAGAAAATGAGAAATATGTATATAAATAAGCATAAATTTGTCAAAGGGACAATTTAAAATACGTGAACAAAAAAAAAACAGTTGTTAAAATGAATAATGTTCAAGATGACATGCGAAAAGGAACCAAAAAAGACGAAAAATAACAAAGATAATAATGATAAAGAAAATTACAAAGATGATGAAAAAATTATAAAAATTAACTTATTTGTGCTTATTGAGCTTTCATGCTGATTGGGGCTGGTGGCTTTCATTGTAGATTAAGAGGCAGCAAGTCCCCTCCCTATTTCAGGACTCTCCTCAGCATTGTAATTGATTGTAATAGTGCTGTCGTCTGAATGGACTCAATTTTTCAACCACTTTTACAAGGCTCTTCAGGTACACCTGTTTCCAGGATACTTTCCAGTTTTACACTCTCTTCTAGTTTTATTCTGTGGTCTGAAATAGCGACATCTGCTCTCAGGCAAATTTCCTTTCTATTGTTTACAATTAGTACACAAACTTATGAGAAATTTTAAGCCCAATTGTTCAAAATATGAAAAAAAATGTAAAAACTTACATAATGGTGGATTTTTAATACTCTTCCAAATAAAAACATGCTGTCTGATCAGAACTGCGATCGCCAACCTAATTTCAAAATGACCGCCATACTAAAAATCCTCAACATGTTTAGATTAGTTGAAATTCCAACCTAAATAGTTAAAATAGAAAAAATGGGAAATCTTTGCATACCGTAAAATTTTTCCATGCTCTTTCATTTAAAACAGAACACACAGGATTTAGCTAAAATTTCGACTACCATTTTGATTTCAAAGTGGCCATCATAAGAAATAAGATCCGCGATATGAATTGATTGAAATTTCAACTAGAATTGGACAGTGGAAAAGACTTGAAAATTTGGATACTAGATCTGTGACCAACAACTTAATTTCAAAATGGCTGACATAAAAAAAATTGCTATATAGTACTATAGACTGATTAAAAGAGGTGTTCAAAATAGAGGAAACGTATGAAAAATAACACTGGTGGGTTTTCATGGAAATATCAAGCAGAATTGTTCAAAATGTGAAAAAAGTGTGAAAATAAGCAAACTGGCAGATATTTTAGTGCTCTTTCATATAAAAATAGGATAACACATTCTGATAAAAACTGCAGTCACAATGTTGGCAGCGCAATGTCGACTTTGAAGTTGATTGGATCAGTGATTCTCGGGAAACTTAATTAATATCATCACCAAATCAAATGCTGCCTTGGCCTGTTGTTGTTTTATTTAGTTTTTCTAGGCTGCCAATAACTGAGGTTCAGTTTAACTCTTTGAATTTTGCGTCCATGTCAATTCATTTGCAATTCCTTTCGCTTGTCTCTTGAAATATCTCCAAATTGCAGCATCTCGTTTTGTAGTTTTCTAATCCGGTGTTTGTTTTGAACATCGTAGCCACCAAAGTTGGCGAAGGGTTCCATTCCTTTTTATGTGTGTGTGTGTTGCAGTGCCCCTTAAAGACTTGAATAATTACATCAGATCCTCACTAGACACTTTCTTAATTTCTTGATTTCTGGAGAAAAAGCTTTTTTTTTTCAACGCGGGGAGGGGGCTTATTTTGGCAGATTTGGTTTATGAACGACATTTTTTTTTTCGCTTTTAGATGTTTTCCAGTTGAAGATGTGATAAATGGAATTCATCCTGACAGTTTTTATCCTTCAATGGAATTTTTCTTTATGACTTCTAATTTTGACGCCACGGCTGTTCAATTGTTGACTGTGATGGCGAGTTTTTATCAATTTTACTGGAACTTCTGACTGACATAGCCGATCTTTCGTTCCCCTACCTTATGTAGTTATCAAGTCTCTTTCTAGCAGGACCGATGAAAACTTCAATGTTGAAGACCTTTCTTTTTTTTTTACAGGTAGTCTACCGACGCCATTCCTCAAGAACAATGATATATGCATTGCCGTCAACTTCTTTGTTTTGTGATTCAAATTTCACAGATCTTGTTCTTTGGAAAAGACCGAAAATATCTCACAATGAATATTGGCCAAGTACCAATTCTTCTATTCCTGTTTTTGTTTTTTGGTCTCGTTTTCAATATTTTCCTCTGCTAAAGATTTCCCTCGTCGTTTTTCCTGTGTCTCTTTTTCGGTATCTTTTCTGTTTCTCATGTTGGAGTCTTCAGCTTTCCAGCAAATAAGAAATTTCCTTGCCAAGTTGTCCTGTGAGGATCTTCCACATGTAGACATGTGACTGTAATTACTGTGATTACTTACGATTGATCCTTTTGGCCATCTTATTGAACCAGGGTCGTCTTTCCTTAGTCAATCACTCGGGATTTTTGCTTTCAGCCAGAATTTGTATAATTTTTAGTCTTTCATAAATGATACTGAACCACTTGACCTGGCACTCTCCATTTCGCAATTTTTTGGAGTTCTTGAGTTATTTATATTTATTTCAATTAATTCTCCGTCTTCGATTCTGCATAATTCGTTCTTAAAGTTGGTCAATAACTCTGCCTTTCTCTTGTGTTTCTTTCTGCATCCTTCATCTTTGCTGCTTTCAAATAGTCACGTCAGCTTATTTTGTCTTCCCATAGTTTCTCCATTTACCCTTTTCATTCTCATACAATATTCTATTTTGTTTATATAGCTGAAATCTTTGTCGGTGTCACTTAAACTTGCCTTCCTGAACATGAACAGGAAACACGAGCCAAGTTTAATCAGTTGGAGGATTTCTTCACAGGATGTGAAGCAAGCCATCAAACAAACAAACAAAGGAAAAGCCCCTGGACCTGATAACCTCACCATCGACCGACTCAAAAAAGCTGGAAAAGTCATCACTAAAAAACTAGCTATCCCATTCAACTTATGCTACAAAGTAAAGTCCAAGAACAGTGGGAAATTGCAATCATAATGCTGTTATACAAAAGAGGAAACCCGAAATACCTCAACAAGTACAGGCCAATAAGCCTACTCACAACTACAAGCTCTTCACCAAACTAATCACCAACCGAATCACAAAAACCACGAGAAAGTTACTCATTCATCAAGCATCTCCATTCGATAGACTGACTAAAATGGAAGGCAGCAGAGATTAAATTGCCACTCGCAGTAGCATTTATTGACTAAGAAGGCCTTCGATTCAGTGGAAATCCCAAAAGTCATTAACGCAAAATACAAGGGCTACAACTCACATACGTCAGAGCACTTTAATACATCTACCGACACATTAGTTCCTTCATCAGAGTACATGAAGATTCAGAGCCCTTTCAACTAGAAAAAAGTGTGAGTGGGGAAGGTGAAACTAGCTCACCCAAACTCTTCACAGCCTACCTTGAGATGATTTCTCGAAACTTAGAATGGGATTACAAAGGAATCAGGATAGATGGAGAATACCTGAGTAACCTCAGACTTGCTGACGACATTGTTCTCTGCTAAGAACCTTCACGATCTCCAAATAATATTGGACGAACTAAATGAAGAGAGCAAGAAAGTTGGCCTCCACATGAACTTCAACAAAACAAATGTCATGTACAACAAACATGTGGACGAAGACATAATGATTGAAATCGAAAATGCAAAGCTTGAGAAGGTAGACCACTACATAAATCTACGACAACGAATCTCCACGAAGTCATCAAAAGAATAGGAAATGAAGTGGAGAATCACACCGGGTTGGCAAGCTTTTGGTATTTTCAAGGATAAGAAAATCCTACTAGTCATTTGAAAAAGGGGTATACAACCAATGTACCCTACAGATAGTCACATATGGAGCAGAAACATGGAACTTAACCGGAAGATTGACCCTCAAACTGAGAACCATGCAACGTGCACATGAAAGAATTTTGTTCAACCTCACGTGGAGAGATCATAAGACAGTGCAGTATGTCAGAGAAAAGACAGGGGTCCGAGACATCAAAGAAACTGTTGGAAAACTCAAATGGCAATGAGCTGGACATTTTGCAAGGATGTCAGACAACCGCTGAACATCACGACTTGCAACGTGGATCCCCAGAAATCAGGTATGAGGCTGTGGCCAACAGAAAGGAAGTTGGGATGACGAGCTAGATGAATTCAGAAGGTACTGGCTGTGCGATGCCCATGATAGAGGGGTCTGGCGAATCTTGAGGAAGGTCTAGGTCCAACGATGGACGCAAACAGACTGATAATGATTATTTCTTCATTACAGTTACTTTTGTCTTGTTTTAATATCATCTTCCAATATTTCACTAAATGTCTGCCTAGCTATCTGTCACTGCATGACCAAATTTCTTTTGTGGATACTAATGGAACCCCGTAGCATGTTTTTACTACATTGGTTTTGGAAATTTATATAGTTTGAGGTGTATATTCATGTTGATGCCGATATATATGTATATATATATATATATATATATATATATATATATATATATATATATATATATATTTCAAGTTGTACTAACATTAAATAAACTTTTAAGAAATAGATCATGATAAATGCGTCACTATCAAATTTCTCTTGCTGATGTGTGATGGCAGCTACGAATAGGTGATGGAACCATGTCGGGAACCTTCAACAAGGAACGTTTCATAACTGCGAAAGGACGTTTCGTCGAAAACTTTTTTATCGTTTTTTTTTTAATATATTCAATCAGCTGTCGAATTGAAATTTTAGTCTTACTTATGAATCTATATACATTTTTTAAATATGTATAATTTATAGATTAATAAAAACAAACTGAATCAGAACTTGATTTCAGAATACTGTTCGTGTTTTTTTATTTTGAGTTTTACTTTTGAATGTGTTTATTTATTGTTTTTAAATATTTGAATTTCATATTAGAAAAAAAATACACCATTTGGAGATTTACTAAAATTTTTAAAAAAATAATATCATTTAAAACTAGCTGAATACGCATTCCTATGGCTTCTTTTCGAGGGAGCGTGCGTGCGCAAGTGCATGTGTGTGTGTGAGTGTGTGTGCGTGCACGTGCGTGCGTGTGTGTTTTCGGCTTCATCTTCATCTTTCTTACCATCCCATTGAATTTAGCGTTAATTTGCTTCTTTACTTGACGATTGTGCAACCAATACCGCTACCATTCCATCAGCAGTTTCGCTAATTTGTCATTTTGACAAACCATGGAATGGTCTATTGATTTGTTTGTTTTTTAATTATTTTTGCTTTTAGTTCCTGGCTCTTAAGATCCAACATTTATCATTTGTCGAACTCGTAGAATTGTTGAGTTTTGCTCTCATTTTCGTTTGTCACAACAATGACGATGACAACGACCACACCAAAAACCTGTGTCGTCCAGCACGAATGAGAGATATGTACGCCTTAACTGACGAATTCACTCTCTCAAATTAGACTGTCCAGTTTATTACGCGAAGTACTTATATAAGAGTTCAAATGGGACACGTAGTTTTGGAATAATATTGTATTGAGAAATGAATTCTGTTTTGTATAACTTGTAGCTGCAAGGGGGGTTGACCGTAGCACAACAAAGTTTGTTTATATTAGTATTGCTTTATTTAGGTCAACGGACCGATTTCAAATGATATTTAATCCTGATTTTAATTCCTATCTTCTACTTATAGAAGATCAGTTTAGTTGTGTTACTAGAGCTCTTTTTGTAACAGGTGAGGACTTAAACTGTACGATATTAGTAGCTATCATCATCACGTCATCAGTCCTTTAGCATCTATTGTTGGACATAGACCTCCCAAGAAATTCGCCAGACCTCTCTATCATGGGCGTCGCGGGGCCAATACCCTCGGAACTTGTCTAGTTCCTAATTCCATCTTATTTTTCGCCGCTTACAGTTTCGCATATGATCTCTAGGTTGTGGATCATGATGTCCAGCGGTTGTCTGACATTCTTGCAACATGGTCAGTCAATTGCCAACTTGGACTCTTGTCTTTTCTCTAAAATACATTGCTGTCTTGCGATCTTTTCATGCAATGTTGAGCATGATTCTCTCCTATGCTCGTTGCATAGTTCTCAGTTTGAGGGCCAACGTTTTGGTTAAGTTCCATGTTTCAGCTCCATGGGTGACTATCAGGAGGAATAATTTTGGTTGTGATTACTGCATCTTGAAAAGTTGCGATAGAAAACGAATGAAATTAAAATAAAAGAAATACTAGTTGAACAGTTAATGATAATTGGCAATTCAAATTTATCAATTTGTTCAATAAGTGCGAAATAGAAAATAAATGAATTCTGAATAGTGATACTGTATGAAAACAGAAACGAGTGACATTGTTGTCTGAACAGAGCAATAAAACTTTGTTTTTTCTTGGAGTCGGAGTAACAAACCTGTGATTGATAAAATTAGTTTCTTCTCTCAATAACTCACAACTTGTATCAGATCTGTTTGAGTTGTATTCAAAGAGCTTTTGTCCAATATAAGGCAAATTTTCACTCATAGCAAAAAAAAACGAAACGAAACTTGACTATCTACATGAAAACATAAAGATATCCGCTGATTTTTAAATATTCAAATGAGCCGATAGGATTTTTTTTAATAAAAAGAACTGACTGCATTTGTTGTGGATACATTTACAAAGGGGGAGAGAAATGGGGTGCTCCTTCAGAAAAGCGCTTGTGGTCTTTAATCAACAATAAATTCATCATAATTATGTCCAGAAGACATGAAATCCTGTTTTTGGTACTTCGTTCATGAAGACTATATCTTCAAATCGTCTAAGAAAAAAAAGGTTTAATTTTGAACCAATGCGGAAAAAAATACGTCCAATTGATCCAATGTTTTTTTATAAAATTCGTTTACCTACACGATTCATTTCCTTTTTTCTTTATAATTCTGTCAGTCCGTCTATCCGTCGCCCTCCGTTCTCTCTCTCTCTCTCTCTCTCTCTCTCTCTCTCTCTCTCTCTCTCTCTCTCTGACCCTTTTCTCTCTTGCAATCTATGTGGTGTGATTGTGATAGGATGCAGGGGAGAGAGTGGGAGAAGAGGAAGGAAAAGAGGACCTCCGGTCAGGACCACCACCATCATCATCATCATCGTCGTCGTTGTCGTCGTCCGTCTTCCACTCCAACCAGAAATGATCTTTGAAACAATTTCTAGGGAATTCAACAAAAACAGAATGCACTACCCCAATCAATCTTCGAAGCTTCCCTGCATCCACATGGTTTTCCTGCAACGGACTAACTCTTTCTTCCTTTCCATAGATTCTTCTTTCTCGTAATTTTCGCTTAAGCCCAAGTCGCTCATCCCATCTGGAACAAGAAGTCATTGGGAAGAAACGGACATTAATTTTTGGAGATGCTTCTTGCATGTCTCATACGTATATTCACATGTGCAGCGAGTAATGTTATATATTCATCCGTATGCTCACTCAAGCACATGGAGGGACACCTATCGTAGTCTCATGATTCGAAAACTTGTCTTCAAATTTGCAATGGTAATGAGTCCAAATGAGTTACTCCATCACTGTGACATTTAGCCAAACTAAGCTAAGTTAAGATAAAATTGGATGCCATGCTAGGGTACAGCGGTGTGCAAGCTATTCTCTCAGACTTTTCACTACAATATTACTCGATGATTCCGTTACTGAATACGACAGGCACTTGAAGAATACCGAAATGTACAATGGTCGAAACGTTGAGACTATATCAACCAAGATGAACACACCAGTGCTCAAGTAAGTCAGTGTGTAAGCTTGGTAAACGTCTTTAAGGACCATTGCATACCACGCACGGCTATTTCGTAAATACTTTGCAGTAATGCACAGAACTATATGACACTTAGTTATATCATAGGCTAAGTGACAAGAGTTTCAAATTTAGGTTTTGAATTTTGAATTTTTATGATGGAGATTTTTTGAGCTTTGCTTATGTTTCATAGATTCATGAATGTAAATCGACAACATGTAAATAAGAAATATATTTCTTTTGAGCAAACTAAATCTGTTGTACATTTTCATCATTGGTAGTTGAAATAAACAAAGAATTTTCTTTTATTTCAAGTTGTTATTAATGATCGTTATATTTAGTCATCGTCTGCCGGGCGTCCCGGGATCAGAGAGAAAAAAAGAGAGAGAGGTGTTAGACAATGTAGAAGGGTGGGCGGGTCAATTGGTGAGGGTAGTTGAACACACACACACACACACACACACACACACACACACTATGTTCAACAGATAAAAATTCATTTGACTTTTATTCATATTATCTTCATTAAAAGCATTGTATATCCCATACTTTTCTACATCACTTACCTTCGTCTTTGTTTTCCTTCCTACTCGTCTTGCTCTTTTGACATTCTTCTTTTTTTCTCATTATTTTTTTTTGTCTACTCTTTACAATATCTGACCTTTTTTTGCTCCTCCCTTTCTTTCTTTTTTGTTTACGTCATCCAGCAAAACCTTTTCTGACTTTGTTGAATCCGTCCACCTTCTTCAGCCTCGAGTTGCTCATCCAGCTCCTTGTCTGACTGGCGGTTTTTATGGATTGTTTCGCTAATTACTCTTCAGATCTCTTGTTTGCTTGGTTTCTGTCATGGTTGACTAATTGCTTGGTGGGCAGCATAAGGTATTTTTTTCCATTCGCCTAATGTCAGCGGTTAAAGGATCCTGCACACGCCATCACAACGGAAATGCATGCCACAGCCGTCATTACGACAAATATGGCCTCCAGTAGGAAAGAATAGAGGGCTGATAAGAGTTAATGGGAAAACAAGGAATGAATGATATAAACGAATTAAGAAAGGACTGATGGAGCGGAGTGAAAGAATGAATACATTGGAAGAGGTATAATCTACAAAGGATTTTGAGGAGAATCGTAATAACATCGCTATGTATGTGAAGGAAGGAAAGAACAGGTCTGAATGAATTTGCAAACAGGGAATGAATGATTTATTCATTCATCTCTTGTTTATCAATTAATTCAATGAATGAATAAAATGACGAACATTCCAGGTGAAATTATGAATCACCGCCACTCATGTATGATATGTTGAGGATGATCAATTAAAAAGTTCGAAAAGGTGATCAATGAATAAGTTACTTATCTTGCCTTTTGTTGGGCTGTTATCACTAAAATCTAAAAAAACAAGCGGGCACAAACTAGTGACCAATTTAGAATAAACTCACATTGCGTATTGAATTCTCCAAGACTGATATTTTGAGGGGAGTTTTCAAAAAACAAAAAACAAAAACAAAATTTCCCCAGCTCATTGAGGGGAGTGCGTGTGCAAAATTTCAATTTTCAACCGGGTTGAGAGAAGTCCAAACTGATAGATAGATGTCAGAACAAATGAATAATCTAAACCCAGTAATACTGTTTAAGCTGATCAATTTGGAGTAGCAGTGATTAATAATGGGGGAAAATAAAGTACATTTGTTGCATCCATCTGAAATAAACAATACTGAACATATTGCAAAAGCTAATCACTCCCTCCTCATTCCCGACGCGATTGTTACACATGGCCTTGGTTTGCTGACGTTCATGTGTCAGCCTACCTTTCTGCTATCTTCATTTAGTTCATCTATCATCAGTTGGAGGTCGTGTAGGTTCTCTGCAAAAAGGACGATATCGTCTGCAAATCTGGGATTGTTCAGATACTCGCCATCTGTTCTGATTCCTTCATTTTCCCAATCTATGTTTCTGAATTTCATCTCGAAGTAGGCTGTGAACAGTTTGGGTGAGCTGGTATCACTATCTCTTATCCCTTTTTGGAGCTGAAAGGGTTCCGAGTTTTTATGATGCTGAGTAAAGGAGCTGCTGTGAGTGTATATATGTTGCAGTATTCTGACGTATACAACGTGTACACCTTGAGTGATGGCCTTCAGAATCATGGGAATTTCCACAGATTCAAAGGTTTTCATGAAGTCTATAAATCCTGCATTGAGTGGCTTTTTGTATTCTGCTGCCTTTTCTTTCAGCTGATTTATTGAATGGAGACGGTGTATGGTCGAGTAGTTTCTTCTAAAGCCAGCTTACTTCCGTTGTTGGTTTTCATGTAGTGCTTTTGTGATTCGGTTGGTGATGATTATTGTAAGAAGTTTATAGATGCAGTTGAGTAGGCTTATATGTCTGTTGAGGTCTTTCGGGTTTCCCTTTTTTTATATAAAAGCATTATAATTGCAGTGTTCCAATCTTCCAGGACTTTACTTTGTTTCTGGCATAATTTGAATAGAATAGTTCGTTTCCTAGAAATGATCTTAGCAGCTTTTTGTGTGGATCGATGGTGACGTTATCTGGTCCAGAGGCTTTTCCTTTGTTTGTTTGTTTGTTTGTTTGTTTGATGGCTTGCTCCACTTCCTATGGTGCAACTTCTGGGAAATCCTCGAACTGATTGCTCGCGTCTTGCGTATCCTGTTCGTTGTTTTGTAGTCTTTATCTGGAGAAGTAGAGTCCTTAGTATAATTCGGTGTGTTCGACAATCCTGTCTCTGTCTGTTGTTAGGTCTCCTCAACTCTGCTAGTTATTTGTTTCCGTCCAGTATTGAGAATTTTGTATAGATTCGAAGCTTCGAGGTTTTTCCAGAGTTTTTTCTAGGATTGCAGTCGTGTATCTTCCTCTGTCCTCTCTTCTCTTTTTTATTCGAATTACAAGTATATAATTCGATTATGAAATACAGAGGACTTTAACCTTTACTTTCTTTACGATTTCAAATGTTGCTTGTATAAAACTTTGCATCCATGCAATGACCACCTGTGGGAACTTTAAAGATAGGTTGTCAGCCACGCTCTAAGGTATCATCGACTATTGCAAAGAAATCAAATCATTGCAAAACTAAGACCGGTCTACAAGTAACTAACAACAGACGAATACAAGAAGATCGACACTTCCACACCCAGCTCATATTATTTTCAGCCTAAATACGACACACGACCAGAAGATATCGTCGAACTAAGAAAGTAGTCTCCATCAACAAAGCCAATAAGAGATCAAACAACAAAGTAACACTTGTAACTAAATCAATTACTTGTTGTAAACAAGTAACTAAACGACTGCCAAATAATGCAAACTAGTCACCAAATGAACGTTGTTAAATATTGTAAACTTCTCACCAAATCAATGCTAAACATTGCAAACTAGTTACTGAATGAAGGTCAACTATTGCTGATTAGTAACCAAATGTTTCCTAATGCTAGTTACTAAATTAATACCATTGAAAAAGAGGGTAGTATAAAAGTATTATTTCTGGGTAAAAAAAGAGAAAGGGAAAGAAGTTTGAGATGAGAAAAAAACTCTAAACATTTCGTCGAGATTGACGTCAAATTGAACAGATTGAGAATAGATGAAGATCAAAAGGGGAAAAGTAAAAATCGAATAAACGAGTAAAACGTTGAAAGACAAAGTTAGGAAGAGAAGCAGATGAGTTGCATTGGATAATTTTACTTTCGAAAATTAGGAATTAATAATTCGATCATAACAAATACTGATTTGCTCACGATTGTAAATAAAAACGGAATAAGTATCTACTCCTATAGAATCTCATCATTTATGTCATTATGTGTTATTTCATTAATTTGCAGTGATTTGATTGGTTAATTCAGTTTTTGCCCCTAAACATCGGTCTCTAATAGCAGACTTTTTTCTTTCTCTCTGACCACAGTGATCATAACATTAGCGCTGTTGTAAAATGATGAATTAACACATCCACACAGAAGAAGAAAGATCTCAAATTACACCGTGCTGTGCGATTTTTATTCCCGGGGAGTGAGTGTTATTTTTCAATTGCTGTAAAAAGTATAGGAATGGCCATTGGTCCCTTCAAACTTTGCAATAAGGGTGATCAATGTTGAATCAGTATTATGATGGTTTCAGTGTTATCGTAGCGATCGAAATGAACATAATGGTAATGAATATACAATTATAACGATGCCTAACTGTGCCGCGCTGAGTCAAGCAGAGCCCGACGAGCCATCCTTAAATATTTCTGTCGCACCTGCTCTAACTCTTCGCATTTCCCCACCTTACCGCTGTCATCCATTTCCTGTCTCCCTCTCAACAACACCACCCTTTGACCACACAAATTCTCTACCTCCCTCCCCCTCTCTCCTCTCTCTCTCTCTCTCTCTCTCTCTCTCTCTCTCTCTCTCTCTCTCTCTCTCTCTCTCTCTCATCTAGTTCCTTGCAGGGGCCACTTGACTCGTGCGAGGTAAGGGCAGAGGTTGAAAGCAGTGAGGTTCCAAGGATATCTACCGGTGGCTAACGACACGGCCAAGCAGCTTTTGTTGGTTCAGCCGCTTTCCCGGCTGTCGAGCACATCCTTCACGTTAACATTCCCACCTGCATCCGACATCCAGGCTAAACGGCCATCATCATCAATTATTAAAGCTGGTCTTGTAAAATAGGAAGCACTAAGTTCAGTAGCGCCGTGTCGATTCTGTGTGAGTGATGCAGCAGTGTGCTTACGAATTGCTATTGTTCGTTTCGCGCAACGAGAAAAATCCCAGCGTATAAGCGCTCTTGCCGGTCCGACTGCAGCAGCCCATGACCGGGAATCCAACTTACCCTAAATTTCCTCTAAAAGCTGTCAGTTTTGGTACTTGCCGAATCAGCGATATTGAATCCCAACCTAGGTTCAACATGTTTATTATACACAGAAGCATAAAGATAATCGCATAAAGCAGCTAATCATATTTTGTTAAGCACAGGGTGTAATGTAACTAGAAGATCTGTTGCATTTGAGTTATAATAAAATACTTTATCTAAGTCTTTTCAATTTTTCTCTGAACGGTGCCTATCCAAATATCGAATTATGGTAATTGAAAACATGATAGTAGCTATGTTAATCGCCAAAGCACAGACAGAGAATCACAGGATACATTACAGAATCATATTGATTCTGTCGCAGCAATTTGCACCTAGCGAAGGGATTTTCTCACCCTGATGAAGGTAATTTTGTTTGACATCTATCTACTGTAAAGTGTTACAATATTCTGCTGGCTTGTACAACTACAATTCCCTTCTGCGACTACAGTTGCAATATTTAGTCGCAGACAGACAGCATCGCGATTGGTAGTTCTCTTGGTCCGACCTTGGTCAATCATTTTATGTCCCAGGACAAAGACACAATCTTCACGACACTAGCTAAACCGAAAAATTACATCAGATACATTTACGACATTTTCATGTGAGCAAGCAGTCTCTCACTTCCCAAATCAGAATTTTGGGAAAGTGGTAGAGTTTGAACAGGAGGAAGCCAGACATATGTTGAAATCAAGTGCTTTTGATGCGGAGATCGGATATGAAACCTTCTTTCAGGACTTCGGATGAAGGAGTTAATTTCTGAAACTTAAAAGTCTTAAAACTAAAATATTCTTTTGTTTGGAAAGTGTATAGTTACTATTTTATCAAAATATATGGGAAACTTTTTAAGCTGTGCAAAAATTAATTATCTACTCAAAAACTGATTTTAAAATATTTTTTCAAAAACCCTATTTTATTGAAAAATGTTTTCAGATTTTTTAAAAATCTTTATCCTTCGTGGATAATATTGCTACAAAAACTGTGAGGAAGTATCATCATCATCAGTCTTTTAACCTTCCTCCGGATTCGCCACCCCTCTCTACTGTGGGCGTCGCAGAGCCAGTATTTTTTGAATTGGTCTAGTTTGTCTCTCCATCTAGTATTCTGCCGGTATCGGTTGTGCATGTGATCTCTAGGGATCCATGTTGTGAGTTGTGATATCCATTGGTTGTCTGCCATTCTTGTAACAAGACCAGCCCATCGCTATTTTAGTTTTCAAATGGATTCTATGATGTCCCGAACTCTTGTTTTCTCCCGGATATATGGTGTTGTCCAGTGATCTCTCCATAATTCTCTTCTGTGCTCGTGTATGGTTCTCAGTTTGCGGGTCAGTCTCTTGGTTAGGTTTCAGGTTTCAGCTCCATAGGTGACAATCGGGAAGATGCATGGGAAAACCAAATGTCCCAGGGACTATTAACATAATTGATACAAATTTCATTACATACGTAAATGAAGCAATTAGTAAGCACAAGAGATCCTTTTTTAGGTAAGTGTATCTGTTCGAAGGAAGGAAATACCAAGACAACAAATCCGTTTACTTTCAGTTGTCTGTTTTTATCATTTGGGCTCTACACTATAATCATTAGAATTTTCTTCTTTTTTTTTTTTTTTAATTCGTTTCAGATTGAACCAAAACTAAATTCTACATTTCATAGTAAGCTTTCTTTTCACGTCAATTGTTACACAAAAGTAGTAATAATTCATAATTGTTCAGCAACATGGATCTGTTCATTTTTTTATAAAGAACTGAATGGAAAATAGGACGAATGAAAGAAATCGGAAAATAACATGAGGAATAGAAAACAAGAACCGAAAGTTCGATGAGCGTACAATACAAAGTTTAAAAGCCATCATTCATAGATCACATGACTCTGAGTAAACTGATAATTTCAGGTGAGAAACATCTTATCAAGGAACACCTTTCCATCAAATTTTGAGGAAATCTGACTTACAGCAACAGAGAAAACCGATTTTAAAACCCGAAGTTTAAATGCTGTTATTGACAGATCACGTGACCCCGAGAGAAAGATTTTTCAGATAAACATCTTATCAAGAAAAAAGAGACACTTTTTTAATCACGTTTTCAATAGATAGATAGATAGATAGATAGATAGATAGATACTAGAATGTACCCGTCAAAAATGACGGGGTTATTTGTGTTTTAATTTTTTTTAATGTCTTAACAGAACTCAAATTGTTATAAAAAAGTGATCAGACATAAAGTCTCAAAAGTTTCTATGACGTAATATTCATTGTTATGTCATAATAGGAAGATAAATTAACCAATGAGATCAATGTACTGACTAACGGAGGAGAAATCAGTATATATGCTTATTAGATATTTCATTTGTTCATAAAAAGCTCATGGAGTGCCTATTCTACATGAATTTCTTATCTGTTTTTACCTTTTCGGAATAATCGTTATCTTCCTTTTTCCAATATTACCCATTCGCAGTGGTGTAGTTCATTGGGAATAAGAGGGAATGATCTTACATAACTTGTTTTGATTATTTTCTGTTGAGAAAAACATATCCAAATACTCAACCACTGATAGTCTTCATTGGAGTGGTGCAAGCATATCTCAGTTTGAGTCAGTTAATTAGTGTCATTTTAAATTTCTTTCATCTGAATGTTTCTATTACAGTGGTATTTACTTACTCTTGTTAGCAAGTACAAGAAATCCTGACCTAGGAAAAATCCAACCTTAGAATGTTTGTACTTTTTCTCGTTAACTATGTTTTAGTATTTTTTCCGATTGTTACTCCGTGTGAAATTATGGAAATTTTTCACATTATTTTACCATGTTTCAAAAATATGTCGAACAAGAAGTTTTGTCAACGATAAAATCATTCATTCTCCAATAAGTTTCACGTGTCAAATGAGTGGATCGACCATATTGGTTGTCTATCATCAAATATTTGAAAGTTTTGGTCTCTGAGAGAAAGCATATAAAATACGAATGCGCTGAGTTCGAGTGGTTTATATGCACTTGCACTTCTGAATCGATTTATTTTCTCTCTCCCTCTCCCTTTCTCTCTCTTACACACACTTTTTCGCTCAGTCTCTCTACCATTTCTCATACTTCCTCCTCCAATGCTTATCTATATAATACTTAGGGATGTAATATGCACAACCTGCCAAGGATTATGCCGCTGTGGCATCCCATTAGCCAAAGAGACATTCTGGGGCCACTGAGATTTGTACGAGACCAGGCCTTCGCTGGCGCCATCGCTCCGACTGTCTTGGAGAAAAGGATGAAAGAGTTCCCCTGCCATCGCTTCCCCAAAGGAAGATTTTGACAATATCAAAACTGGATCGAAGCATTCAAATGATGTTGCTGTTCTCCTGGCCGAAAACACTACGACCCAAATTTCGGAGCTGAGACCTGAAGATATCAGGAAAGTGAAACGTGAATAAATGATGCAGCGACGGGGTATATCTCGTGTAGGAGGGCTGACATAGGTAAACAACCAGTTTCGCGGCTAAGAACTAAGAAAGGAGAAAGGTCAAAACCACCGCCCTTCAAATTGGAAGACAACTATCAAACAGGCAGATATGAATTGATGTCGTCGTTTTCTTGATTACGCTCTTACGTTTATTGTGCTGATAAACAAACAAAATTCGATCTGTTCTTTGGCTGCTTTCAGTCAAAATAAGGGCCTTTTGCACAGTTTTACACAAGATTTCTTCAAAATCTGTGTGGCATTAAAATAGCAACATAAATGGTTTCTTATGGAAAGACAGGTTTGTTCTAATATCTAATATTGAAAAGTTATAAAGTAGGTAAACGGGTAGACTGACGAATAACTTTAGGGGAAGAATGATAAACTTGATTAGTTAGTGAATGGGTAGAAAAAGTAGAAGTAGGGGGGGGAAATCTGCTTTCTGTGACTATAAATCGGAGTTTTTTTTACAAAATTAACAACGTGGACATTCGTTTTGATGTAAACAAAAATGTCGGTGTTATTTGCATATAGAAAAATTTTTTAAATTCAATGACGCAAAACACTTGTTTTAAAAATCTAGCAAAAATCAATATTATGTGATTATGATAGACTATCCGAGTATTTTTTTTTATTAAGTGACGAATTTTTCAAGAATATTTCATTCTAAATTTCGAAGAAGAAGAATGTTTTTTTATAAATGATTCCTACCCTATATTTATTGATTTGATCATTTCTTTCATTCATTGCAGCTTTTATTGATTTCGATAATTTTACGGATAAATCCCTCGATGCACTAAGTATGTTTATTTTTTCTTGAAAGAGATTCTGGGACTGCTCGGAAGGAACTCTTCCTAAGGGATATAAAAACTGGAAAATTAAGTAAAATATTTTTCTCCCTAGCAATTTTTGAAATTTTATTCGATTACTTATAATTTGGGCTTTCAATCTGGAAAGAAAATGTTTCATTCAATATCTATTTATCATTTTTTTTATTCATTATTTCGATTAATGTGATACCTTTGGAATGTGTATTTTTTATTTTTCCGATATGTCTTGCTTCGATTGAAATTTGTACCAAAAATATTATAACATAGATGAATAATCGAATATAGCAAAATGAAAAAATATTTACCCTATGTATTTTTCATACATTTTCTTTTCTGTTTTTTTTTTCTTGTTTGTTTGTTTTTTTTATTTAATCATTCAAGTTAACCGCTACATTTGAATCTTGTGAATTCTACCGCATACTGGATTATGCTTCTTGTGTCTTGCGTAATCAAGAGAATTAGTCTGTCATCACCCGATTGTAAACATCAATTATCAACTTTGAAATGTACTGATTGATAGAGTCAAAATTTCATTTTTCATTTTTTTAATGCAGAACATTGGACGTTTTAGCGCAGTTCACTTGACTGGTGATAAAACTATGTTCCTTCAAATTATCTTCAATTATGAATACCTTCATTTTTTTATTTTTTTTTTTTTTTACTGAAAGTGGCATCATGATTGATATTTTGCTGAACATAAGCAACACCGACTTTATATAATTTTAATTACGTTTTTAAAATCAAGTGTCGATTTTCCGGAACCCAAACCTCCATTGAAAGCATACAAAAAGAAAAAGAAAAGGGAACAGTTGATGATTTTTTCTTTCAAGAAAATATCTTTTTATGATTTAAAGCAAAAATTAGAATTAATCAAATCTTAATACTTTTGTAAAATTCAAGAGTGATTTTGTTTTCAAACGATTACAATTTTACCTCACCCAAAACCGATGAGTCAAAAGGCTTAAAATCACGATTTACACAAATACAAGTGATGAATCTAACGACAACAAAATGACATTGTCGGATTTCTTCGATGGATTGAATAGAATAAAAGAGATTCTATTTCACCGATAAACAAATACCAATTAATTTTCGCACATCAATTCCTAGGTAAGAAAATTGATAGATTCAGGGGTGCAGGTATAAACATTGAATTTCTTTTATGAAAATATTATTTTATATGATAACAAATATTCATTTTGTTTTGTTTGTTTTTTCAGCAAAAATTACAGTGTTACTAAGGATGTCATTTAAACAGTTGATATAACAGAACCGTCTAAACAATATAATGTATTTTATAATCACCATCAAATTGTAATTTACATTAATGTTTCCGTGGCTCATTCTTTTGAGAACATCAAATCCATTTGGGAGCGACACTTTCTCCCTTCCTTTCGGAATCAGTGGCAGATTAACCATTAAACTGAGTAGGTGTACTCCTTCCTTGCTTTCGCAGCTCATGGTGGATTAACCATTAAACTGAGTAGGTGTACTCCTTCCTTGCTTTCGCAGCCCGTGGCGGATTAACCATTAAACTGAGTAGGTGTACTCCTTCCTTGCTTTCGCAGCCCGTGGCAGATTAACCATTAAACTGAGTAGGTGTACTCCTTCCTTGCTTTCGCAGCCCGTGGTGGATTAACCATTAAACTGAGTAGGTGTACTCCTTCCTTGCTTTCGCAGCCCGTGGCAGATTAACCATTAAACTGAGTAGGTGTACTCCTTCCTTGCTTTCGCAGCCCGTGCCAGATTAACCATTAAACTGAGTAGGTGTACTCCTTCCTTGCTTTCGCAGCCCGTGCCAGATTAACCATTAAACTGAGAAGGTGTACTCCTTCCTTGCTTTCGCAGCCCGTGGCGGAATAACCATTAGACTGAGCAGGTGTACTCCTTCCTTGCTTTCGCAGCCCGTGGCGGATTAACCATTAGACTGAGTAGGTGTACTCCTTCCTTGCTTTCGCAGCCCGTGGTAGATTAACCATTAGACTGAGTAGGTGTACTCCTTCCTTGCTTTCGCAGCCCGTGGCGGATTAACCATTAAACTGAGTAGGTGTACTCCTTCCTTGCTTTCGCAGTCCGTGGCAGATTAATCATTAAACTGAGTAGGTGTACTCCTTCCTTGCTTTCGCAGCCCGTGGCAGATTAACCATTAAACTGAGTAGGTGTACTCCTTCCTTGCTTTCGCAGCCCGTGGTGGATTAACCATTAGACTGAGTAGGTGTACTCCTTCCTTGCTTTCGCAGCCCGTGGCGGATTAACCATTAAACTGAGTAGGTGTACTCCTTCCTTGCTTTCGCAGTCCGTGGCGGATTAACCATTAGACTGAGTAGGTGTACTCCTTCCTTGCTTTCGCAGCCCGTGGCGGATTAACCATTAAACTGAGTAGGTGTACTCCTTCCTTGCTTTCGCAGTCCGTGGCGGATTAACCATTAGACTGAGTAGGTGTACTCCTTCCTTGCTTTCGCAGCCCGTGGCAGATTAACCATTAAACTGAGTAGGTGTACTCCTTCCTTGCTTTCGCAGCCCGTGGCGGATTAACCATTAAACTGAGAAGGTGTACTCTTTCCTTGCTTTCGCAGCCCGTGGCAGATTAACCATTAGACTGAGTAGGTGTACTCCTTCCTTGCTTTCGCAGCCCGTGGCAGATTAACCATTAAACTGAGTAGGTGTACTCCTTCCTTGCTTTCGCAGCCCGTGGCAGATTAACCATTAAACTGAGTAGGTGTACTCCTTCCTTGCTTTCGCAGCCCGTGGCAGATTAACCATTAAACTGAGTAGGTGTACTCCTTCCTTGCTTTCGCAGCCCGTGGCAGATTAACCATTAAACTGAGTAGGTGTACTCCTTCCTTGCTTTCGCAGCCCGTGGCAGATTAACCATTAAACTGAGTAGGTGTACTCCTTCCTTGCTTTCGCAGCCCGTGGCGGATTAACCATTAGACTGAGTAGGTGTACTCCTTCCTTGCTTTCGCAGCCCGTGGCAGATCAACCATTAAACTGAGTAGGTGTACTCCTTCCTTGCTTTCGCAGCCCGTGGCAGATTAACCATTAAACTGAGTAGGTGTACTCCTTCCTTGCTTTCGCAGCCCGTGGTGGATTAACCATTAAACTGAGTAGGTGTACTCCTTCCTTGCTTTCGCAGTCCGTGGCAGATTAACCATTAAACTGATATGACTTTTTCTCTCTTATGTTAAACTCCTACTATTGAGTTTAGACTTTATTTTCATACGTAACAACAGATGGATGACGGGTGACAATGACCAGACCAAAAATCAGAGACGTCATGAACGAATAACAGTGACACAGTATCGTACGATAAAACTGATGAGGAATTCACTCCCACTTTCAAAGCCAACTTGGATCAATTTATTCTGCCAAAGTTTGCACAAAACATTTACAGGAACAACTCATAAAGGAGTTGAAATGGGACACGTAGTTTGGGAATAATAATGAAATAACACATAATTCTGTTTTGTTCACCTTTTAGATTTTAATGAAGTGAGAGAGTTTGGCCTAAGCGTAGTCAAGCAAAAATTACATTGATTTAAAAACGAATCTAATTGCAGTTAAGCCTGATATCGCCCATGCGAATAGTGATATAGACAAAAAAGTTGTTCTGATCCTTTACGTTGGTACTTTGTACTACACGCACCAACATTTAGATGAAATTTAATAAAGCATAAAATTATTTCAGTTATACAGAGACAGATTGTTAATAAGAATAATACTGATAGTAAGAAAACATGCCAGGCTATTACACACTTTCTTCCTGTCGTGTGCTCTTTATCTGGACCTTATCTTGCGTGCGGTACCAGGTTTTCCTTTACTGAATTATATTCTTAAGAATCGGGCCTCAACGTAACATGTGATGTAAACAATGCGAACAAGCGGTGAAACCTGAAGAATGACCAAGCTAGTCAAATTAAGGTCCTCCTTCATACGATTGTACCAAAATAGCTAAGACCGCTTGTCTGATTTGATAATCAAAATAGATGAAAAGTTCTAGATTAAATTTTAAACGATGTTAATGAATTGTTACTAGATACATCAATAAATCTATAGCCTTATGATATAAAGGCATTTTTAAAGAACAATGTCAACGTACATTTTTTTCACAGAACCTTGCAATGTACTTAATCAAACGTTTCTCTCAAGATTATGTAGATCGAACATTATACAATGAAAATCCCAGACAAAATTCAGCTAAAAACTACGTACGGCAACGAAGTTGTTGATCTATCCTCGTAAATAAAATCGGGATTTCAATGATTTTTTTGCGTATCCTAATATCCAAGCCATGGAACAGCTTTTGTCAGTATTAGCAAAAATACACAATAGTTTTATTTCCTTGTAAAACACATCTTGTTAAATTTTTAAGCTATGATCATTTTAATTTTAGTTTATACAACTGTATGATCTCGAGTGATCTTTTGTGCATAGGATATTTGATTTAAGATCGTAAAAATATCCTGTAGTAAGCATTAGTTTAAAGATCTATTGGCATCAATATGGTATGATGTTTTAGGTGTACGCTGTGTATCTAGAAAGTCTCCAGACATTTAATTATAAGGAAAATGTCTACTTAGGGCAATGGAACGTTAATCCATTTCAAAGAATTCCTCTTGGAACCTCACTCAATCATACCAGTAGCCCTTCCAATATTCTAAACAGTCTGCAAAGTCCTCTTTCGGTCACATCATCCTTATTCTAGTCCACGACTAGACCCCCTCCTCTTAGAAGTGAAAGCCAGAAGTTGCAGTGAGCCATATCTGGAGATAGGGTTAGTACAGACATAAGTAGCACGATGTTTTGGAAAAACAACTGCACTACACGTGAAAAATGGGTAGGCTCATTCATTGTGAATGCAACATTCACATTGTACGAAAGCTTACTCATTGCCAAATGAATTACATCGGGAGAGTTTCTGTTGATACATTCATAGTAAGGCCCCTTCAGCCAAGTTATATCAAGGCTACTTAACCGGTTCTCGGGTTATTCCCAATGGCTAGATACTTTCCTTTCTTTCAAAATTCATGAAATTTTAATTCAAATACACGTTGTCTCATGTTTGAATCATAAATTAGTAACAGCTTTTTATCCATTTTCCAGAACCCTGTCTCGAGCTGGCCTCGAACTTATCTGAACATCGCTTAGCCTTTGAATACAGGACTCTCCATTGAGTTAGTCGGTAGTAATAATGGCTCCTAAGTTTAACAGATTTTCTCACACCATTAACACCCTCACTGATCTAACACACACAGCTTGAAGGCTGCTCAAAGTCACCTGGGGTCATATCTACTCAATTTTCCAAGTTTTTTTTTTGTTTTTTGTTTTTTTGCAATAATCAGGATACGTCAACTGAAAAAAAGAAATGAATCGGACTAAAACATTTCAGTGTTCAATAGATGAAATGCATTGCCCAATCCCCTTTCATCTGTTGCTAAAAAGATATTTGACGTTTTATCGAACTCCTACTCTAGACACTTGCGACATACGTTAATTTTCTTTTTTTTTCCAAAGTATAAGCTTCTGTTGAGGTGTCACGATTTTTCAAAATGTTGATGTTTGTTTCTGCCTTCTTGTTGGACAAGGCTCACCCTACCACCAACCCCATGGTTTCTCTTCGTGTCTGCACGAACTACAAGCGTCAGCGTTGAAGAAGTTGGAGGGAGTCTGGATTTGGATTAGGTTTGTAAAAAAAGAAAATTCGTTACGCGGACTCAATTGTAATGCAGCAGAAAATTATGGACCCTGACTTCCGTATTAATGAGTCTACTGTGTACTTAATACTGCTCGTGTAAAATGTTTTTGACAGACGTTATGGAAGCGATACAGCTTAGAAAATATACTGTCCTTCAATTAAAATAAATAATTTCTTATGGCTTGTAATATGTACACTAAGATCAGTCCATACATACTGAATAAAAATCGTACACACTCTCTCTCTCTCACACACACACGCGCACACACATATGAACGAATTTAATAGATAGTGTATCAATAATATTGATCATGTGATCCGTCAGCGTGCAAGTTGGTGAGTCAGTTTTTGAGCCCTTACCTACCGGGAATAACTTGGTCCATTCAGCTGGCGACTACCAACTGATCCTTCTGTCTCATACTTCCCTTTTTTTAATTATCTTGCAATAGAAGAGTTGAACGCTCGCCAAGTTAACTTCATCTTCTGCAAACTCGCAGAAGCATGAGTTGGCGGCTAGCATTTGATCGAGACATAGATTATCTTTGAAAAAAAAAGAAACTTTGTCAATAAATAATGTTTGCTTGTATCAAAACTATACTTGTCTGGCAAAAAGCTGTGTTCGGTTTATATCAATAGATAGCATTAGGAGCGCTTAGTTTTAACTATATATTTTTTTAAATGCCTAGATTGATTTGTAATAGCTGTCATATATGCGTACATTTGGAACAAATTGTCGAAATTAGCGTATTTTCGTTATTTGATTCTAACATTGAAGAAATTAAGCAATATTTTCGGCTTATCTATAAGAGAGATAAAAGTGCAACTCGAATGAAGAAAAGCTTTGCATAGTTTATTAAATTGTACTGTAAATGATTGAACGTGTCATAAGTAGTTTGCGAAGTTTCATGTTTGAGATTTCCCGCTGAACGATATACTCTACTGTTAATCGGCGCAGATGAGACTGATATCGATCAAATCAAGACATTACTTGAGAATAATATTGATTATCATACATGGTTATACGACTCAAGAAATAATCGAAATGCTTAAAATATTCAAATCAAACATTGAAAATCATTTGCACCAGCTTGGTTATATTAATTACTTTGATGTGTGGCTTCAACATAAGTTTCTTTAATGTTGAAGGGGGTGGGAAATGGATAAGCTAAATGAACCACCACTAAACCATACCAAAGGCTGGTCCTTATCCAAAGAAAATGATGCTGTATATTAGATTTGATTACAAGGGGATCCTCTACTATGAGCTCCTGTCAGATAACCAAATGATTGATTCGAATGAGTACTGCTCCCAGTTAGACTAACAAAAGGCAGCAATCAACAAAAAGCATCCAAAAATGGTCAAGAGAACGTACGTAATTTTCTAACGGGATGATGCTAGATTACATGTTTCATTGGTAACCACGCAAAAATTGTCAGTGTATATTTTCACAAATTCGCTGTATTAACCGGATATTACACTTTCAGATTAGCACAAATTTCAGTTCTTACAGAAGTGTCGTATCGAGAGAAAAGTCAATTCTCAGGAAAAGTACAAAGGTACGAGAAGATGCAATCGTGGAGATGCTTCAATGAAGACAGATATTGGAACAAAATAGTCAATATTGAAATTTAAAAGAAAAAAAACAAGCTAATGTACGAAAAGCAATCTCACGAAAAAATGCACGTTCAACAGATGAAAATAGATCACATGTCTGCATACAAGATTACACCTAATCGAAATAACATCTATGCAGCCAACATTTGTGAGTTTAAATTAGTGGTAGCTATGGGCAGAGAAGCAAGAGCTCTAGAAAGAGACCTCGTTCTAATGGGTCAATTAACAACATCTAAATTCTGAAGAATCCAGATGCTTCTTTTTACTTCATTTTATATGTTCCAATATAAATAAAATCTAGATTCTACAGAGGCTAAATGTTTCTTTACTCTATTTTAGACATTTTCCAGTGGAAAACCCGAGTCATAAACAGAATTGATTCTATTTATTCTTTGATTGGATTTTTCAACATTAATTCAAATTTTGACGCTGCGGTTCTTCAATTATTGACTGTGATGGAGAGTTCATCACTGTTTGAAATTTTGTTCAATTCTTTAAAAAAAACAAAAAAAAACAATTAAGATACAAGGTAAAATTTGTGTTCAGTCAGTGTATTTCAAGATTCAAGATGAATTCTCCAAGATGATAAATCGTTTATGTCTATACCTAGCAAAAAATAATGCCAAGTTTTCTTAGAGACAAATCTGTGAACAACTGTTGAACATGGTTTGCAACGAAGTAATTCAATTAGATGAAGAAGAAATGGGAGGATGAAGACAAAAGAGAAGGAAGGAAGAACACATGATTTCAGAAAGAAAGAATTATGGAAATTTTAAAGGACAGAAGCGGGGGTGGGGAGAGAAAGTGGAGGAAGAAGAAGTCTTTTAAAAAAAATACATGCCATTTCATTATTCGGTGTATTTTCGAATCAAATTTTCAGGGGAAATTACTCTGCAAATATTTGTCTGGAATTACTCCCCTTGCCCTGATATTCGACAAGAGACACAACTCTTGTGAATTGTCCCAGATACTGAAATCTTCTAGATTGCATTCCGGGGTAGGATGTTGGGTTATTTTTTTTTTTTTGTCTTTTTATAAAATACTCCACATCATATTCTACGCCTAGATTTTTTGTCCGCAACACCAAAAGAATATAAACTACTTAATGATATTCATATATGCCATCATTTTAATGGCATGAGTACACCTCTTTTTTCAACTTTTGACTTTACCCAATAACTGATTCTGTTCCTGTTGGATGTATAGGTACGAAAAATTCATAAATGGTTTTCCCTTCGGCAAAAAAAAAAAAAAAAAAAAAAGTGGGGTCAGGGATCACTCTCAGCCCAATAATTATAATCTGGTCTCAATATAATTCTAGAAGTCTGATTTGCTCAACCCAATAGATATAAGTGAAGGTTTTAAAGTAAATTACATGTGACATGACCAGACCAATTAGTATTTTTCATTACATCCATAAACATGGGATTGAAAAGAAGAGACTTGTAAGGTGGGTCAGAGGGCAGCATATTTCCTCTCAAATCAGCAGAGGTTGGTTTTCAAGCCTAAGTTAAGGACCAGGATTTTTTATCCAGAATTTCAAGACAGTCATACACTATCCGCAAGGAAGATTTGTGCAACACAATCTTCCTACTTAGATCTTGTAGTGTACTAAGCCCAGAATCAAAATCAGCAAAAAATGTTTTTGAAATGACAAAGTTGAAAGCAACTTTTAAAGATCCAAATCATATTCAAAGAAATTCATAGAATTACTTTCGCTAATGTATTTGTTTGGGAGAGAAAAAGATCAGAGCCAATCACTCATTTCTCTTCTCATAATTGTCCTGCCTGTGCATCTCTTAGCAATGGGCTTGCATACCAGAGTACACAACGACATAAAACATCACCTGGGAGAGATGAAGGAGTGGATAAAACCTGACACGTGGTATGGGACAATCAGAATTCCCCAATGCCTAGGTAAGTTTTTACAGCTTTGGTTTACAATGCAAACATAATGTTAAATTAGACTCTCATTTTCAGTCTACCAACAGTGATATTGTGAGAGAATATTATGACAACATAATTGAATGCTGTGGCTTGATTAGAAAACTCATACTGATCACATTTTTTTTTTTTTAGTTGCTTTTTTTAGCTATATTTACATTCCGATCAAACAATTTTTAAAGTTGTTATCTTACCTGGTCTTATATTCTGATCACTCTTTCTTTTTTTTGAAAGTTTGAATAGTGAAAGGAAATTTATTTTCTCTTTTGGGGACTTGACTTCAAATGTAAATTTATGCCAATTTCAACTGTTTTTTGTGTCCACCATGATCGTTTCAGATTAATAAGTGGCTTTTGTATGTGGGAGAAGGAGTTGGGGATTTTGTGGGTATTCTTTACATTCTCAAAGCATGAGAAAGACAGTATAAAAGATAATGAGAAGGAAATTTGTTAGAAAAATAGTAAAAATCATTGCTAAAATGTCGAAAAAGACAAAGTTGACTACTGAACTGGATCAGTCCAAAAAGTAAAATGTTGTGCACAATCATTCAGTATAAGCTGGTTCCCAAGATTTTTTGTTTCAAAATCTGAAATCAGGGTTGAAATTTGAACAATAATAAATCATGAAAAATACATTACACTGAAAAATATCACAAATATAGATATTCTTAATTACATATACATCTTTATATAACAAGTACGGATCTTATTCATTTTTTTAATCTAATGATTCTGACCAAGCTGGTTTCTACCAACCACAAGTAAATTTTTAAATTCTAAAAGTTTGTTCAGGATATTGTGATAGATATCGATGCTTCAATAATCAGGACGTTGAAAATAGCAAAGACAGCCATAACATGTACATCAAAAGCGAGACAGATCACTGTTTGTAAGAATTTGAAGGCTTTTTTAATATAGAATTTTAAGAAGATTTTTTAAAGTAAACATCTACGAACACTGAAACAAAAAGAAAAAGAAGAAACAATTTCCATTTTCATGATTTATTGTTTTAAAAATTCAGTTTAAAATAAAATTGAAGGCTATTTCAAGAGATGTGTTATAAAGATTAAAATATTGGCAACAGAGAAATACAACAAATGTATAGAATTTCCGAGGATTCCAGAAACTAGCCTCATTCATTACAAAACATTGGAAAATGAGAAACAAAAATTGGTTACTTTGGCATATTCTTATGACTCTTCAGTTTTAGAAGAAAAAGAAAAAAAAGGTAGAAAAAAGACAATAAAAATCGATTGGGAATGATCACCGAGATACATTTATCAATCACCGCAACCCTCAACAGACTATTGCTGGGTTTAGGTAATTCATGTTCTGACATTGATATGTATCTATCTATACACATATTCGGACTTTGCCCAGCCATTACCATTCATAAAAGAAGCTTTAAATTTTGCACACACACGCACACACTCCTCTCAATAAATAGAGAAAAGGTTTTTGTTTTTTTTTCCAAATTCCCCTTAAAAACAGTTTTTTAGGGGCGGGGGGTTCAATATGCAGTGTAAATCTATACAAATTTGGTCTCTGATTTATGCTTGCTTGTTTTATGAAGATCCAGACTTTTTTAGTGATCACAGCTCAACAAAAACAAGAGAAGTAACTTATTCATTGATCACCCTTTTTTCCAACTTTTTAATTGATTACCCCCTAACACAGCATATGTCGGTGGTGATTCCTAATTTCCCTTGGAATGCTAGTCAAATTAATAATTAGAATACAAAATATATAACAGAGGATAAATCCTGCTCCAAGGTTTGCCGAGTTGATAATTTACACCCCTTGGGTATCATAAACTGAATTCAACATTCATGAAAGATTAAGTGCCAGTTCCTTGGCTGACACTAAATAATGATGATGTGTTTACAACCATAGGATCAAATTCACATATTGTACAGATTTTTTTTATGTTTTTTAATGGCAGTTTTTAACCAGCAGGTCCACTTAACCCATACCAGGAGTAGTCAACTTGTAACATTAGGTGAAATTATTTTTCTGTACATAAACTATTTCCAAAGATATAACCAACAAAACAATTTTGATAAGATTTTGATCATAGATATGAAAAATCTATGAACAACATGGATGCAATTTTACCTGGAAGATTGACACTTGGGAAATTTTTAAGAACTGGCAAAAAATTTTCAATACCTTTTTATCAAAAGACAATTTTTTAAAATTATTTCATTCCAAATTTCAGAAAAGAAAACTTTATCTTCAGATGATTTCGATCCAATCCTTTCTTATTTTGAAGATTTATTTCATTTATATTTTCTTGATTCAATTGATTTTTGCAGATTTAACAGATAAATCCAATAAGATATTAATCATGTTCATCTTTACAAGAAAAGTGCTCAGGCCTGCTCAAACTGGGAGTCTTACTTTGGGCAATGAAAGACAGAAAAATTAGGTCAAATATTTTTCTTCTCAGCAGATAAATTTACTTAAAAGATATGTATATTTAAAGTATATTCCATGTTATTTTTTTATTTTACTATGTCTATCGATATCGATATATTTTATAAACGTGATTAATCAAAATAAAAAAATTACATTTTTGAGCTTTTTCTCGATTTTGCTAAAAAAAAAAAAAAAAAAAGCCCTACTTGTTGTCCAAAGGAACAGAAAACAAATTTCCATCAATTATCAAGTAGGATGGAAGAGTCCAAGGTCAAAGCTCAAGTTTGTTTACTATTAAATTATCAGCGACAGCAAGACATCAATATGCTGGGGTCCTTAGTTGATGACAGACAGTTTTTTGATGAATTAACAACTAAAACTTTTATAAACAAGTTTTGTTTGCTGTTTTGATTTTCCTTTAGAAAATTTTTTAATCACTCCCATAAAAGTTAAGAGTCTTTTTTTTTGTTATTTTTCAAATTTTTCTTCCAATCTTAGATGCTTTCAATCAATAAAACCATCCACAAATTTGTTGGTTCAGGTTTTATAAGGATGTTCCATCAACAATGTTATTATGATGCCTAGGTCAGCAAAACTAATTTTTCTAAAAACAAACAAATTTCAGATGGTTCTAGGGTTTAATGGATTGAAAAGACAGGAAATAGAAAGAAAAAATTTCTTTTCCTTCTAACAAAGCCAAGAAGAACACGAGGACAACATTTCAAAATTTTAATTGATAATATTTTCAAGATATTGTTTGCATGAAGAAACGGCTACTGGCTAACGGCTAACTGCTTGTCCGCAAAAAGTATGAGAGCCGATTATTCTGTAAAATAAACTAAACGAAACGAAACTGTAACTATACAATTAATTGAATGAAGCTTTGAAAAGCATCTGATTTTTTCAAAGCTATGATAAAAATGATAATAATGTAATCAAAGGGGATGTGTGTGTTCATGAGGAAAACAATTAAAATACAATAAATGAAAAACATCCAATTTGAAAATGGGAACAGGTAAGAAACTTCCCTAAGCTAACACTGACAAAGGTTTGAAAATATATATTCCCATATAAAAAGATTAAATAAAGAATATAAACTTGGTACCATGAGAATTTACATAAGAAAATTTTTGCCAAAATACTGATGAATTTTTCACTTTCTCGACTGAAGACATGCAATGTTTCGATTACGTACCACTGACCATGACACAATTTTCATTGGTAAGTATAAATTGTTTGTGAGTCAGGAACTCCCTGTAATTTGACTCATAGGCAGAGGCAAATTGATGCTGACATTTTGTCGCACAGCAGAGCTAGGATAAATTTTATTGTTCTAAATTTTATTGCATGTCCCCTTGGTCTCCTAAACTCACCAGAAGATGACCCGTGTTTCAACATCGATCATGAATGTCAATAACCTCCTTGGAAACATGCTGATTGATAGTGTTAAAAGTGTTCTTCATTTGTCTTCAAATAGAAAATATTGTACATTTTAGAGCAGTTTAGTTGACTAAGTATTTGTGCTAGAATCATCTAAATTTAACAAAACCTTTCTTGATAGATTTTTGAAGAAAAATTTTGAATTTCAAAAATTTTTTTAATTTTTATAGATTTTTAGCTGGATATAGGAGACATTGAATTTATAACAGACAAAATCTATGTTCTGAATAATGAAAAAAAGTTTTTTCTTTGTGCTTAGACAAAATTTGGGCTAATTTACTTTGAGAAAAGATTTTTAAAATTGTTCATCATATTTCTAAAATGAGGTATCAATTTCACATTGAAAATTTTTGTTCAGAATTGATCATGCCAAATACATATTCATCTGCACATTCAAAACTTGAAAAATTAGGTATTTTTCTTCTATTTTTTTTGTTGTCTGCAATAATTTTCTTCATAATTTTCATAAGTGAATTTTTCTAATTGACAAGAATCAAAAGAATGTCTGGCCTGCTACTTGTTTTGAAAGTGGTAATGAACCTCAACAACTCAGCAATAGAGATGTTAAAAACTTGAAAGCTTTTTAACGCAATGAATCTTAATGCAATGTGTTGCTCCTATTTGAATCATTTGAGTGTCCGGCATTTCATAAAAATGAGACGGATCAAGAAATGTTATTTATGATGTGGAAGACTTCTCACGGCAGACAAAGGGATTGATAATGTGGGAGACGCTGAGTTAAATAAAAACATTATTACATAATATCAAAATAAAAATAAAAATTGGTCCATTAAGAAAAGAATAGAAAACGTTATTTCTTAAAGACAACTG
>OY735198.1:30747416-30754916 GCA_963457665.1 Thysanoteuthis rhombus
AGCATTCTATTTTGACTTACCATCTATCTATGATGGCTTTTACACAGTTTTCAGCTTTCAACTTGCCCAAAGACAAAACTGCACTTTCTCTCACCAATCTGTCATCATCTTGCATCATTGGCGAAATCTTTTCAATCGTCTCAGTTCTAGTTCCTTTACCTAACAAACAACAAAGGGAAAAATCCATGAAATAATAATTTATTATAATATTCATACCACAATTCAAAATTAGAAAAAACATTTAGTAATAACATGAAATATTTCTTATTATTTTCTAAATGTGGACTATGTGAACAATAAATATGATTAAAAAAGAGAAAAATTAACTATTAGAGTAAAAAACCTTTTATAATAATGTTAACATTTATGGAAGAAATAGTATTTTTCTAATCTACAAAAAAAAAAAGAAAGGATAATCAGTCCAGATTCACTAATGTCACCAGAGATCTTCACATAATAAAACATTCCTAAATCTGGAATTAAATTTTTTAGAAAAATGAAATGGATGTTTGTATCTTGCATAAATAAAGCATTGTAGCACAATTACCAGAACTAATTATCGATAAAATTATCATGAAAAAACATATCTTTTATCTAAAATTATCTAAAAAAGAATAACTAAACTTTGGCCATTGTTAATTGGTCCCAATGACCATGGAGATCCAAAAGAACAATCTTTTTAAAGAACACATAAAACACTAATAACAATTAAACTATTTTTGTTTTTTTTAAACTTTATACATAATAGATCAAATGTCATGTTAAACATATATATACATTTTGCATTCAATTTCAAAGATAATCGAATTACCGTAGCCCCACAAATAGCCTGGCCAACCAACAAGTCAAGTGGGCCACAGATTCTTCTTTCTTTGAATGTAAGTGTCTGATTACATTTGGGGGGCTAAAACCTTGAAAATTTGCATGAGTATCACCACTAGCCACCATCTGAAAAGAATTAGTTTATTTTTAGTAAAAAAAGTTTTTTTTAGGTCTCTATGGTCATTTTCCAATCCCCAAAAGTTGTACAGGTATTTTTTAGATAAAAGATCTCCTTAGATAATTTTTAGATTAGAGATCTATCTCCATAGATAATTTTTTAGATAATTAGTTCTGGTACATGCACAGGTTATGGTTATTCATTTATGCAAAACACAGATCTCTATTCAGTATATTTGTCAATGAAACATATACTATACTTTCTGACTAAATACAAAAATTATTGAACACCATGTTGACATCATGGTCAGTCATGTTGACCTCACATTCGCAAATCGGAATGTTCTTATATCAAGATTAAATGCTGATATGCTAGAAATGGTGACACAAGATGTACAAAGGGGATGCAATAATTACTAAATTCCCATAAAATAAGAAAGTTCATTACATTTACAGAACTTACCTGCACTTGCCAAAGCAATTGTAGCCACAGCTCTAATATTGGGATCTGATTCATGCAGCATGTCTTCAAGGAAGTGGATGACGGCAGGAGAGGAGAAAGATCCTTAAATTCAGGAGAATAGTAGATTAAAAAAAGATAAGATAGAGAGAAACATCAACAAAAGTGGACGACTACAAGGATGAAGACTTTCTTCACAATAGTTTCATAAGCTACCAAATCATTTTTATATTATTTATGCACAAGAGAAATTATAAATACAGTAACACACATTTTAATGCTTATTAATGTGATAAAAACCCAAATCGTTGTAATTCTGTTGTCCTTTCATATCAATAACTCTCCAAAATTTGAAAAGTTTTAATAAATTTTCAATCATGGATGACCCGACATCAATCTCTTTTTGAAGTGAAGAAAAATGAATAATGTAAACTATTTCATTCAATTCATTATTAACCTTTCTTAATTTCAAAAAATTCTATTGATCAAACGGGTTTTATTCCACTTGGTTTCTATCCTCAAGAAGACTAACAAGCAAGTGATCTAATCTTTTCTAGCATGAAAGCATAACATCAAAAGATTTCGAAAAGAACAACTGATCCTAAAACTAATCATTCCTGGACATTACCTCAGTATGAACTTGTATATAATGGTTTCTTAAACTTTCTTGATTTATTTTCCAGATAGACACAGACGATTACAATACCTTTTCATATGCTACAATGAACCGAAAAACAATAGTACTATTGCATTATTATTAGAATTACCTACCACAACTACATTGTATAAACAATAACGGAGTTAAAAACAGCAATTGAGGGATCTGTTTTGTACAACTAAAATAATAAAAATAATAGCTTACCCAAATTTTGAATGGCTGTTAGACGATGTTCACTGTCCATGTTGAATACCTGTTTCATTGCATGATATCCAAGGGCATACTTTTGCAATTTGTCATAAAAAGAATCTGTTTCACCATCAGCATTCTTGCAGAACTGCTCATAAACCACTCGTTGTAATGTTTGCTTTCCATTAAAAATGTCTCGAAAGATCATGTTAATGAAGAACGCAAGTTTGCTGTAGGAGTACTGAGCCGAGATTTGCTCCTCATAATCTACCAGGAAACATTGCTTAAAGACATCCCAAGAAATTTCATTTGATTCTGGGAAATGTCGATCCCAGAAGTCAGAGTCAATGTCAGCATCACTGTGGCAGTCTTCATCATCTTCATCCTCATCATTGCCAGTTTGGTTGAAATTCTTCTGCCAGTTGAGAATGGAGTTTTGGCGAAACATTACACCAAATTTCTGGACATCCTTCTCATCTACTAAAGACTGCTTTTTGCCATTTTGTCTGGCAATCCTTTTCAGGTCAAGTTTGATGCTACTAGATAAGATGTTGAACTTCCTTTCAAAATCATCCTGAGGGCCAAAAAAGCACCAATTTAATTTGGAGAGCATCAGTTTCCTGAAAATAAAAAAAATAAAAGAATACTGAACATTTGTATTGATTTTACTTGAGATAAAATAGTAGACAATTTTTTGTGTTTAACATGGAGTCTTGTAAATTTCCTAAAAACAGCAATTAAGTAGAGATTCTCTACACAATGAATCAAATTTTTTAACTTTCATGTAAACATTACACAGACAAATCTTTAAAAAATTATACAAGAAAAAAAAATGAAATTCAAATTCAGACTTACATTCCAGAATTAAGATGGCTACCAAGCTCATTGAAGTTATTGACACAAGCCACAGGAATGATAATAGAATTAGTGATGTAGGCCAAAGCAAGGTCATTATGACAGGCTTTATCATGGACAGAATCCAGAGACAAGATTATCAGGAATACCTACAAATAGGAAAAAACTTTTGAAGAAAAACAATGGTAGAGAGAAGTAACCTAAATACTTCCAAGGTTCCAAGGTTAAGTGTACTTACAGATCAGAATGCATATCTATAGAGGGTTTTAACAGAACCCAGATTTATGATTAATCGTCTTTATTTGAGAGGTTTTAAAATCCATGAGTTGGGAAAATAATTTTGCACTAAACTGTTAGGCAAGCAAGGCCAGGACAGATTACATATATCTGATTATTCATCACCTTTGTTAAGAAAATATCTCTAGTTTCTGGGCAGGTAAATTGATTGCCAGGGGATCTAGTCCTGCCTATCGCCTATGCATATTTCCAATGGAAAATAATGGATTTCTGAGTTTGGAGAGATCAGAATGAAGATTGCTTAGGCTAGCATTATTTCAATATTTTACATCAGGGAAGAAATCAATCAAAATCCCTCCAGCCATCAGCCCCCACTGCAAGGGGAGCTGGCTATTATATAAGCTACCTATTTTTGAGAAGACAGTGAAGAGAAGCTGCCGAGACACTGTATAGAATTGCACTTCCTTGTCACTACAAATATCCTGAACGACTTCTAATTTCAACTCAAGAATTTTGTTGAAGCCATACCAACAGACTTACCAATAAAAAAAAAGCCATAGTTCCACACAATAGACGGAGGATCCAGTTCTACAGCATAGTTACATCATCTATAAAATCATCCGAAAGAACAAACCACAATACTTCAAAGCTATACTCAATGAGCAGAAAGAGACGGTCCACTTAAGCAGTATATTTACATTGTGAATAGGACTCCTTACATGAAATAAAATTTTGAAAATATCTTGTTTTAGAAAAAGGATTTCTTCTATGGAGTTTATTTTAACCAAAATACTTCAAAGGCATAATTTCAAACAATAGACTGAAAGAGAGATCCAGATTTGCGGCATATTACATCATAAATAGAATCCTCGCCCTGCCCCGAAAAATACATGTTTAGAGTTTGTTTTAACCAAAATGCTTCAAGAGCACTGTTTTGTATGAAAGATAGAAAGTGAGAGTCCAGTTCTGCAGTATACTTAATTCTTAAATTGAACTCCACTCCAAAAGTTGTTTTTAGCAGAAATGATGATTTCTCAATAAAGTAAAGTTAGATAATCAAAATTATTCGGAGCCGTAGTTTCACAAGATGGACAGAAAAATTCAGCAATATCCTTGTTCTGGAAGGTTGATTTCACAGAACAATGGAACTGACAGTGATACCTCATAAAAAGCAGTAGTTTCTTATGTATAGTGCCAAGTACCAATATAATAATATTGTCAGGTAAAAAACTAACTTCCTAAAAATAACGTTGTCAGAACAGAAAATTCTAAAAGAATGTATGAATAGGATGTAAAGATACTCTGAAAGTAATAAAACATACAACATAAACTGAGGGTCCAGTTCCACATTGTAATTGTTTAGGAAATTGAACACCCTCCAACTAAAATATAATGTAATAAGTGAAAAACACTCAGATTTATCTTATTCTCTAAAGATGCAGGACTAAAAAATCTTCCATACAATGTGACATCTTTGCTGGGTAATGGCAACATACATACTTAGCTACAGAAAAAAAATTGTTATTATAGGGATTATCAAAACTGTAAATAACATTGAGCAGAAGCTTGAGATGAAATTAAAATCGACATGACACCTTGAGAGACAAATAATACAAGCTGTGTTAACTTACATGAATTTAGCTTTATTTGAAAAAAATTTAAATTACTTCACATTTAAATCTTATAACAGAGAACACTAGATATCAGATATCACCGAGTGGCTCACTTACAAAAGATCTTAGTCATAGATATTGGTACTAGGAAAAATAAATTCAGTTTT
Organism: Thysanoteuthis rhombus; assembly: GCA_963457665.1. Taxonomy (NCBI): domain Eukaryota; kingdom Metazoa; phylum Mollusca; class Cephalopoda; order Oegopsida; family Thysanoteuthidae; genus Thysanoteuthis; species Thysanoteuthis major. Next base: position 30,752,535 of record OY735198.1, read on the forward strand.
ATCAAAATCTATAACGGCCTTTAGTTTAAAATGATAAGAAAATTTTACATATTTTACTGCGCTTATGCATTTTTCTGATTTCAGAGTGATATAAATAAGGAATGTATCACAACGTATCACAATCTTGGTCAAGTAGGTATTTGCAGTTTGCAGCTCTCACCCTGCTTTTGTTTGGTAAGTATTGGTTGTTGCATGGACTTGTTTTGGTATACTATGCAATGTGTGGATTTGTTCATAATGTGATGTCTTCAGATGATACAGAATGTCTCTAGAATATCAGCACAGGTTCATATGTACCTCAGTATTAATTATCACATACAATACTTCATTAAATAATTAGAATAATAACAGCAAATAATTTAAAAATCAGAATTAAAATAACTACTACCATTACGAAAAAATTGTTCATTAAATCATACTAAGACTAAAATTTTATTACTATTTCTATTGTTGTTGTGACACTGGGGGACCAGGAGTCCCCCGTATCCTAAAAAAGATTACTATGGTTATTACCAAAGGAGTTATCTCTATTAAAGGCTTAATATGTTTTTGGAAGATACTGTAGGAAATTGAGAATTATGTGCTTCCAAGTGCGGGCACCTGCACTTTCTCAATTTAATGTGTTCTGTCAAATCCCTGGGTTGCAAAAACAAGTACTTTTAGAGAAGTTCTCCTCCCGATTCGATGACCAGATAGGGGCTTAATATGTTTTTTGAAGATACCGTAGGAAGTGAGAATTACGTGCTTCCAAGTGCTGGGGCCTGCAGTTTCTCAATTTAATGTGTTCTGTCAGATCCCTGGGTTGCAAAAACAAGCACTCTTAGAGAAGTTCTCCTCCTGGTTCGATGGCCAGATGGGGGCCAGTGTCTGGGGTCTTGGGAGAAAGAGTAAAGCTTTTGAAAGAAAAGTAATTTGCAGAGTTCTTGAAAGAGGGGGAGGCTAATTTATGATCTTTGACGGACTTGCGTCGCGAGACGGATGAGGGTCAATATTTGGGATTTTCTGGAAGGATCAAGATAACAGGAAAAGAAAGAAAGGAAGTCAATTACAAAGAAACACAGTGTTGATACCCAGGGCTTAAATAGAAGGGATTTTTGTAACAGCAGCAGTAGGGTAGAATTTGGGTTGGAGAAGAGAACGCTACCAGTCCCTCTTGTCAGCCGTCCGCCCTTGTAACTGTCAGCCGCTACTACTATCAGTCAGTTTGACTTAGATGAGAATCGGCCTCCTCTCTTTTCAACTGCGAATAAGCATTTCCTGTCTCCAGAGATATTGATAATCAATACTCTATATAAAACAGTTAAACAAAATTCCGACTTGTTGCCTTCTTTTACTAACCCAGTACCACGGCTGGTTTGGTATAGTTTGTGAGACCATCACACAGATGCGAAAGGTCCACATTGTAACAATTGCTTACTTTTTTTTCAAACTGTTTTTTTTTTCTTGATGCAGCAGATTAATCATTTGGAGTAGCATCCTCATAGTTATTATTTTTACAAAATTTCAACTAATGTGCTCTCCAGCCTTCCATTGGTAAATATATCCACAGAATCTAACATCATATCACCACTTCAAATGGAACAATTCAAAGATCAAAGTATCTGTCGCAAACGCAAATTAGTAACCAGATAGAACCGCTTTACAGTAACAAGTGGGAAGCTCTAAATACAGGACAGGGTTACTGTTAAAATGTGTCTCCAAACCTAAAAGCTAAGAACATCGTAATTCAAACACTAGCAACACACAACATGGAGTCAAGAAGTGGGATCCAGGGAAGAGAAATAAAGAAAGATGAAAAAATGTTTTCATTTCTGCCAAGAAGAGAGTCAGACAAGAAAAAAAAAGTATGTGCATATGATTGGAAGAGTGCAAAAACTTTTAGATAGAAAGAAATATATACATCCAGTCAAGAGATGAAAAGACAGAAAAGAAAAAAAATATGATCAACCTTTAACAGATAAGAAAAGCCAAACTTGTTGAGAAAAAAAATAAGATCAAAAGATGTGTACAGACACGGAATTCAAGTAAGGATTAGGACTTGAGAACTGGAAAAATTATGGCAGTTGAGTCCTAGTATTAGGTATTTAAAAATGTCAAAAGCTTTTTCTTTCCTATGAAAAGAAGAGAGATGTTGCAATCGCAAATTGGTAACCAAATAGAACCACCTTTCAGCAGCAGGTAGATAGCTATAATTACAGGACACAGTTACTGTTAAACACTGTCTTATAGTCCAAAAGCTGTGAACATTGTAACTCAAACGTTAGCAAACACAACAGTACCATTGGGATAATAAGTGCTTTATCTCAGATTTGAAACAACTATTTAGTACATGTGTTTTTTTAAATAGTCATTGTCAAGCTTGAAACAAAATTGGCAAGTTGT